>CM031610.1:51322417-51327417 GCA_018398815.1 Conus ventricosus | reverse complement strand
GAAGCTGAGAGAAATGGGGGAAAAAAAGTCTGAAACGAGCATATGAATTTCACCATGGCAGCAAAATTTGCCTCCCTTAACAGAGTGGCCTACTCCAAAGGAAAAAAAAAATCTAACAATATGTAATAACAAAGCTATGAAAGAAATATCGTAAGATTTGTACAAAACTTAAGGACGAAGGGAGAAAAAAAAGTATTTAAAAGAGAGAGAGAGAGAGAGAGAGAGAGAGAGAGAGAGAGAGAGAATAAGAATAACAGAAAAAGAAAAGAAAAAGAAAACACTACCGACACCACCACCACCACCACCACCACCACCACCCCCATCACCAGCAACAGCAGCTCAAGTCATATTCTGTCCAGCGTGGGTTTGGGGTGTTTGAAGACGGGCAGACCGTCCCTGCTGACGGTGATGTTGCCGCGCTGCGTGTCCTCCGCCTGCGTCACGCGCTTCTTCTGCGCGTGCTTGCAGGCCGGGATGTGCGCCTTGAGGCCCCGCGCGTACAGGTAGATCTTGCGGCACTCGGGCTGCCCCGGACACGGCCACATGACCGGCATGGTGAGGGGTGTGAGAGTGGCATGGGTGCCCTGGACCTGCTGGACAGTAGATGTAGGCACTATGGTTAAGTACAATGAGCACTGGGAATGCTTTGTGACATAAGGGCAATAGGATAAGCACCATGGTTATGAACAGTGAGCACTTTGTGAAGCAGGAGACAAGAGAGTGTGTGTCAGTTTCGTTGGGTCAGAATGTTTTTAAAAAGGAAGTAAACCAAAATTTTAAAATGAGCTTATATTTACTTGAAGAGGGCTGCTCTCTCTTTTTTCCGTTGCTGTTTATAACCTAAGAAGGCTCCTGCAATGTAGAAGTCCCGATCCTGATCCTGATCCTGATCATGAGAATAAGCACTCTGGCTAAGTACGGTCAGCGAGGGATGTCTTGTGAAGTAGGGACAATAAGATAGGCAATACAGCTATGTATAATGAGCGTTGGGGACGCTTGGTGACGTAGGGACAATAAGATAGGCACTACAGCTATGTATAATGAGCGTTGGGGAGGCTTGGTGAAGGAGGGACAATAAGATAGGCACTACAGCTATGTATAATGAGCGTTGGGGACGCTTGATGAAGTAGGGACAATAAGATAGGCACTACAGCTATGTATAATGAGCGTTGGGGACGCTTGGTGACGTAGGGACAATAAGATAGGCACTACAGCTATGTATAATGAGCGTTGGGGAGGCTTGGTGAAGGAGGGACAATAAGATAGGCACTACAGCTATGTATAATGAGCGTTGGGGACGCTTGGTGAAGGAGGGACAAGACGATAGGCACTACAGCTATGTATAATGAGCGTTGGGGACGCTTGGTGAAGTAGGGACAAGACGATAGGCACTACAGCTATGTATAATGAGCGTTGGGGACGCTTGGTGAAGTAGAGACAATAAGATAGGCACTACAGCTATGTATAATGAGCGTTGGGGACGCTTGGTGAAGTAGAGACAATAAGATAGGCACTACAGCTATGTATAATGAGCGTTGGGGACGCTTGGGGAAGTAGGAACAAGAAGACAGGCACTATAGCTATGTATAATGAGCCTTGGGGACGCTTGATGAAGTAGGGACAAGACGATAGGCCCTACAGCTATGTATAATGAGCGTTGGGGACGCTTGGGGAAGTAGGAACAAGACGATAGGCACTATAGCTATGTATAATGAGCGTTGGGGACGCTTGGTGAAGTAGGAACAAGACGATAGGCACTATAGCTATGTATAATGAGCGTTGGGGACGCTTGGTGAAGGAGGGACAAGACGATAGGCACTATAGCTATGTATAATGAGCCTTGGGGATGCCTTGTGAAATAGGGATAAGAAGACAGGCACTATAGCCAAGTATAATGAGCGTTGGCGACGCTTGGTGAAGTAGGGACAAGAAGATAGGCATTATAGCTATGTATAATGAGCGTTGGGGACGCTTGGTGAAGTAGGGACAAGACGAGAAGCACTATGGCGAAGTACGGCCAGCACTGGGGAAGCTTTGTGACGTGAGGACAAGAGGGTAGACACTATGGATAAGTACATTGAGCACTTTGTGACGTGGGGACAAGAGGGTAGACACTATGGCTAAGTACATTGAGCACTTTGTGACGTGGGGACAAGAGGGTAGACACTATGGCTAAGTACATTGAGCACTTTGTGACGTGGGGACAAGAGGGTAGACACTATGGATAAGTACATCGAGCACATTGTGACGTGGGGGCAAGAGGGTAGACACTATGGATATGTACATCGAGCACATTGTGACGTGGGGACAAGAGGGTAGACACTATGGATATGTACATCGAGCACATTGTGACGTGGGGGCAAGAGGGTAGACACTATGGATATGTACATTGAGCACATTGTGACGTGGGGACAAGAGGGTAGACACTATGGATATGTACATCGAGCACATTGTGACGTGGGGGCAAGAGGGTAGACACTATGGCGAAGTACATTGAGCACTTTGTGACGTGGGTACAAGAGGGTAGACACTATGGCTAGGTACAGTAAGTGTTGGGGATGCTTTGTGACGTGGGGAAAGGGGACAGGCACTATGGTTAAGTCCAGTGAAACAGACACACATTGGCACATTCAAGATCACAACGTGACTGCTTTTTCAAGCCCTTCTTGTTGCGGAGGAATCAGTATATTGATCGTTATCCGCACCAATCACAGTATGTTACTATTTTCGTGCACCAGTCACAGGACGTAGTATAGCCAATCAAAATGCCAGTAACAATTTCTAAACAATTTCCAGATGCGGAAAGTTCTTGGACGCTGAAGAAACTTGCCTGAACGATCATTAACCAGTGAATTCACGTACAGTTAAGAAGGCCTAAAGTAACACTCAAACATGCCGATCCTCAACATTCCAGGCAGACTTCTAACAGCACGGTATAATGATGATGGAAATGTCGCCAATGAATTATCACTGTTACACCACCAGGACTGTCTCAGACATGGGACGTGCTGCAAGTGGCCACGTGTGACATACAATAGCATTTCAATTGAATAATACTTTATTAATCCACGTGAAATTCAACTTCATGAGAGTGATGGCCATAGAGATGCGTGTAACACACGCTCACTATTGATAACACTGCCGTTTCCGAACATGTACTTACGGTTGTGTATTGTTGTGTACAACAAACTAAATCAATACCGTATTAAAGCAAAATCTCGCTCGGGCTAACTGAATTGCCGAATGAAAGACAGTCCACTACAGTTAATTTCATACAATATGTGCACCGCCTTGAACCTTGAAGAAAGCGTGGGCGAGGTGAGGGGAGGGAGAGAAGGATATTTATAAAACTGTGTGAGTAAAGTTATGGTGCATTACCAGTACGTGTCTATTTATTCCACGCATGTTTCGTGAAATGTCGACTTCAAAAATCTAAAGATCTCTCAGAGTGTTCTGTCCGTACTTCCAGGGCGCCTGCACATAAACAGCTGCTGAAGGAGATGTATGTGGTTTTAGCATTGCGTTACTTTCTGTACCAATGCAGTCCAAGAGAAAAGAATACGAAACCAGTGCCAGACTAACGCGTTTCAGCCAAACGTTGACGGATAGATCTTCCAGCGAATGTAAAAGGCGGTGATTTTCGCGTCCCCCTTGTCACGCTGGTCCTTCCAGATGTCTAATTGACAGCCTTACCCAGGTTTGTTCTGTCGCAGTCCCAACGTTGACAGTTCTCAGGGAGCTATTAATGACAGATTGTCACTGAGCAACCCATCAGAGAAGACACTGCACTGCCGACGAGTCACACTGCGTGGCATCTGACCCTGTCAGACTATGCTCGTGCTCTCCTCGACTACAACGTCACGTGGTATATATTACTCATCACAGGCAACACGTAATGAGAAAAATGAAGTAAGGCTGCAAAATGAAGTAAGACTGACGATATTCAGAGTTTAGTATGCAAAGGCATTGTTGCATGCCAGCATCTCTCGGCGACTCTAAATGATATAACTCAAACAACCTTGCGCTCCCGCCCCAGCCTCTCTGCATTCGGGATATGCACAGCTATTTGTACTGTAATTAACCCATTGTGTGCGCCGCTCATGTACGTGTGACCTTCCGTTTCTTTTACTCTGTGAAAAAAAAATCCCCTTCTGAACGAGTCCATGTTGTTACTATGATATGAGGCTTGTCAGGGGCGATCACTTCATCCAAGAGAGGGGGAAATGAGAGGAGCACTTTTTTGTTGTTGTTGTTAAAGAATCCATACCGCTGCCCAACGGAATGAAGTGAGTAAAACTGTTGTTGTCAGAGTGAATAAGTTGATGAATGAAGGGAAGGCGGAGAGAAGGGATGAAAATGCGGGAGATGGAGACGGAAGGGTAGGGAGAAGGGGAGGGGGAGGGGTATAAGGCGGAGAGTGGAGATAGGTAGTGGACAGCAGAGGGAATTTGGGGAAAGGGAGTTTATTACTACAATATCATTGTTGTTGTTGGTTGGTTGGTTGGTTGGTTGTTTCAAGCCGGAACCGTAACATGTCTGCATGACTTCTGATTAAGGTGACCGAAGACTAGGGATGGGGGGGGGGGGGTGTGTGTGTCCTGGAACCTCTATAACCTCCCACACCCTGCCATGTAAACACGGGACATGAATCCCTTTACATTCCCTCGGAACCAGCCTCATCCACCCCCGCCCTATTCTCCCACCCCACTCATGCCCTTTTTCTCCCTCTTTACCAATGAAACCCTCTCTCTATACTGCACGTGGAAAATCTGCCTGCATCATGAATCAAGATTATCGTTCGTGGCTTAAAACTCTATCAACTCTGTATCGCGCGTTTCCTAACGCTTCATGAGTGATACATTTGTGGAACTGTAGGACTAAAATAGACTGTTCTGGTACTTTGGACGAGGTATAAGCCTAGATGAAGCAAGTCATGTTACTTTCTTTTTTCTTTTTTTTCTTTTTTTTTTTTTTGCCACTTGATTTTTTTCGTGCACAAG
>CM031610.1:51297417-51317417 GCA_018398815.1 Conus ventricosus | reverse complement strand
GCAGGAAAACAAGTGTTGCACTGACACACGTGGTTGAAGGCCATGCGGTTACTATTTATAGACAAGAACCCCAGTAGTGATGACGTTGTGCCCATGTCATCAGCAACCAACATGGCGCATTGGATGTGCATGCATATCCCTACTTGTGAAGTGAAATAAATTATTTGCACCCACAAGTGGGGCAGGACAGGTCAAAGTGGGCAGGTGAGGGTGTCTTACGTCTCTTTGCATCGAGAAGAACCGAAAACACCCGAAAAAGTGCGTACAAACAGCCCCATGAATTTCGCACTCTAAAGTACATGTTTACCGGTTTGTGCTATTCGAGACCATAAGTTTTACTTTAACTGCATGTTAGAGTATTTTTTGAAAGAATTAGTTGAGTCAGTCAGTGAAGGCAAGCCAACTATTCACATGTCTGCCCGCACAGCGGGCGTGTGCTAACACGTTCCTCGCTATACCAGCGAGAGCCGCCTCTTTCTCTGTTCTTCATTGCGCTTAACTGGTAGTTGTCTTGAAGGTAGGCGAAGCATGTTGTGAAACGGAGAGACTATCTTAAAGGTTTGTTGGTTCAAGGAAATGAAACAAGATGTAGCCAGTTTTAATACGTGTTTGCTATTGATGAGATGGTTTCTTATTTAATAAATGGCGCTTGCATTGTTGAAAGTTGGCTGAAGCAAAACAAACCATCACGCGTTGATTGTTGGGAGCTGGCTTGAGACAGCTAAAGCCATGTTTAAAAAACATGGCGTTCATTTCTTAAGGCGGAGGAAAACACGGCTGATTTGTATGCTAGGCGGAGGTAAACACGGCTGATTTAAAACATTTTTGCTGTTCCTCCTAAGTAAAAATGTTCTCATTTGTATTAGACTTGATTAATTGTTAACTACAGATTCAGTGTTTATGTATTAAGATGTGTATACTTTTCTACTTTTCTAATTCTAACCAGTTCATCTGCCTTCAAGTGTGCCCTTATGCAACTGAATGGCCTACCACTGACGTAAGATCTATTTTTAGATACCGCTCCTGCATGAGCGGTCGGGGTTGTTCAGAGTTGGCTGCTTTAGCAACAGTGCGCGAGACTACCACTGCAGGCCTACCACTGACGTAAGATCTATTTTTAGATACCGCTCATGCAGGAGCGGTCGGGGTTGTTTAGAGTTGGCTGCTTTAGCAACAGTGCGCGCGACGGGTAACTTTGTAAGACCACTGCAGTTTGTAGCGAGCCGTGCACTGTGTGCGAGGGTCGCTTGTCTGCGCGAGCCGTGCCATAGCATAAATTAAGTGATCACGTTTCAGCCTCGTGTCTGCCTGTTAGGCCTACCACTGACGTAAGATCTATTTTTAGATACCGCTCCTGCATGAGCGGTCGGGGTTGTTTAGAGTTGACTGCCTTGAATTTCCACCAAGCACTTCATGACTTTGATTTTTATTGCTGTGATTACTGGCTTCACTGCTTCGCTTCAACGTCCTGCTTCAACTTTTTTGGCTGCCTTTGGGCGGCCACAGAATGTACTTTATTCAACTGTCTTGTTTATTAAATCAAGCTTTTGATAAATGCAACCATAAAACCCTTTCCCTTTTCCCCCTATGCAAGCACTTCCCTATTTTTTAAATGTTGTGCGTGTGTGCTGTTATTGTTGTTGTTTTGTTGTTACTGATAATAACTATATTATATTCTGAACATTCGTTTTGTATAAATAATTAAAGGTGCGCGCACACACAACGCACACCTCCTCCCCCCACCCCCACCCCACGCATGCACACCTCCTCCCCCCACCCCCACCCCACGCATGCACACCTCCTCCCCCCCACCCCACGCATGCACACCTCCCCCCACCCCCACCCCACGCATGCACACCTCCTCCCCCCACCCCCACACCCACGCATGCACACCTCCTCCCCCACCCTCACCCCACGCATGCACACACTTAAGTTCTTAACTTAAGTCACTTCAAGTCACCCCAAGTTCTTAATTAAGTTTTAAATTAAGTTTTTTAATAATACTTCAAGTTCTTAATAAGTTCTTGATTAAGTTCTTGATTAAGTTCTTGATTAAGTCACCTCAAGATCATAACTAAGTCATCCTCTAAGTACAACCAAGTTTCTTATCAAGTTCTTATAATTATCAAAAAAATACAATCTATGTTTTTATCTTAAATAGCAGATGTCTAATATAGTACACACACGCCTCAAAAACGCGTCATCGTTGAGGATGTCTTGCTCAGCGTTCTCTGCATAGATCTTAAGGAAGGTCTTACATCCGAAGCAACCACATTGATTACAATTCTGGTCTATGGAAATGTCTTTATAGACTCCATGTCTTTATTTATTGACACCATCATTTTATAATACGCCATGTTCTATTTTATTAAAAAAATTAAAATATTATGGCATTATAAATGGATCAAAATGATGCTTTGTTATTGGCGGTTTTGGCGTGCTGGTGTCTTTTTCTGCATTTAGGGTTCAGATTTTTTGGTTGCTTTCGTTTCTGTTGCCATTGTGTATATATTTTATAGCCGCAATAACTGCCCCCAACAGCATCAATGGCGCCAAAAATGGCAACAGTTTTAAGTTCAATATTCCATGAAGACTTTGGGGCCCTTGTATCACATGGAGTTTTTATAGCTGGCATTGAATCAACTTGTTCTGGCATTGGCGGCGTTATGTTTTTATGATGAGTCATATTCTGTAACATTAATTTTTTTTGTCTGTTCCACTCTGCTAATTTTTTTCCTGCTTCAACACGCCCAGGATTTTTAATGGTCTCCACCTGATTCAGCGTTTTCTGCTGATTTTCAGGCTTGGTTACTTTCTCCACCCGATTTAGTGTTTTCTGGTTCTGCTGATTTTCTGGCTCGGTCATTTTGAAGGGAAATAAAATCTATATGATTAAAAGTTATTAATCCCATGTTAATGGCGAAACAATGTTCCAAATCTATAGTATAAATCACACCCAGAGACTCTAATGACTTTGTTAAAACTGGATCTTGCGTTAAATCATACGTAAGATCTTGTTCAGAATCAATGGGAGCAAATCTACTGACTAGTTTAGTGTACAAACTAAGAACCGTTTGCCCCACACTTTTCACCATTCTAGACCCCAGCTGCGCTTCATACCTGTTATGATACTTTATAATGTCTTGTGGCGACATCTGTTGAATCTGTTCAATGCTGAATTCAGTTCCGAGGAACTGTTTTTTTTTTTCCACATGCTGCCAAAGAATACAACCTTTCCTTTTTGGCATAATAGCTTGGTCATCAACTTGGTCATTCATAAGTTCAGGAAGGTTAGGCCGCCCTTTTAGCTGTAGTAGATCATCACTGTTCATGTTTTTTAATAATTATAATTATTTTATTTTCTAAAAATGAGCACCGAAAAAAACTGTTACCAACCTTGTATACCATTCTGCTGTTATTGGAGGACTAAGTGTAGGATACTCAATGCTTGGTAAAAGCCTGTTAAGAATTAAACCAGCAGATCTTGGCAAACTAGACTTTGAGGATTCAGCAAAGCTGATTGCTATCATTGCAGCTTCGGTTGCCACGAAAGATTTTCTAGTTAAGCAAGGAATAATTCCAGACAAAATAAATATGTAAGAAAAAAATACATTTATAAAAAAATGGCTTCACTCGCAATAATGATAGGCGGCGCTGTGGTGAATGCGCTTGCTTTTAGCGGAAGTAATTTCGCGTTTAGTAAACTGCGGGGTGACGGCGAGAGAAAAAGACATAACAAAGCTATGGAGCAACTAGCAGCTGCACAAGACGCCTATGAAAAGCAGAGACTTGAGCAGTTAGATTTTATTAATGACACACTGAAAGAACAGGGGCATGCAGCTTACACATTTAAAATGTTGATCAAGCAATAAAACAATATTATCTAGTAACAGGCAAACCAGTCCAGACATTGCCCCCACCAAAATTCAGTGACTTTTATCAACCATCAGAAAAACAAAAGATGCAAGAAATCGCGTTTATTGCCTTTGGTATGACCGTCGTGTATTTTGTTGCACATAATATTGGCTGAATAAAAAATGAACAAAGTCTATTATTCGCCCAAAGGATATTGGAAGGGTATCACAGCAATACAAAAGCTAAGCCAAGCGGCAGGAGTCAGTGAACAAACAGCAAAAGAATGGTTATCTAAACAAGCAATTTGGCAAATTTATTTACCTGCGCCTAGACGAATACAGAGACCACACTTTGTGAATACAAATCCAAACGACACCCCTCAAATGGATCTTCTATATTTACCCTCTGATAGGATTAGACGAAAAAGTTTTAAGTACGCACTCACAGTCATTGACATAGCTTCAAGATACAAAGATGCGGAACCATTAACACAAAAGAGTGCTTCGCTGTTGCTGTCGCTATAAAAACTGATATACCAACGAGGCCCCTTAACTTACCCTCGCATGATTCAAGTCGATGATGGAAAAGAATTTAAAGGCCAAGCGAATCAATTATTGTTAAAACATAGATTTAAACTATTAGAAGAGGCATTCCGGGAGTTCACAGATCACAGGCTTAGTTGAAAACTTTAACAAACAGTTAGCTGAAAGACTTTCTCCTACCAGTATCACAGAGAGCTTATTGACAATTCTCGCAACACAGAATGGTTAGAAGACTGCCCTCAGTTTTTGCGCGCAAGAATAATGAAGAATTTAAAGGCTAAAACCAGTACAAGCAATCCAAAAGAAAAACAATAAATGTTGTTGAAGGAGAGTCTTCACCCGGAAAAACTATTGCCGTTTGGTTTAAAAGTAAGGTACCTTTATTTACCGGGGGGAAGCAGAAGGGGACACTCGCATCAGGCAACAGATCCAGTTTGGAGTGTTGACCCATATGAAATAAAAGAATTGTAAAAATGAATCCGCCCGAGTATTTTACGAGAAACGGACACAACAAAACAACCAGCTCCTCAAAGATCTTTTGTGAAAGAAGAACTGCAGATAATCCCGCCGACACATTCCCGCTTTAATAAGTTACGTAAACATATTTTGGTTTAAAATGGAAGGCCAGAAGGAAGCGCAGAACGAAACAAGAATGGTAAAGGAAGAGACCTTAAAAATTGATACGGGAAATATTCAGGCGTGTAATGCTATTAAAAAACATTTTCGAGGATAATCAATGCATGCTAAATCTCCAGATCGCCTAAAACTAAACCCCCCAAATTGGGAAAAAAAGAAATCTTGAAATAAAAAAAAAAATTCGAACTCCCCAAGCAACATGAGAAAAATTAAATAAAAGGGATAAATGATGTTGATCTTAAATAAAAGTTGATGAAAATTTAAAAAAACCCCCTGTTTATGGGGTTTCTCCATTTCCCGATTGCATGAAAACTCGATTAAAAAACCCCTTTTTGTGTTTGTTCTATCAAATACTTCTTGTTAAAATTGTGTTGATCTCAGAATTAGATCGCATTTTTACGTTGCATGATGAAAGCTTATTGCCAAACAAGTTCTTTTATTGATTATATTTTTGATGCACAACGCTGCGAGATACCCCTTTGCTTTTTTAATGTTTCTCCGGTCAAATACTGTACATTTTTGACCAAAAACCAACAAACCCCTTTAATCCCCTTTCCAGATAATTCATCCTTCATCTTTCCAAAAAACCTTCTTTTATAATTGAATGAAGGGCGAATCTTTGGGGAATGGGATGTGCCCGTACCACCCCCGCTGCCCTTTAGCCTTCGATTTCCGTTTTTATGTTTGCGTCGTAGGATATCTTAACAAAACTATCTTATCTGTGTAAAGTCCTTGGTCGGATACAGGGCTTAAAGTATCATAAAGAAACTCAACATCAAAAGTTTTGATTTTTTCTAAAACAGAAAACCCAAAAATACGGGTTTCTTTTTTGACTTTTTTTTTTTTCATCATTATGCCAAAAAGTATCAAAATCTTCTGAAGCCCCTGATAATTGGGTTTTAAAGCCCAGCTTAAGCTTATTCTTTTGGGAAACCCAATCGACATCTTTACGCTTGTGCGGATTCCCTAGTCTTTCCAAAACACTGTTGTTATCACTTGAAAAAGCTTTTTCGAACATCTTTTATTTAGTTCTAAGTAGTGTTTTTTCATGATGTAGGTTTCAGAAGTTTTGACAAAAGCAAATTTACGAGAACGCTCTCAAATTTAAACCATGTCTTAAAAAAATTGTAGAGTTGTAATGACAAACTTTTAAATTTTTTTTGCCTCGAAGTTAGGCCAAGTTTGGGGGGCCTGTTGGTTTATCTTTTAAATTTCTGCGTAAAGGGTATCATTAGTGGGCAGGAGTTCATAGGGAATTTTAAGTCAAATTCAAATTTTTCCCGGTTGAAGGCGTTTAAAACTGCTCAACCCCTTTAAACCTTTGAATATTATTCGGGGTCACCCGCCTGTGACATTTTTAAAATTGCGTAACGGAAATGATTGGCCATGCCCCCTCCATACGTTGTTGCACTAAATACATGGTTTGTTTTCCTTTTACTTGGGTATAATGATCCAGTAATTTTTTTGTTTGCTTTACAGTAATATCGACGCCATACTAATTTCCCCCCCCAAACCCGGGTTTTATCTCTGAATCTTGGTAGGGCAGACAATAAATCAAACTGTACTCCAGTAAAATTTTAAAAAAAGCATCCCAGCTCTCCGGGGGCAGAAATAAAATGCCAGGGTCCGGCTATAATGTTTCAGAGGCTTTCTATAAATTTCAAAATATCCGCCCCAAACATACATCACCCTCAATAGGGGTCTGAATTCCCTCGTTTTACAATTAAATTTGCCACGCATCTTTAGCTGTTGGAATCAAATCACTAATGCCTTCCCTGAGACTAAAAAGAACGCGCCTTTAGGGGGAATAGTCTTCACAAAAACCCTTTTCCCAACTTAAATGTTCATAAGGGTAAAAGCCCTTTCAACGAATTGGGTCAAAATATTCTTCCGTATTGGGGAGGGACTTTAAGGGCTAGCCAGGCCCCAATGAGCCCTCATGTTTGCATAGATCGTGAAAGACATTTATTTAATTAAAGCACTGTACTTTTCTGATGACTGTGCAATGCATGCTACCCTGAAGGCGTTGGTTTATGCTTGCAATATAAGATGAGAGTCGTAACCTCGCAAGATATGAAAGCAGATGGCACTTCCATGTCTTTTGGATCAAACTTATTTGAAGATTGCATTTACTTGTGCTGCACCTCTGAACTTTCCACTAATGAGAGCATGGTCTCTTACTGTGGCCGATTCCGCTGCGTCTGATGGAGAGGCCCCTAAAACCACAAATCCAACATTTGAGTGGCTGAGTCATACGGTTGTTGTCTTCAGGCGTCACAATGATTTCCCAAGAATAAATTCAGATATTAGAACAATCATTACGCACTTGCTGCATGCGCTGAAAAAAACTTCTAGCCGCATCTGGTCCTCTGTTATAATTTCTGCCGTTGAAGAGCGCCATCCACCCTAACAATTATGAAGGCCAATGAACAAATCAGATGATTACTCATTAAGACTGATTTTTTTTTCGATTCGAAGTTTTTGTGGCGCTGGCCCTTCATAAGGAACAATAATCGACTTCGAAGTCTGCGTAAACAACGTATGACTTGTTTGCAGCGTTTCCAGTTCTTAAACACTAACTTAGGATCCTGGCAAGGGGCGTAGTTAGATCTGTCTTACAGTCTACAGAACTTTTACATGTTTTTATATGTTCCCTTGCGGCTGAGCGGTTGGAATTCTTGTTAAACATTATCCTACAGAATTCTAGTTTTATGTCCATGTTTGAAGTAATGCGCCAATAACTGCTCATTGTGCTATCCATGTGTAATGGGGCAAGCCCTGAGGCGAAAACATTATGAGTACGTCCCACCGCCTATTTCTGGCTTGGTTCGATCGCCTATTGATGGCAACGTTCAAGACACAATAAATTGGCGCCAAAATTTGTTTCCTCATCCCATGTGTAAACATAAACAGTTTATAGGGTTGTTTGTTCATCAAACTGATCAATTTGGTCTACACTAACAGAAGGATATTACCATTGAAGTTAATCTCTTTGCGTCTTGCCGCTAGATAGTCACTCGACTCTGCGTGTTCGCGACGATGATTGCAGCTTGCAAGAATACACCACATGACACATTTGTTGTCTGAATTTTTTATGTTTACAACTGCACTCTTTAAAGCCAACTCTCGAGGTAGCGGAAATGTAAGCCCTTGCCTACAATCGGTGCATACATAGCCTGTTTTAAACTAATCTCTAATATCTATCGCCCTCTGACCAACCAGAGCCTCTCATTTTAGCTACTTCAGCGAGCGTCAAAACTGTGTAAGCCGTTGGTCTGCCCAACCAGGTGTAAAGTCTTATGAGAAAGAAATAGTCTGTTTTATTGAGACCAGACTTCTAGATGTTCTTCATTAATGTATAAAGTCGATTAAAACAGCTAACATTACTTTAAACTGCGGGTCTATTGTTAGTTTACCTGGAACTTGAGAAATGGCAGAACAACACTTGCCTGTACGTTTGTTGGGTCAATGACTTCTCAATCAATATCATTCAGTGCACTTATAAACCCGCACCCTCTCGAGCATTCCTTCAAACAATTCGTCATTCCTTCATATATCTTATCCATGCTGTCTTTCCTTTCTAAGCCAAAATAATTTATAATAAATTTTTAAAAAAAAAAACTTAATCAGAACCAATATCAACGTCTTTTTTGCGCTTGGAGACTCATAAACTAAAAGTATAATCTCCCTTTGGCATTGTTTAATGTGAGCTGTTTAGAACAGAGTTTAATGTTTCGATTAACTTTTTGTAAGCATTCCTTTTTTATCTGCTCGCGTCTTGGCTGATGAGAAAAACTAGTCCCCGCCTTTCATTGAAGATCAAACTTTTGACTTTTGAAGTCATCCCAAAATCGGCCTGAAACGATAAAATACTTCATCGTGATGTTTGAGTCAAGCTAGTGCTTTATTTTATATCTTAAACAACTAAGTTTAGCCGTTATTAGTTGAAACCCATAGCTGTGTGCATTTGGAGTTTTAGATTTTAATTTTTTGCCAGCCGCAACTTACAGCTAAAGAACACAGACCGAAGAGCTAAAGACAAACCTCCTAGAGGAAAGCTGCGGGTGCGCCATGCCCGGTTGCTAAAGACCAAACACTCGTTCCTGCTGATAGAGTCGCTTATAGTCGATGCTCCATATTAACATATTAACAGCATTAAAGGCAGCGAATCCCTTCGATTTTTGGTTTGCTGTATTTTGAAAGGTCCTGCTTAGATTTTTGTTGCATTTGTATAATGATTTTGTTAATCTGAAGGTTTTTACATCAGGGTTTCTATCTATAACAGCAGAATTGCCTGCTATCCTCATCTTTTGGCGGCGCTGTAGGCACATTAGGATAAACCTGAACAGACATCTTTTCATAAATGAAAAAATAAATTTATTATAGTACATCATTGTAAACTGCTACCTCCCATATTCAGCTGCGCAAACATAAAATAAAAACAAATGGTAACATTAAGCGGTTTATTATAATCGGCTTCTTCTTCCTTATTCAATTTGAATGTTTATTACGTCACTCACACTTCTCCCCTTCCATACAACTCATTATCCTCTGTTGACCTTAGGTCAATCCATAAACCGTATATTGATGTTAAATAATCATCAAGCCTAACATTGTGAAGATGTAAATCTTTTAGACACAAGGTCTGCTGTTGGATTTCTAACCCCTCCCACCCCCAAACAATTTTCTGATTTTCGACAAAATGAAAAAAGGTCGAAGCCCCCTAGCGTAGAATTGGTTATGACCCCCCCCCCTACCGACAATTGTACATTGCACTTTCGTCATTTTAGGATTAAAAAACTTTTCCCTTGCTCTTTGAACGGTTCTCTCTCTTCATCTTCACACAGCAATAAAATACCTTTAAAGCGATATTGATAAGACGCTAAAACTAAATTCCATATAGTGACTGCCCTGCTTCCGGGATATGATGCATGATGAAAACCCTCTTTCTAATATATTGCAAATTTTGACTGATAATGATCCCCAATCAGCTTTGCAAAATCATGTTCTAACAACGTCAAACTCAAACGAGATGTCGAAATGCTGTACTTTGCTTTCGGTGTCTGTGATTTGATAACACGTTTTGTATTCATTAAAAGTTAGTTCAAAATGAACAATCTGTCTTTTAAATGCTCCCTTTGAAAGTATGGGGCAGCGCATTTAACCAACTCAAAATCTAAGGGAATGGAAAAGAGATTTCCATACGCAAAATTTACGGCTACATACTTTATTGCCGTCTTTACTACTGCGGCCACCTATACTATGTTTTAGGCGCTTCTTACTTCTTTTCATTTTCGATTCCTTGAAACGCAAGATCAGCCCTTACATTCCCTGGTTAGCCATAGATCAAAATGTAAAAAAAATTCTGCATTGTGTAAAGAAAATATTTCTTGCCCCTCAATTTTATAGAAAATTACTTAACGATTGGCCCGCCCCAGATTCTGCACAACTGTCCTGTTTGGGTCTGTTTGTTGAAAGCGAGCGCTAATTATGAAAGAAATCGCGCAGAGCCTGGCACAATCAAATCATCCGCTCCTAGGATCTGGAAATTTACAGTAAGAATTTGATCTGCCTCAATAGTAGATGATTTAGTTGGAACAGTAATATTCCGTTTATTTCCTATCCCACGCCAGGTGTTCTTTCAGCTTTCAAAGCGGGCAAGAATCGAGCCATGTGCTGACGTTTTTTTATAAACACAATAAAAAGTTAATTATTTAAAACATGGCAGGATTGAATATGAAGAAGATTATGAAGTTTTTGACCCCTAGAGACATATGATGACATGATCCTTTGACACGCCAACGCACGCGCTCACAAAGCGGGGGGCGTGAATTAACAGAAAGTGCGGTCGGAGCATTTTAAAAACAAAAGTTTAAGGTCAAGAACCTCCCGAATTTATAGACCCAAAATGATTTTGAAATAGAAGATGGTCATATTTGTTTGTACAGGGCGAACAAGGAAATCTGTTCGGCTTACAACTAAACCAGACCCATCAAAAGTTTTTAGCCAAGAGTACAAATTATACAAAGACTCAGAGTGGAAAGATCAAAATCGCCTTGGCAATGCTAGACCAAAATTAGAAAGGGAGGCAGTTTCTAAACTTTCAAAACACACTACAAGAACTCTCCCAACAGCTAACCAAATACAAAACAAGAACTTAAAGAATTAAATCAATCGGTCAGATGAAATAATAAATGCAATAGAAGCAGAAAACCATTTTTCAGAAGAAACAGCTTTAAAGACTATACACGATGCTACCCCTTCCCCGCAAAACCCATGCGAGAAATAGGCGGCCCTTGATCATGCTGTTGAGAAGGATCAGAGGCCGAAAAACAAACCAATTTACAAAACTAGTGAACTATAATGAGCATATAAAAAAGAAAAATAAAAAAAACGTTGGCTGATGACGCCAACTAAGGGCCAGATATTAAAGAAAGAATAAGCAAAGATAAAGATCTTGACCAAGAAAGATCAGCAAGACTATAAGCCTGACTACTAACCGAAACCAATTACGAACTCAAGTGAAAAGATACGAGAAACTATCCAAAAAATTTTATATGAAGACACGAACGCTAAGCAGAACGAAAACGACCACTGTTAGAAGCAGGGAGTCACATTAGCAAGCGTTTATAACGGTCCTTAGGAATTGCAATAAGTACACTGGTGATGGCATTACAGGCGGCGGTGGTGCTGGCCAGTGCCTCCACTGCCATCCGCCTCCATCCACCGCCTGAAAAATCAAGGGTAAAAAAACAGCTTGATCATCTTGCTAATTTATTAAAAAAATTAGCCGGTAAAGCAAAGACTCCATTACCAGGTATCTTATTAGGGGGAGATTGTTAGCTGCTATTGTCTACTGCAAGCAAAGTAGTTGGCTTTATGGCCCGAGCTACTTATGGACATTAGTTTCGTAATAGATGGGATAATATATTAGTAAGATCAAGACCTAGTAATCCAGGCCAGTTAATCCAAGAACAAGCGCTGTCTTTTCATATACATGTCATCGCGAACAGAGTCCCGCGACTTTGCTGATATTCAATGACTTTGGGGGTTTGGACTTCGGGAATTAATGACTTAAATCTTGGTCTTCTTTTATTGTTTGAAATATTACTGGCCCAGAATTTATGTCGTTTTTTTCCCAACCTTCTGTTCATTGCCTGCTATGAGAATTTCATTATTATAGTTTATTATTATTCCTACCTGGAGTCGAGTCAGAAGGCAGCATGTATAAACCAGTGCCAACAGCAAAGTCCTACTTTCGATCTTGAATATTGTAAAACATTTTGGTATCTTTAATACTTGAAGGTAAATCAACTGTAGAATTAATGGCGTCCTCTAAATTGCTAAGTATTGTTTTTGCGCATCAAAGCCAGTAGAAGGATCAGTTATGCTTGATCTTGCCTGTGCTTGCGCCCCTAGCAAACACCAACGTAAGTACGTATAGAGTCGTTTATTCGTTCTATCCCGCCCTAGTTAGGCCCTTAGAAGTGTCTAAGATAAATGTTGTCCATGCTGTTTTATGCTCTTGCTGTAGGGACCCAGGCTGAACAGTTATGCCTGAAAAGAAAGATTTGAAAGGAGGATGCCAGTCATAGTTATACTTTCTGTGCGTGCCCCGAAAATAAAGGTCGCCTAGCCATGATTATGATCCAACTTTTGTCTAAAGCCTGTCTTGATGTTAATATTGAATTCGTTACAGATCCTTTTAAAAGCCTTCAGTTTATTATGTTGCTGAGTGATTAAACGATTGTCCATTTGGCAATGGCGCTTGCAGTTCAGTCAAAATACGTCTGAAGGTGTAATAGAAATGAATCTTACACTGACCTCACCAAAGGATCGTGGTGATTTAAATGATCACATACGACACTCCACACCCAGTTGATGCGCAAAACACAGCAAAGTTTAACTGGTTCTGATAAAACTGCATCGGATGACTAAACCACGCTTTCTGGATGTGCTCGTTTTCAATAGGGGGTTAAGATAGCTCTTCAATGGAGTACTCACCTTTTTTATTGAAAAGAGGCAGTCTGGTCACAGCAATGTCAAGAGTATCAGTTGCTATATTTTTTAAAATTGTAGTGCGGCCCAACAGAATATTTTGCATCAGTATATTTGAATGCACTCATTTTTAATTTGTTTTAAAAAATGTTTGTAACAATAACAACTCAAGACAGTCCTTCGTTTTTAGAACATGCTATTGATAACAATTGCGGGCCAAAACGGTCGCGCTCCATGAAATATTCTACAAAGTCGTATGGTTTAATATAAGCAAAGCCAGAGAATAACAAGATTCTAAAAGTTACCAAAGCAGGGACCAAATAGCCATTAATAATACCTGATGGTTATTACGGGTTTGCTCACTAAAAGAAGCAATGAGTAACTTTGACATTACTCTCAAACTAACAATGCAAATCTAAAAACAATGTTAACATTCAAGCCTGAAGAAGTATCTTACTTTTTTGATAGAGAGCTAGCTAAAATGTTAGGCTTTACAAGTGGCAATCTACCCACTCATGGTTTTAGTGCTGAGCCAACAAAACTACTTATGAGGGAGAAAACCGCTCGATCTTCATTACATTCATTACTCTATGTTCATTGGATGAGCTGAGCACTGATGAAAACTTATATGATGGAAGGCCCTCAACTGTTTTAAGAGCTCTTCCGTCAGGGAAAGCTGCATATTGCGATTATGAAATTATACAATTCCCTAATTTACAGTTTAAAAGATTAGTTTGTGGGAGGGTCGGATCATTTAATATAAAAATTGCAGACAAAGCGGGAAAGTTGTGAAATGTGATAACCTGCACATTGTTTTGGAAATAAAATAATACGCTACTAAAAAAATAATGTCGCGTGGGCCAGAAGAACCAGGAGTTACATTAGCGCCTGTGAGGTGTATAACCTTAGAATTAAAAGACCTTGCAGACGTTGCGGACTTTGAACAGAACGGTGAGATAGGCGCTTTGTATGGTTTTGAGTACACTAAAGATGGTGATTATAAACGTAAAGAGGTTGCCGACAGCAAAAAGTTTCCTAAACTAGAACAACTGCGCAATCTAGAGGCAAATAATGTTGGCCAGTATGAATATAAAATAGTTCGAAAACCTGACCTCAAATGGCACTTAGAACCATATTTAGAATGGGACATAAAATTTGAATTCATAAGCCCATTTACATATTTTAGCCGTCAAAAAAGTTTTAGAAAAGCATTCAACTCTGGCCCTTTACATGTAAGCCTTATGCCGGACGACAATAGTCGGAAAGAAATTGAAATAACGCCGTATGGGAAAAAGCAGTACATCCTCCACAGAAAAGAAACAGTTGTAAAAAAAGCTTCTACAAAATTACAGTTTTTTCCAAGCAGAAAATTAGGAGACACGTTCACAATGATATTTGAAATTTCTGTCTTTAAAGATGTGGAGAGGGATGGGGTTGTGGGCGTTAGTGATGACCTTATAAAAAGGAATTAATATTAGCTGGCAAAACTTAGACGTTAAACGCCTTAACGTTGTTGTCGTCGTTCTTCACAATGGCGAGGATATTAAGATCATAACAACAAGCAACAAAATCAATGTTGACTTAAATAGAAACAATCTTACAGAACTGAATTGGATTAATCTTACACATTTAGGCCTCGTAGGGTTTTATTATACTGAACAAGTTTTAACAGAGGGCATGATAAAAACAATAACCGATTAGATTAAGTTCTGTTATAAAACTATGGAGCAGTTAAACTTTATGACAAAAACTCCTCATTGCTCATTGATTTGTGGGCAGACTGGTTGTGGAAAAACAATATTTGTCCTAGACCTATACAAACAGTTTATTGCTATAATTTTGATCATATTGTGATTTTCTGTCCAACACTTAAATGGAACAAAGCATATCATGATAGAAGGTTTATATGGACAGATGATGACATATATTTAGTTGATCCCAGCAATAAACTGAGTGAGTGTTTAGAACAGTTTTATAGACTGTTTGAAGGAACGCAGACACTATTTATTATAGATGACTGTTCGGCAGAAAGAGACATAGTTAAAAAGAGAAACACTTTGTCGAAACTAGCTTTCAGCGGAAGACATGCTCGGATAAGTGTGTGGATTTTATGTCAGAAATATAACTCAGTTTTAAAAGACTTTAGAGAACAGTTAAAGACTGTAGTTTTATTTCACATGAAAGACAGAGACTCATTTGAAGAATGTTTGCGCGAAAATGATGTTATTGAAAATGACCAGGAAAAACATAGGATTAAACAAAAACTGAAATCTGAAAAGTTTAGTAAATTAGTATTAAAAACGGATAACCCTGCACAGTATGTTTGTTTGTAGATAATCGTTATTTTTGGTTATTGAAGTCTTACTTGTCAGATAACAGTAATATGCTGATTCTAGGTCGCTTTCGCCCGAAAACTGGTTGAGGGTGAAAGTGGCCTAGAGTCGGCATATTACTGTTCTCTAACGAACAAATTACACAACAGACAACGCGTTACGACCTATTAGGTTTTCTGTTAACAAAACCCAAATGAGTCGAAACGCGTTGTTTTTGTTTTGTAATTTGTTTATTCCTTTGTTTGGCGGCTCAGTAATTCTGTTTTTCTTTGTAATTTTTGTTAGGGAAATAGGCATTAAAGAAGATAAAACAAAAATAATAGTGAAAGATTTTTTTCCCCAAATGAAATGTTCATATGAGAACCTTCCCTTTTCCATGCAAAGCAGTCGTATTTATGGATCCAAGAGCATGCAAGCAAAAAGAAAGAAAGATTTATTTTTTTTAATCAGAAGAGGCTTATTTGTGACCATTAGTTGCACTTCATCGGCTGTTGGACCATCGTTCAACCTCGGTATCACGGTCAAACCCCACATGCACTGTGGGACGAGGGTTAAATCTCCGTAGCTTAAGGCACCACGGCCAAACCGTATTAGCTGTGGCACCACTGTCAAACTTCATTTGGTATAGCACGACGGACAAAACTCGTTCGTTGAGTTACCACGTCAATTTTCACTAGCTATGGCGTCATAGTCAAATCTCAGCTACAGATCTTCCGTCAAGCCTTATCGCTAGGCCTCATTAGCTAAGGTATCACCAACCTCATTAGCGATATCATCACGATCAGAGCTCATTAGCTGTGATATTACAGTCAGCTCTTGTTGCCGATGGTATCACAGTCGCGCTTTATTAGCATGGTATTACGGTCAAACCTCAGTCAGCTCTTGCTGCCGATGGTATCACAGTCGCACCTTATTAGCTATGGTATTACGGTCAAGCCATATCAGCTATATAGCATCACGGTCAAACCTCATTCACTGTGCCACCGCAGTCAAACTTCATTATTGATGGCACCGCGGTCAGATCTCATTAGCAATGGCATCACAGTCAAACTTCATTGGTTAGAGCATCACAGTCGAGCCTCATTAGCGATGCTATCACAGTCAAGCCTCATTAGCTACGGTACTAAGGATAAGCCTCATTAGCTCTAGTATTGAGGATAAGCATCATTAGCTATGGCATCACAATCAGACCGCGTAAGTTATTACATTCAGATCAAACCTTACCAGGTTTGGTCTCGTTGCCAAACCATACGTTCTGCGTTACTCATGTGAATCGTCACAAGCTTCGGTATTGATGTCAAACCTCACTAGCCGTGGCATTGACAATAAACTTCACCAGCTATGGTACTTATGACAAATCTAGTCAGCTATGGTGTCAATGACAACTCTCATCAGCCATACATTCAATGCCAAATCTCACTGCCTGTGGTATCGATGTCAAACCTCACAGGCTATGGTTTTGTTATGGCGTGATTGTCAGAGCTCATTATGGTGTCATTGTCAGAGCCCATTAGTTATGGTGTCATTGTCAGAGCCCTGTACTTATGGTGTCATTGTCAGAGCTCATTAGTTATGTGTCATTGTCAGAGCCAATTACTTATGGTGTCATTGTCAGAGCTCATTAGTTATGTGTCATTGTCAGAGCCAATTACTTATGGTGTCATTGTCAGAGCTCATTAGTTATGTGTCATTGTCAGAGCCCATTAGTTATGGTGTCATTGTCAGAGCCCATTACTTATGGTGTCATTGTCAGCGCTCATTAGGTATGTGTCATTGTCAGAGCTCATTAGTTATGTGTCATTGTCAGAGCCCATTACGTATGGTGTCATTGTCAGCGCTCATTAGTTATGTGTCATTGTCAGAGCCCATTAGTTATGTGTCATTGTCAGAGCCCATTACGTATGATGTCATTGTCAGAGCCCATTACTTATGGTGTCATTGTCAGAGCCCATTACTTATGGTGTCATTGTCAGAGCCCATTACTTATGGTGTCATTGTCAGAGCCCATTACTTATGGTGTCATTGTCAGACCCCATTACTTATGGTGTCATTGTCAGAGCCCATTAGTTATGGTGTCATTGTCAGAGCCCATTACTTATGGTGTCATTGTCAGAGCTCATTAGTTATGTGTCATTGTCAGAGCCCATTACTTATGGTGTCATTGTCAGAGCCCATTACTTATGGTGTCATTGTCAGAGCCCATTACTTATGGTGTCATTGTCAGAGCCCATTACTTATGGTGTCATTGTCAGAGCCCATTACTTATGGTGTCATTGTCAGAGCCCATTACTTATGGTGTCATTGTCAGACCCCATTACTTATGGTGTCATTGTCAGAGCCCATTAGTTATGGTGTCATTGTCAGAGCCTATTAGTTTTGGTGTCATTGTCAGAGCCCATTAGTTATGGTGTCATTGTCAGAGCCCATTACTTATGGTGTCATTGTCAGAGCTCATTAGTTATGTGTCATTGTCAGAGCCCATTACTAATGGTGTCATTGTCAGCGCTCATTAGTTATGTGTCATTGTCAGCGCTCATTACTTATGGTGTCAATGTCAGAGCCCATTACTTATGGTGTCATTGTCAGACCCCTGTACTTATGGTGTCATTGTCAGAGCTCATTAGTTATGTGTCATTGTCAGAGCCAATTACTTATGGTGTCATTGTCAGCGCTAATTAGTTATGTGTCATTGTCAGAGCTCATTAGTTATGTGTCATTGTCAGAGCGCATTAGTCATGTGTCATTGTCAGAGCTCATTGGTTATGTGTCATTGTCAGAGCCCATTAGTTATGGTGTCATTGTCAGAGCCCATTAGTTATGTGTCATTGTCAGAGCTCATTACTTATGGTGTCATTGTCAGAGCCCATTAGTTATGGTGTCATTGTCAGAGCTCATTAGTCATGGTGTCATTGTCAGAGCTCATTAGTTATGTGTCATTGTCAGAGCCCATTAGTTATGGTGTCATTGTCAGAGCCCATTAGTTATGGTGTCATTATCAGAGCTCATTGTTATGTGTCATTGTCAGAGCTCATTGGTTATGTGTCATTGTCAGAGCCCATTAGTTATGGTGTCATTGTCAGAGCTCATTAGTTATGGTGTCATTATCAGAGCTCATTGTTATGTGTCATTGTCAGAGCTCATTGGTTATGTGTCATTGTCAGAGCCCATTAGTTATGGTGTCATTGTCAGAGCTCATTGGTTATGTGTCATTGTCAGAGCCCATTAGTTATGGTGTCATTGTCAGATCTCATTACTTATGGTGTCATTGTCAGAGTTCATTAGTTATGTGTCATTGTCAGAGCTCATTAGTTATGTGTCATTGTCAGAGCTCATTAGTTATGTGTCATTGTCAGAACTCATTAGTTATGTGTCATTGTCAGAGCTCATTAGTTATGTGTCATTGTCAGATCTCATTAGTTATGTAACACTGTCAAAACTTACAATTAGCTATGACATAATTGTCAGAGCTTATTAGATGTGACATCATTGTCAGCCTCATCAGCTGTGGTATTGTCGTCAGACGTCATTAGCTACGGTGTCATTGTCAGAGCTCATTATTTATGGATGATTGTCAGAGCTTATTAGAATGACATCATTGTTAAGTTTATTAGCCATGAAACTATTTTTGTTTTGTTTTGTTTGTTTGGTTGGTTGGTTGGTTGATTGTATTTTTTTGGCCATGAAGCTTTGTCAACGCTAATCAGCTATAGTATTATTGTTAAACCTCATGAATATTATGTTAGACAATATAATATATGGAATTATAATCATATTTCTTTGGCTATGGTATCACGGTCAAACCTATAGCCTATACTCGCTAACTACGGTGCTATGCTTAAACCTCGGTTGACCATGGTAACCTCATTGGCCATGGTACCACGGTAAAATCTCATTTGGTATGTGTTCATGCTCAAATCACATTGGCTATGGATGGTATCCAGTCAAACCTCTCTGGTCAGACCTATAGTACTACAGTTTCAGTTTCCTTAAGGACATTTCAAAGCTTGCGGACTAGTCCATATACGCTACACCACATCCGCTAAGTTTCGAGACCACACTGCGCGTGATTTAAAGCTGATGGATAAATGAATTAATGACTACGATGAGAGAATTTAAGAAGAGGGTCTCTTGGCTACGACTTAACAGATCCGTAAGGCATGCTATCTTTGTTCTGACCTACACATTAGCCTAACGCGCTGGTCAGATTTTGGGTACCAACCTAACGTTGTCTGTGCCATTATTATCATTGTATGTGAGTGTGGTGAGTTACACGTGTGTGCATGGGTGTGTGGGCACGAGCCCATGTGTGTTTGCCAGTGTATGCGGTGTGAGTGTGTGTGTGTGTGTGTGTGTGTGTGTGTGTGTGTGTGTGTGCGTGCGTGCGTGCGTGCGTGCGTGCGTGCGTGCGTGCGTGTGTGCGTGCGTGAGTGCGTGCGTACGTGCGTCTGTGTGTGTGTGTGTGTGTGTGTGTGTGTGTGTGTGGTACTACGATCAAACCTAGTTGGCTATACGGTAAAGCCTCATTGGTTAAAACATTATAGGGAAACTCCAATAGGTGTAGTGCCACTGTCTTGTCTCAGTGGTTCAACTATAACGGTAAAATCTCATAGTATACGTTTAAGCCTCTTTGGCTATT
>CM031610.1:51282417-51292417 GCA_018398815.1 Conus ventricosus | reverse complement strand
TATTCAAAGAAATGAAAAAAGTAAAATATAAAAAGGAGAAAATTAGCATATAGAAGCCATCTATTTTTTCCTGTTTGGAGATGGTACGTTTGTCGAGGTTTTTACATGTCTAGCCTTATATTTATCTCTCAGCAGTTGTTCACAAGAGGGTTTTTATTCTTGTTATTTTTAACGTAAGATTGGTGCTTACCTGTTTTGCATTTCTTTTCACACATACACATAACCCAGTGCAGTTTTACCACATCCAAAGTACTCTACCCTTACATATCTTGCGCTGCGTTACTCTACCCTTACATATCTTGCGCTGCGTCGTCCCTATGTTCAAGAAAGATCCTCTGACATGGCTGTTTCACAAGGGATTGAACACAGGAGCAACGCTGTATCCACTGAATCATAAGCTTACTGTTCAAATGTGTAATGCAGCGTTTATACCTTGTGATTGACAGGTCTAACTGCGGATTGACCAGACTGTTCCCATTGCTTTCGAATGATTTTTTTTTTTTTTGTTCTTGTGGTTTTCAGCAATGCATGAGACATGTCTTCTGAAGACAAACAGCCGAATATATTTTTTTTCAAAATAGGCAAACAGACCAGTGTTACATGTCCAAATCCTGATCCTGGTCTTTGACTGGTGGCATAATAACAAATCTGGAGAGAGAAAAAAAATAGATTAGTCCAGTCTGACTCCCAGCCATTCACATCAAAGGGCAACTGAACGGGCTTGAGGCATTCATAACTCGCTGTGTATGATGTATTAAGTGATAAGATTTTTTACAAAAAGGTAGCATCCTATTTCAATTCGTATTGTTACTGGATTTCAGTCACTCGGAGGTGGCTTTGTTTTGGTCTTTAATGTGTGCGTGCGTGTGCGTGTGCGTGTGTGTGTGTGTGTGTGTGCATGCGTGTGCGCGCGCGCGCGCGCCGCGCGCGCGCGCGCGCGCGTGTGTGTGTGTGTGTGTGTGTGTGTGTGTGTGTGTGTGTGTGTGTGTGTGCATGCGTGTGCGTGTGCGTGTGTGTGTGTGTGTGTGTGTTTCTATATGCGCGTGGTCATACGTGCGTGTCATCAAGTGAAAATGAAAGACAAACGTTAATGCTACCATTTTATCACTATTTGTTAGTTTGAAAAGAAACACACACAAATACATACACAAACGTTAATGCTACCATTTTAACACTATTTGTTAGTTTGAAAAGAAATACACACAAATATATACACTTTTTCTCTTCTCATTTTTCTCTTATTCTTTTTTAACAATCTGCTATAGATCTTTATTTTCGTGTCCACCTTCAGTTATTTGGGTGACAAATATACATAATACTGGAAAAAATTATATGAAAACCAATAATGCAAAGATTTCAGTAAACAGTATTTGACATTATTCATAGATTTAGGGATCAGTTTAAAAATAACCTAAAAAACATTATTAAAACAAAGCAAAATAATGTAGATCTTGATCCCTGATTTAGGCAAAAATAACAACACTGGCTGCCAGGTATAGTTCCCATCCTGTTCATATCCAGTTATTTCTCTGTGAAAACAAAAAATAACCCAAATATATTTTGGAGAAGATTACACACCTCCGGTGGGGAACAGTATCTATTCAGAGCTAAAGAACATACAAAATATACTACATTATACAAAACAAACAGGATGAAAGTGTTCATCTTAGAAATTTCAACACAGCACACCTGTGCGTAATTACGGGAAATCAAACAAGCAAATCTAAGACTATCAGACCAACAGGAAACATGGTAAGTAGTTCAACAGGAAAGTCAGCTCAGGGGATGGTGTGGAGCAAGCTAGACCTACATACAGGAGACCTGTTCAAAGCAGTCAGGGAGGTGATCATCTACAGGTAAATGATCTCCGTGGTGTTGTCACCTGAAACACACCATTGACGATTTGACTCTCTCTCTCTCTCTCTCTCTCTCTCTCTCTCATTCAGCATAAAATATGTGGGGCATTTTGTCACCAGCAACACTAAAAATTTAATGATCACATCTCTCCCGCCCCCACCTTCACACACACACACACACACACACACACACACACACACACACACACACACACACACATCACCAGTATTCCCCGTACCAATGATTACTACTGTAACCAATCGTAGCTTCAGTGGGTCAGCCAACCAATAGGGGAGCAAGAGGGAAGCGGGAAGGAGCAGCTCTTTATGGGCTGCTAGCTCTGGGATCGCAACAGAACCACCTGGATGCGGTTGTGAATGGGTGAACCCAGAATGAACGGTATAAAAGTCAAGGCAGAAGTGAGATGGAAGAAACTGTGTACATGTCTACCTTTGACCAGCATCATTTCAATTATTAGTCAAGTATCCGTCAGAACGTTGTTGTGCAAAGATGCAAGTCATTACTGAACCACACGCGAAAAAGTTCTCTTGAAGTTTTTGTTCGTTTGTTTGTTTGTTGTTGTTGTTGAAGTTGTTGTTGTTGTGTGTGTGAGTGTCTGTGTGTCTGGGGGTGGGGTGGGGGGGGGTGATATACTTTTTCCCATCGCACAAATAGAATGATTATTACACAGGACGATATGACATACCATCGACAATCCTTTGACAGAATGAGACAACAGGGTTGGAGCATGTATAACATCGTACGATCTCGCTTGAGGACAATAAACATTTTGCAGTCTTTGAGCGTCTGGCCGTCTCCTCAGGACAAGATACGCACTAACCAGCCAAATTCTCTCTCTCTCTCTCTCTCTCTCTCCTCTCTCTCTCTCTCTCTCCTCGCTGAGAGTCTCCTATTTAATCCATACACTTACGAGGCGTGTCCTCCGTCATCTCCAGCACCCAGAAGGAGGGCAGCTCCCCGCAGACTTTGAAGATCTCCTCGCCTCCGAAATACTCCAGCACGTCCGTGTTCACCTGGGGTCCAATACGAAGAGGGCGCTCAGTCAGCAGACGGCCATGTCTCTGCACATCAACAGGGGGGTTTCACACGTCACGACATGACGCTTAATGTACATGTGGCATGTCAGATGACGTCAGCACACGACCGTGTTTCTGCAAATCAAGACAGGGCTTTCACACGTCATGACATGACGCTTAATGTACGCGAGGCATGTCAGATGACGTCAGGTGTACTACTGTTTCTGCAATTCAACTTTGAGATTTTACACACGACGTGAGCATGTTTGTGGTCTGAGAGGCATGTTACATGACGTCAGCAAACTTTGTTTTAGGCAGTTTAACACGGGCTTTCATAATACGTGACAGAATGTACACTGGGCATGCCACGTGGCATCAGCAGGCGACCATGTTTCTGAGAATCACCTCTTGGCTTTCACACACCGTTCAGGCAATTTCACTGCGCATGTGACATGTCAGCGACATACGAGTGTGTGTGTGTGTGTGTGTGTGTGTGTGTGTGTGTGTGTGTGTGTGTGTGTGTGTCTGTCTGTCTGTCTGTCTGTCTGTCTGTCTGTGTCAGTGTCTCTGTGTCTGACTGTGTGTGTCTGTACCCATGAGTACATTATTGTAATAGAAAAAAACCCCGTCCAGCTCAAAAGGAAAATTTAGTATTCCAAGAAAGCTTGCCATGAATCAAGTTTAAATCAGTATACTTTTCTCTCTTGCATATTCAATTTCCTAAATGTTTTCGCGCCGTTCAAGAATGAGAATCTTACACACTTATACACTCAACTCTGCTATTCAGTTGTGTTCTCCTCCCCCCCCCCCCCCCCCCCCATCTCTCTCTCTAGGTATATACATATGTGAGTATATTCATACACACACACACACACACACACACACACACACACACACTACATAAATATAAACAAAAAAGAAGGAAAAAAACCTGACCGTTTATCAAAACTGATTAATGATTCTGTCTAAAAGATGTATTATGTATCGTTTCGATGCTGACGAATCCAGGCCATGAAATAAAGTGCCATCGAATGATACCAAACATCAGACATTTTAATCATATCACCAATGAGCAAGTGCCCCCCAAACCATCAAACAGCACATCCGGGCATTCTGATGACGATCCGCTAACATCAGCTGAAAGGAATTTGTGTTGGCATAGCCACATAACGACACCCCCGTGACCTGCAAGGAACCGATGAGGCAGGGAGACGATGGGAAACACAGAAGAAAAAAAAATAATGGACGAACAATACTGCAGAATGGACAGGGGAACCATTGGCAGAAATCGAAGCCTTGGCGCTCAACTCCCACAGTAACTCTTTACGGAGTTAACGAAAAAATTAGAAGTGACAGTGAAGAAGAAGAAGAAGAAGAAGAAGAAGAAGAAGGAGAAGAAGAAGAAGGAGAAGAAGAAGAAGAAGAAGAAGAACAGATATTTTGTAATAAATCACTGGGTACCTAAAACATTGTACATGGTAAATATGCCAAATTCCTGTGTTGTGTTAGATAGCCCCCCCCCCTCCCTCCCCCCCTCTTTCTCCTCCTCACCTGAGACGGAATGGATCACTGTTCCAGTCCCATGGATTGACGTTAAGCATAGATCTATGCTTTACGTCATCTGACCTGCTGACGATGGTAACGGGGATGTCCTAGAGGACTGCAAATGGAGACAGGGTAAGCGAGAAAAAAAAGGTTCAGGACAATTGTTATGGCAGCAATAGCGAAAGGGGAAGTAGTGGTAAACGGAGCACGTACCTTGTAGTGGCGCCACCTATCGCAGCCCTCCTCATAGCTCTCTCGCAGTCTGTCCACGTAGCAGCGGTCTCTGCTGCAGTCCTTGAACCCAGCCAGTCTCTGCAAGGTCACCCACCACACACACAACGGCTTAGCGGCCATTTTCAAGGAGACTTTATATTTTAAAAAAACACAACAAAACAGCGTCACCTGATCCCACCTCCCCAGCACCCCACCAGCTCCAGAGAGCTCAACCGTGCTACAGGTGTCATTATTTCTCTTAGTTTAAAGCAAACAGTTAGAAAAAAAGCACGTAAAACAATACTTCAACACATTTCAATGCCAAAAGAAAATAAAACAAAAAAAGACCACACAGGCTTAAAAATACTGCAGAATGGACGGATTGCTTCTATCCCAGTAACCACATGACCCTGCCGCTATACTACAACATATAGATTCTCATTTCATAAAAAGTTGAAGTCCCAGAGCCTAAAAGCCGTAAAAGCTGTGACTGTTGGAGATTCACCGTGTCTGCAGAGCGCGGCATAACGGAGGGCCGTGGTAAACGCTCTTTCTCCATCACCTTAAACTTCGCTCAGCTGTATCAGGTTCCCATTTACACTACTGGGCGCACAGGGATGGGTTTTCTGCCGTAAAAAAAAAAAAAAATAATAACAATAAAGCACGGGTAGACTCAAACTCTGGACCATCCACTCAGCAACGCAACGCTCGAAGGATCTGACTGTAGGAAAGAAAAAAAAAGGGGGGGGAGGGGGAGGGAGAAAAAAAAGGGGGGGGGGGGAAATATCCAGATTACCAAGAACATACACAAGGGAGAGCACCCGCAAAGACAGGAAGCCCCAGAGCTGGAGATTATAGGAAGAGAATGCGAGCTATCATGTCGGTGGGTGGCACTCACGGTCTCGTAGTCCAGGACGGCCAGGAGGCCGAAGAAGTGGTTGGTGGCATTGCGCGCGATGTGGATCAGACGTCGGGAGCCCTCGGTGCGCACGTGCTCCTCCGCGTGGTGCCCTTCTCTGTCCTTCACGTGCCCCCGCCACTGAAACAGCCAAGTTTGGTAATCAGCTTGGTGTGTGTGTGTGTGTGTGTGTGTGTGTGTGTGTGGCGCGCGCGCGCGCGAGCGCGTGAGAGATGGAGTGGGGCTGGGGGAGAGAGAGAGAGAGAGAGAGAGAGAGAGAGAGAGAGAGAGAGAGTTCTGTGTGTGTGTGTGTGTGCGTGTGCGTGTGCGTGTGTGGTTACTTTAAGATGTAAAACACCTGCTCATCAATTTGCGAATTCTTGCTGCAGCCAGTGACTGTACTGTTAATCTGAAAATAATTTCATTTTGCTTATTGCAAAAGACCTTGGGTCAAACACACGCACGCACGCACGCACGCACGCACGCACGCACGCACACACACACACACAAACACACACACCAATGAAAGGAAGAAGGAAGGCTACGTGAGACATATCTACCTCACGACGTCTAAATGTGAACTTAGGAAACTTGGCCTAATGTAAAAATCGTTGGGCAAAGTAGCCTAGCTATCAAATGACAAGCTGACATGTCACATGAGTGTGTGTCTGCGTGCCTGCGCGCGCGTGTGTGTGTGTGTGTGTGTGTGTGTGTGTGCGCGCGTGCGTGCGAGCGCGCGCATGCGCGCGCGCAAGCACGTGTGGATGGGTCCGTGAGTGAGCGTGTATGTGCGTACGATATTGAGTTGCAGTTGCTTCCTCTATTAGCCGACATGGAACAAAAGAAGTACTGGCAAACAAGTACTGGCAAACAATTTCTCGGTCACTGTCGCAATGACTAAGCAAATAGTTTGTTTTTTTGTTGTTGTTTTTTTAAGGGGGGGGGGGGGGGGGAGGGGGGTGACAAAGAAGACGTTGAAGTGTCAATTTCAAACCTTTCTCTGACAGCATGTGTAAACCAGCGCGCGACTGAGAGCGAGCGAGCGAGCGAGAGAGAGAGAGAGAGAGAGAGAGAGAGAGGAGAGAGAGAGAGAGAGAGAGAGAGAGAGAGGAGACAGACAGACAGACAGAGAAGAGACAGACAGACAGAGACAGAGAGAGAGAGAGAGAGAGAGAGAGAGAGAGACGTCTTGAGAGTAAGAGAGATGAACGAACGAACAAAAGTATATTCAAAGAGGTAGTGTGATAAGTACAAATAATGCTTTCTTACATCCAGCCCTCTGGGCACAGACGCAAAAGCATACTGTAAATAAACTGGGTACAGATAGAAATGCAAACTGTAAATAAAGAAATTAGAAAATAAAAGGAAAAGAAAAAAAGATCAACGAGAAATAACGGGGGGGGGGGGGGGGGGGGGGGGGGGGGGAGATTCAGTAACATGACATGCCTCCATGACTGCTAGAGAGAGAGAGAAAGAGGAGAGAGAGAGAGAGAGAGAGAGACAGAGACAGACAGAGAGAGAGACAGAGACAGACAGAAGATGAGAGAGAGAGAGAGAGAGAGAGAGAGAGAGAGAGAGAGAGAGAGAGAGAGAGAGAATGTGCACAATGCCATAACGGCCACACTGGACTCATCTCCGTGCATGTCAGAAAGTAAAACACTAATGATGCTGTGTACCTGTCATTAAATGTCACTCTGCTGTTCCCTTTCTCCTCCACTATCCCGTCCCTTCCCCCACCCCTCCACACTCCTAAACCCCTCTGTCTCTCTTTAATATCCTTACCCCACCTGTCTTCCGTAATTTTTTTTTTCTCTCTCTCTCTGGATTTTTTAACCTCTTTTCTTCCATATTGATTCCAGAATTTTCCCTCGGTTTTATTTATCACATTAGAGATTTTCATTTACACTGCAGGTGTCTAGAAAGGGCATGAAAGGTGCTTTTAAAAGACAATGTGCCAAAAGTTTGTCCCCTCCCCTTCACTTGAACGCATACTTCGTACACTGAATGCAGCTTTAGAAAATTTTCATATGGCGTGACAGCGGTTTGACTGAGCGATAGAAAAAAAACACACAAAAAACACGAGCACACGCAGCGAACACTCCACATACACCAGATTTTTTTTTTTATATGAGAGCAGGCATTTTGAACACGCCCATGAAAAAAAAAATCACACACACACACACACACACACACACACACACACACACACACACAAAACGCACAGTACCACACTAAATCGACTTTATTGTGATTGTCTGGATTAGTGCCAGGCATCAGAGGGTCGATTTCGCAAGCGCCATCGATCCGTTCTGATAGAAGTCACGCGCTGGGTGCCTTTCACAGCACATTGACGTGTATATCACGGCGTGAAAGCAAGGATTCAAATGACCGCGCCATGCAGATCGGAGAGTGAATTCAGTAATTGCTCGAATACAAAAAAACAAAAAAACAAAAAAAAAAGTGTATGCACCGCACGCCTCTTTTGGAGAGCCTACAATTTCTTTACTTTCAGAGCAAGAATTCTTCACTGGACTGTTTTTTGAGAGAGAGAGAGAGAGAGAGAGAGAGAGAGAGAGAGAGAGAGAGAGCTGTGTGTGTGCGTGTGTGTGTGTGTGTGTGTGTGTGTGTGTGCATGTGTGTGTGTGTGTGTGTGTGTGTGTGTGTGTGTGTGTGTGTGTGTGTGTGTCTGCATGTGTGTGCATGTGTGTGTGTGTGTGTGTGTGTGTGTGTGTGTGTGTGTGTGTGTGTGTGTGCGCGCGTGCGTGTGTGTGTGTTGTGTGTGTGTGTGTGTGTGTGTGTGTGTGTGTGTGTGTGTGTGTGTGTGGTGTGTGTTGGTCTGTATGCACTCGCATCAATGTGTCGTGGAACATCCTGTTCATCTGAATGCTTCGAATGAAGCACTCTGTACTTAACGGCAGGAAACCAGACAACTCGACGGTCACGTTTGTGTCGTTTTCCGGTTTATAATAACACTTCGCTGTGTCAAAAGTCACATTGCACCACACTGTGGAACAATTTGGACTGGCAGGCTGCCCAAAAGCTGACTGCTTGACTTTCACTCATTTCTCAGATCTCGCCCCTCCCCCCACCCCCACTCCTTCCCCCCACCCATCTCACACCTGCATGCCCTCTTTTCTCGTCTTCGAATCGAAGATTACTAACATTTAGTGCTGGATCCGAACCTGCAACCCCCGAACAGCGTCAAAGGTGACTCGGCAGCCGTGCCGTGCAGAGTTTGCTCTGATGGCTTCCCTTTCTGCGATCAGACATGAATTTATAGCCCCCAGTAAACGGCCAGTGTCAGGCTGCGATAGGCTACGATTGTTCTAGTGTGTCTGTATATTATGTACATCACGAGGCATGACGCGGGGAGGAGGGTCAGAGGAAAGGGGAGGGAGGGAGGGGGAGAGAGGGGAGGGGAGGGGGACATGACCAGCGTTAAGCAATGCCACCGAGAAGGATCTCTCTCTCTCTCTCTCTCTCTCTCTCTCTCTCTCTCTCTCTGTGTGTGTGTGTGTGTGTGTGTGTGTGTGTGTGTGTGTGTGTGTGTGTGTGTGTGTGTGTGTGTGTCTGTCTGTCTGTCTGTCTGTCCATCTATACATGCATTAATCCATCTATCCTATCTCGATATCAATCAGCATTAAAAAATTATTACACAGCACCCACGTTAGTCGTTCGAAACTGAGCTCAGGAACTGTTGTTTAAGATTGAAGGCGGCGAATAAATGTACACCTGAAACGACTTTCCATAAGAAAGTGTCCAAATAATTGCACACAGCATACAAACATACCGCCTGGACTGTTTACTGTTAGGGAACTGTCCAAACATCTTAATGTGGCATGTAAACAACATAACGCCTGGAATTATTCATTTCTCGAGAAATATCCAAATGACAAGTTTAAAAATCATATACTGCCTAATTTGACTTTCTTCAACAGATGAGTCGTCTTAATTGGTTTAAAATTGTGAGGCTTAAATACATGCTACTGAACCTACCGACTTCTTTAACGCAAGAGTCATTTTAATTGGTTCAAAACAAAGTGGTACGCATACATGATGTTGAATCGACATGTTTCAACAACAGATTCCACTTCAATAGTTTAAAATTGAATATGGCAAATATGCATGCTACTTGACTGACCTATTTCGACAGAAGAGTTCGCTTTGTTGGCTAAAAACTGTGTAGCAAACGTACAAGGTTTTGGGTTGATTTACTCCCAGCAGACGATCCAATTTTATTGCTTTGAAACAGGGTTTGGCAAATACAAATACACATGTTCTGAATGAGTTACGACAGAGGAGAGTCCATCTTTTAAAACCGAGTGTGGTAAACTTATACCAATCGATTGACTTTCTTTTTCGGCTGCAGATGAGTCCGCTCTATGCTACTGGACTGACTCACTCACAACAGAAGAGTCCACTTTGTTGGTTTAAAACCGTGTGTGGCAAA
>CM031610.1:51237417-51277417 GCA_018398815.1 Conus ventricosus | reverse complement strand
CAGCCCAGGAAGCAAGAGATCTACCACCTCACCCAACCACAAGCGAGAGAACAACAAGAGCGCAAGGGACATATAACCATTCCCTATGCTGGAGGGGTAAGTGAAGCTCTGACCAGGAAGATCAGGAAACTAGGGACCAGACCCAGCTGGAACTCTTTTCCGCTGGCTCCTCCACTGCCTTATAGGTTCTGGACCTCTTCTTGAGCTGATGAGCCTACAAACCACCTTGCTCCGATCTTTATAGCGAGAGCACTGGCTTTGAAGCCAGATTCCCTCAAGCTTCTGGCGAGACTGGCACACTGTTCAGTCTTGAAGATGTGAGCTTGCTCCGTTCTGCTTTCAAATGGCACAGAGGTTCAGTCAGAATCATTTGTCTTGATGAACCTGGGTGGAGTACAATACCCGGTCTCATGCCATTCTTCCCACTGATTTCTTGATGATTTTCCCATTCCGAAGGCCTGCTGTGCACTCCCAGTCACCCACTCTATCCAGTAATCCCGAATCCATAATTCTAATGTCACGGCCGTTCCATATCGTGATTTGTGGCCTCCTGCCGTGCAGAACGTCGGTACTCGGGGTTCTGGCGGCGTAGTGTTTCTTTTGCCACAGCTCTGCGACATGTGCGATCTCTTCAAGCACTTGGTTGGGGCTCCCATGTGTACTTTCCTCGGCTAGTCCTGCTTTATATGAACTGAGGGCATGTTCCATTGTTTGCTTGCCATGAGAGAGTGGACACGTAAAGTCATCTCATTTCCTCGATTTTACCGGGTTTGAATTCGAGGGTAGGTCACATACAGATCTGAGGATGAAGCTGGCTCTAGGAGGTGCCATGTGCCATACGTCATTCTAGCCAAGACTTCTTCGGAAAGCGTTTCTCCACGTAGAGCACAGCACCTGTTGGCCTTGCTGAGCTGCCTTCTGGATTCTCTTGGCATCCTTTCTTTCTTCAGCTCATGTATTTTCATGTCTCTCGTTGCTTTCCCTTTTGCCTTTGGCCACCATTTCATTTCCACTTATCTCAACCCCTGCCAGTCTTTAGCTTGGGCCGGACTGATCTCACAACTTTGCCTCCGGAATTCTCAAGGATAGTTAGTGCCCTTGCTTCGCCAGCTTTGTATCCCCCCAAGACGGTTTTCAGGGACAGCTTCAACTTTGCTTGGCGGCAGTAGAGTGCACAGTCAGGTAGGACACTTTTCTTATTTACTTTGTTCATCTTGGCCTTCATTGATGCCACTGTGCTAGTGCTGATATTTTATATCAGCACTGAAAAGAGAAACTTTGGTAACGATTTCCAGAGCCCAATTACATAATCACTAAATATCAACTAGATAAAAAAAATAATACACATCCAATATTAGTACAGCTGAACGCAATAAACCTGTTCCTGTGAGCTCTACCTCGAGTATATTTTCGCTAACGCCCTCTTCCCCAATTCATCTCTACCATCATAACACTCTTCCCACTCGCTCCCACTCCTCCTTCGAGATTAGTGAACCGAAGCGACCCGCATCCACGTGTATTGATCGGCTCTTGGCCCTCTGCCAACGTTTCACGGTTCACCGACTGTTTTTATCAGCCAGTGTGAAGGGAGGAACAGTAAGGAGGTGTGTGTGTGTGTGTGTGTGTGTGTGTGTATACAAGTGCACATGACGTGTGGTGGCAGGGGTGGGGGACAGAGGCACAAAACAACCAGCACCACACGCGGTTTCAAAAAGACTTTATTAAAAATAAACAGCTAAAAAGATCGGGTTGCCTATGCCTTTCCTCCCCTGAATTATCCACACTAAGCAAAATCTCCAGTTAACGTTTGGTTTCCGCGCATTTCATAAATTACATCCAGCGTGACTCGTATGTGCACGATAAAAGAAAATACTGGAGGCAAAGGTGCTTTGATCTGTGAACAATCCACAGTTCTCACGGCTCGAACTGAGCCTCAAAGGACATATGAAGGAGTTAACATATAAACTCCAATTTAACCTCTCCAATGACGAAAAACCTACCGAACAATAACTATAAGGCTTCCTCGCTTTTGTCCCCCCCCCCCCCCCCCCCCCCCCCCCCCCCCCCCCGCTTAACGGTTTCTTCTATTGTCCGCACTAGGTTCCCCTCTCAACAACGAAGAAAATGACACACACTGCAGAGTTTCTGAAAGCGAAAAGCCAATGCACTGCTATCAGGAAGCACTCTTTTTTTCGGTTTTGCCAGCTGTTTCAACATTTGAAAAAGGGCAGTCTGTCGAACGTTTACTTGCTGTTTCGTATTGTTTTTGAAATCTCCGTCTTTATTATCTTAACACCCTTTTTTTGTGTGTTTTTTTGTGTTTGCTTCTTCTCTTATCGGTGACTCCACGCTTGACAGACCCAACGTGGTGGGACTTGTGGAGGAAACATGTTCCAAGGATGATCACAATTCCGAAAAAAGTAATGACAAACATGTTGCATAAGAAGGCCTTTGGGGGATTCACGCATTTTCCGTTGCAGACAACTAAAGCTATGCCAGTTCTAGCGGTAGTTTTTTGTTTGTTTGTTTGTTTGTTTTAACGTGGGAGACGAATAAAACAAATAAGAGAGGGTTTATGCATGAATATGAGATGTAAGCGTGTGCGAAAAGAGAGAGAGAGAGGGGGGGGGGGGGTGCGCGCGCGCGCGCGCGCGGGCCTGCGGGCCTGCCTCCGCATGTGTCCGTGTGTCCATGCCTGTGCAGGGTGTGCATAACCGTGCGCATGTGTGCACGTACGCGTCGTGTGTAAGACCAAAGACAGTACTCCCTCCGTAGGGCGTACCGTCTTTGGTAAGACTCTCAACCTCCTCCAGTCCTGCCCACGTACCACCATCACCGCCACCTTTCCTTTTAGACGCTACCTTTCATGTTCCTCACCTACCCTCACACCATTCTAATCAATAATAAACAGAATCGATCGCGTGACGAACGGTCAACCTTGTACTACGTCTCTGCGAAAGACATAGAGACGCGTTTCTGGGTCACCGCTGTTAACAACACGCAGCAGGTGGAGGAGGGGTGGAGTAGTATGGACAGGGTCATGCCGGTGGAGGGTATGGGTGAAAGAAAGGCTATACCGTGAGGTATACGCATGTGATCGTTTCGTAAGTGTCTCCTATTTCATTGCCAACCCTCCTTCTCTCACACACACACACACACACACACATCGCGCGCTAACACACACACACACACACACACACACACACACACACACACACACACACCTCATTGGATCGGATCCACACACACACACACACACACACACACACACACACACCTCTCATTGGATCGGATCCAGCCTTGCCTTCTTTTGACACCATCCCCTAGGTTAAGATTTAGACGTGATTCAACTGAGTACGTTCGTTGTGACATTCATATATTTTGATATAGGGGTTCTATTGATACGATCTTACATGACCCCCTAAACTTGCGCTGTCATTGCTAGAGTTGGCAGAAATCCATTCGCCATTGTGTGAACGGAACCTATTCGCAACGACCTCACTCTTCCTTCCACTATCCCCTCCCCCTTCCCCCGTCTCTCTCTCTCTCTCTCTCTCTCTCTCTCTCTCTCTCTCTCTCTCTTGCTGTATGTGGGGGGGGGGGGGGGGGGGGAGGGGGGTGCTGCAGTAGAATGAAGCGGGCGTGCGTATGTGTGCATTATATGTATGTGTGTACGTGTGTGTGTGTGTGTGTGTGTGTGTGTGTGTGTGTGTGTGTGTGTGTGTGTGTGTGTGTGAGAGAGAGAAGAGAGAGAGAGAGAGAGAGAAGAGAGAGAGAGATAGTGTGTGTGTGTGAGAGTGAGAGAGAGACAGACAGACAGACAGACAGTCAGACAGACAGAGAGGGGAGAGGGAGGATGGAGCAGAAAGGGAGGAGAGACAGGGGGGTCTGGATGGCGAAGTGAGACGACACAAGAGGACGCGATCTGTAACGTATTTTTCTCTCCCAAGGCGAAGACGGTGCTCTGAATGTTCCGTGCGATCACGTAAGCACTTGCTAGGTACAGGTATCGGTACACATGGACTTTAAAAAAATTTAAAAAAAAAAAAAAAGACGAGGAGGCTTGATTTTTGTTTTTGTTTTGTTTTGTTTTCTCCGTGCTAACTTCGTTTACACCGTGTGGACACTACGTAATCTTCTCCCAAACTGGTATTCTGGATGTGTGGTCTCATGGCAGCAGTGACAATAGTTTGGTTGTCACTCTTTTTACAATCTGTAGGCTCAATGTCAAAACTTAACACCGTTAAGGTGGAATATTGCTTTGCTCCACATCAACCGTTTCTGAATGAATATCTGCTTGTACAAACAATGCTAATGAACAGTTGTTGTTGTTGTTGTTGTTGTTGTTGTTGTTGTTTTTAACCGATGCCGAGGGAAGAAGTATCTGTAGCTCTTTTAGCAAAGTAAAGATCAGGTTTTAACTCGATTTCTTCCCAAAAAATTCTCGATTGTCCAACTCCTTACGATATATTTGCACATAATCCAATGGCAATTCGCCGACTTCATTGTATGCTTTAAAAGAAGATGCATAGAACAGAACACCAAGAGCAAGTTTGTATTACTTTACACTCTATACTCCGTAATTTCACTAACAGATATTCGGGAGCACTGAAAAAGACTTCTTAACCATACTATAATTTAGAAGGAATAGAGGCTGTCGACAGACGCTCTAAGACTTCAGCATCTTGTTCCCAATCCTGCCTGTTCATTATCTTCGGTAGATTTATGCTTTTCTTGGTTTTGATAGTGAAGAAGTTTATTCCAAGTCAGCCGGGAACTTAGGAGAATACTGAGAAAAATCATCATATCATGATACTCTATGGCAGCATTTTCTGATTTGAACCTTTGTAGTTCATCTGGATTCACGCCATTATTGAGAAGAATCATGCGAGTCTTTTCCGGTGGAATAGTGAGATCATTTTCCTTTATGAACCGGCTTACTTTGTCACGTTCTGTTTGATATATCCTACTCATAAAATCTACTGTTCGTTTCGATTTTCTTCTTTTCATTGTTGTTTTCATCCATATGCGTATACTGTCTGCATAATGTAGTAAGACCACTGAAGTGATATATGTGTAGAAATGTTCAACAAAATTGGATGTATCACTGACATATGGGATAGGCCCATATAAAGTGATCTCAAATCTGAACATGCATTTCTTGTCCTTACTTGTATACTTCTTCAATAAAGCTTTTGATATAATACAGACATGTCCCGACAATCCTATACTTTTCAGTTAGTATAATAATTTAACGTGCTGTACTTGGTCATTCTCTCTCTCTCTCTCTCTCTCTCTCTCTCTCTCTCTCTCTCTCTCTCTCTCTCTCGCTCGCTCTCTCTCTCTCTCTCTCTCTCTCTCTCTCTCTCTCTCTCTCTCTCTTCCCCCCCCCCCTTTTTTTTTTTCCTTTTTGTTGTTGTTGCTTTTTTTTAATATAAAAAGGTGGCAAGACTTTCGTTTTTGAATTAAGCTCGATTGTTTAGTGGTATTATTATCTTTTTTAACGACAAATGTGGTTTAAGAGCAATTTTTGCTTAAGTTTTCCGACATGCGACATTTAAGCATTTGGTCTGTCACTATTCGTATCAGCTCTGGGTTTTTCTCGCTGGTACAATGATAAATGGCCCAGAACCATAAATCCAACTTCTTTTTTCAGTCTGGAAAAAAAATCCAATTTTCTGGTAGATGTTTCATCGCATCACCTGAGACTTCATCTAAGCCAACTGACGATCTTGTATTTGACAGTGTGTTGTGCATTTGTGTCAGAATTCATACATTACGTTATAAATGCACTGCGCACATATCTAGACATGAACAGCATGGCTCGATTTTTCACTATGGTAACACCTCCCCTAAATACCCTTCGAATTAAGACCGCGTTCCGTGTAAAGATGACGTTTTCTGGACAATCTTCTCTCTCTGTACACGAGATTTAACCCTCAGTTCTTAAGGACTACCAGACGTCGATATTGACAGGTTCCACTGTACAGTGGATTGGAAGCAACTCACTTCGTCCGATCTCCCGTCGGTGTACCGCATGCCCGTCCCCCATAATTAACAACCTCCTCCAAGTAAATAATGATAACCGCTGACTGACTAGGTCCTCTTTCGTGACGCGGACCCTCTCCCTCCTCCTTCCCCCCTCCCTCCCTCCTCTCTCTCTCTCTCTCTCTCTCTCTCTCTCTCTCTCTCTCTCTCTCTCTCTCCTCTCACCACCCACTCTCCTTCCTTGCCTGGGTTATGCTCGGTGGTGTTCCTCCTTGGATTTAGCTGCTTTGCGCAGAGAGATTGCTGAATCACGCTATGAGGGATAGGGGGTGAAGTAGAGAGATTGCTGAATCACGCTATGAGGGATAGGGGTGAAGTAGAGAGATTGCTGAATCACGCTATGAGGGATAGGGGGTGAAGTGAAGGTGGGGGCAGGGAGGGGGGGGGGTGGGGTGAAAAACATCAGAATAGCGTCCGCTTGCCTGTTAATGAAGCCTGCACTGTTCATAGTTTCAAGCGTCTCGTCTTCTTTTTTCTTTCCCTTTTCTTATGACGTCAATGCAGTAGCTGTGACCCCCCACCCCCCACCCACAAACCTCCTCCCCTCCCTTCGTCCCCCCTCCACACACGCACCCCGTGCCACTGAATGTGACAGAAACGAACTGAATCCGAATTCTCTTTTTTTCCCTTACTTTTTCAACACACTACTGTCTTCTAGCCTTAATGCTGAAAGACTCTGCTCACAAAATCTGAGGTAAGTAAGCCAGTCAACTAATCAATATTGAAAATGAATAGTTGCATCTGCCAGTCGAGTAGTAGCGGATTTAAACCCACCAGACACTATCACTGTGGGATCTTTTAAAGGCCCTGTTACATCCAGCCTAGAATTTCATAACAAGCTAAGGGCTCCAACGGAAAACTAGATCAACAGGATCGAGTCCCAATAATAGGCGCGTTTCCGGGTGTAGCTCAATTTCCTGACCAGCACTTCTGGTATTATGCATCTCACCGGCCTGGTTGACATCCTACTAGTTTGAAAGGAAGCGTTAAATACAATCCTGTCATGTTGTATCAGACCGAAATTGAATCCCATAAAATCAATATCATCATTCTCATAGATAGTCATAATAACGGGGAGGGGAGGGGGGAGGTGGGGGGAGGGGGCTGGGGGGCGGGAAGGAAGAGTCTAAAAAAAATCTGTGGGCTTTCATGCATCATTTTCGTAATAACTTTTTTTTCTTTTTTCTTTTTCGGTTTTCCTTCAAATCCGTGCTTGAGGGAAGTTCGAGTCAACATTTTTTGTACCCCGTTGGCAGATTAATAGGGATTGTCGCTGGAGGGACTTCAAAGCGGCCGCAGGTGAACCTCATCATATCTGTCTCCACATCTTAGCCGTCACTGGTGTCAGCAGGGAGACCCGACGGGAGGCACCACTGAACACCACGTAAGTGATTCAGCAGCTGGGCAGTGTCTCTTCTTGTGAGTTGTCCCCCGGCCACCTGATACTGATAACTGCGGGATGTTGGTGCTGCAATTGCAACAGGACGGGCATCGACGAGGCTGTGTGTGGAGGCAATGAGTGAGTGCCATGAATGCAATACCACTCATAGGTACGGAAGACATAGCGAGACAAAAAAGCCAGTATACGATTCCTAAACAAGACAACCTTAATTTGCAATTTGCTGCTGGTTTCTGTACGCCGCCACGATTGTTTGCAAATCGGAAATGAAAAGTGTATGGTTCCGACACGCGCTGCGTCTGTTGGTGTCCACATCTTCTGGGCTTGGTTAATGTCTGGGTATATTATCTTTGTTGGCTCTTATTACGCTGCCATCATGCACGTGCACGAGAGCCAGTGTGTGCGTGCGTGTGCCTGTGTGGGAGGGGAGAGGAGTGTGAGATAGAGATACAGACTGAGAAACCGACAGAGACCTTAACACAACACGACATTTTATTGAGAAAGGCCACAGTCCAATTTGAGGGTGTAGGTTTACAAAGACAGCAATATCTCCACATATCAAGGTGCACTTCATTACTGCACTCCGGCGTTTGAACAATAACAATTTCGTATCTTGCTGATGTAAGCAACACTTGTCTGATATTCGGCTGGTCTGTTGAAATACTTAGACATGACACAGATTCAGTTCTCAAGTCTTGAAGCAGTGGAAGAAAACACCTTAAGAGACTTCTACTGTCTACGCAAAGACACATCTAACCCTCTGAGCTACTACCTTTGTATTACTGACAGCGTAAGTTTTAATATCAGACACTCCAAACCTAAACTTTGCATTTCTAACAGAACTACACTTTGTCATATAAAGTTGACATTAAATCAAACGATCAGTTTTGAATAATCTGTACAAAGAACATTTCCGCTGTCTGATTATAATCATGCAGCCTTGCCATCCCTACTAAATAGTCCTTTAATTTCAAATAAGGTGACTGAAAGCGGAAACTGAAATAAATCATGTAATGGTGTTAGGGACAATGAAAATCAACTATAAAAATCATTCTAAAATTTAAGCGATCATTTGTTTGAAACAAGCCAAGGAATTCTTTGTGCAGCTTGTTTTCCAGATTGTCCAAACAAAAATTCGTAGACATACCAACACTTGTACATGACAGATATTAATGTTTTCTTATCTATTAAATCAAGTCTACAGGGCATCCTACATGCTTGAGCAGACACCTTGTATCTGTCCATTAAAACCACTTTTAACCGGTATTTGACCCTTCACATATACTTTCTCAGTTCATTATAAATTGACTGCACACACCACACACACACACACACACACACACACACACACACAGAGAGAGAGAGAAGAGAGAGAGAGAGAGAGAGAGACAGAGAGAGAGAGAGAGAGAGAGAGAGAGAGAGAGAGATTTTGCTCACATAGTACTCTTTCCATCTCCCCGCCTTCCCCTTTCCTGCCTCCCCCCCCCTCCCTCCCTCACCTACCTCCCTACCACACCCTATCTCACCCCCTTTTTCTTCTTTTCTGACTTTTTTTGTTCACTCACGCACTTTAAAAAAAAAAAAGACAATTCAGGAACGAAAGAAAGACTTCATTATCAAGACCATTTCTGGGAAATCATTTAATAACTTAAAGAACATTCTAAATTTGCAACGTTTATTTTCTGCGTGAAGAATGAAGTTTTAGCGTAAGCTGATGAGTTGACCGATGCACTATTATGAATCTGGCGAAGTCGGACATCACCATTGCACCACCATTGCAACACAAGGCTGGGCACTTCATGCTTGAAACGTTGCACGCAGATCGCCGTGAACCGATCCGCTTTCCAAGCAATTCTGGGAAGATGGAAATCACACACAAGCTGCAAGCATGAGGAAAAAATACAGCAGAGCCTCTCAAACAGCCTGCAGCAATCTTTTAAACAATAGGCCTTATAACGTTAGGAGATCTCAATTCGAAGATCATAATGTTAGGGAATCTCAATTGGCAGATCGATTCAGTGCCTCCAACAGGCAAATTTTCCAGGGGAGGAAAGCCTTCAACTGGAGAGATTCTATGTTGGAAGGGTCTTGAGAGAGAGAGAGAGAGAGAGAGAGAGAGAGAGAGAGAGAGAGAGAGAGAGAGAGAGAAAACACTCTCTCAAGACCCTTCCAACAAAGAATCTCTCCATTCTCTCTCTCTCTCTCTCTCTCTCTCTCTCTCTCTCTCTCTCTCTCTCTAAATCTCTCTCTCTCTCTCTCTAAATCTCTCTCTCTCTCTCTCTCTCTCTCTCTCTCTCTCTCTATAATATATATATATATATATATATATATATAAATCCTTGTGGATTTTGATCCATGATATTACTGGCACCCAAAGGCTGCGTCTTTTACATATCCACCGATTGTTTTCAGACAGATTTCAGTCGACCGTTTTACTTTTAAAACATTTTTCATCCCCTTCACTGTGTGCACTCTGTTTTTACACTTTTACATATGCAGGAGGATCGTATCAACTTTGGAAAGTTTCCTTTTTGCACATTCATTTGGAAGTGCTTTTCATCAGCAGGTAACCAGGATCCAGTAGCATGCCTGATGAACTCTTCACAAAGCAAAACACCTGTTGCTTTTTTGGTCCTGCTGACCTCCCCTACGCTGCTTGCAGGAACCAAAAATAAATGCATAAATAAATAAATGCAAACATACATAAATACGTGAAATAAAATAAATTAAAACTCAGACCGCTCATCAGAGAACAATTAGGGCCTACTTTTCAAGCCCCCTTCACATGAAGGCAAGTCTGTTTGTTAAAGCTATGCATTCCGAAGGACACGAACTTTAATGTTCGCTTCGCTCCCTGGCTTGAAATTAAACGGCATCTAGACCGAGAATTCATTACACACTCTCTCTCTCTCTCTCTCTCTCTAGAGAGAGAGAGAGAGAGAGAGAGAGAGAGAGAGAGAGAGAGGGATTAAAGTGTGCTGTTTTGCAGGACTTCACTTCGGAAGAAGTCGACGTGGGTTGTTAAATGATATGCGGTAAGTGCTTCTCGTACACGTGGTCAGTTCATCATTTAATTCGATAATAATATAATCGCCAAAATCAACACTTAGACCTATCCAATCATATCACAACTGATTGGCGGTAAACGCTTCCTGTACACGTTGTCGGTTCATCGTTTCCTTGGGTAATATACCACCAAGATCAACAACTAGACGCATCCAATCATATCACACAGTGCCAAATTTAGTGGAGATGGGGTTAGAGGGAAAATGATGAAAAAGAAGACAAAAAGACAAACAAACAGATGAAAGTAACAGTCACATATCCTCGTTCGATCGTTTTCACATGTGTCCATTCTGCTCCATGCCTACTTTAGTTTTGTTATGTTATGACTATTATTTTGGTTGTACGCCTTGTAATTGTGCATCGTCTCCGAAATATAATAATCTTCTGGTCAAGACGGGTGGGCGTGGGGGAAAGAGAGAGAGAGGGAGAGAGGGGGGGGGGGAGGGAGAGGGGAGGGGGAGAGGAAGGGAGGGGTGAAGGGAGGGACAGAATTTACATGTAGTAAAAAATGGAATAAAACGCCTGTCCTATCCAAAACTGAAACTACGAACGGCAAGTCTGCTTATATCCTGAGCGAACGATTTCTCTATTACGTCACCAGTCCGCCTTTTGCTCCTGATCTTTAGGACCTGGCTACCGTTTGAGAACTTGACTTCATTTTGAATCTAGTTGCAAAGCGAGACGACTGCAGGCGGAAATCTAAACAAATCTTAAATAAATGTTAGCGAACCGCCCAGAGAACGTGGACAAACGAGTCACAAGACAAAACACAACGCGTTTCGACCTCTTAGGTCTTCGTCAGGTGATATATAAACGAATAAAACAACGAAAATTCACTTAGCTTTGATCGCTTTAGATCGCTTAGGGTTCAGCGCAAGGAGGAAGGGAGGGGTGAAGGGAGGGACAGAACCCTAAGCGATCTGAAGCGATCAAAGCTAAGTGAATTTTCGTTGTTTTATTCGTTTATATATCACCTGACGAAGACCTAAGAGGTCGAAACGCGTTGTGTTTTGTCTTGTGACTCGTTTGTCCACGTTCTCTGGGCGGTTCGCTAACATTTATTTAAGATTTGTTCATTTTGAACTTCAGCCTCCAGACGAGCAGGCCTTGTAATGTTATGATGTGGCCTCCCTGATCAGCTAGGCTATAAACATGACATGAGGCGCTGATGTTTCGGGAGTTCTGCACTTGCAGGGGAGTGATTTTACCATGTATCCTGGCGACTTCGTCGACAATGGAGATGGTATTATAAGCCTACATCCACAATGAGTCCGCCTACACGAATACTGCTATGACATCTCCGACAACGCTGAGGTGACACACATGAGGAAGTGGCTGTTTTGTGATCTTCCTTGGAGCCGTTCACAACACTATGACAGTTGATATCGAAAGTCTGGGAATATGTCTTCCCACACTGTGTCACAAGGTGAAGATCATCCGATACTAGTGACTAAGGCAGAGACATACCATCTACAAAGTGTCTGACTTTGGAGAGGATCTTCTGAAGGATTCATTCAACGGAAAATTCGAATCAACTCTTGGCTCTGATCTCTGCCCTAAGGTACAATTGAAAATAATTCAGATTTCTATACATTTGCTCTTTTTTGTAGCTGGACTCGAGGTCGGCTTGGCCAGACACGCCAAGCCTAACCGGAAGATTACAAGTGGCGCCCCCTCGCTTCTAGCAATGACGAGAATAATCGGCCTGCTCGTCTGGAGGCTGAAGTCCAAACGACGGTTTTGTTCTTCACTCATCCCCGAGGCGAGTACTGACAATGCGCTATATTCTACAGGAGTGCGGTCGCTTCCTTAACCTGAGGGTGTTGACCCGGCCCACAGAGTCCACAACAGTTGTAGTGTAGATTTCTTCGACCCTGCGCACATACTCTGCTATATTGCCGATTTCAACAGAACCACGTACTGGACCGTTTTAAGCGTTCGACGACGAAGAAGAACTCTGTTAAGACATCTGATGGATCCGAAAACCCTCCGAACTCCCTTGCTGAGATTTAAAGAACAGAGTTCGCGACGCGATGAGATGTTGCGAGAGAGAACCCTGCTAGGAGTAATTTTGTTGCCATCTTGATGTGGTATCGTTTTGCTGGTGTCGGTGAAGTGTTAGTTACACCCTTCCCCTCCCTAGCCACCAAATACAGTATCCTTCCCACTACATACACACAATACACCCCGTCCCTCCCCAGCCCCTACATACAACGGGACGGGAAACGTCAATAAAGATCGGTCCCCCTAGACACACAGCAAACTTTATACTGTGTCCAGTATGATTCTGTCAATATGGATCGTTAGAAAATGTAAGCTGTCTTTTCTTTCTTTCTTTCTTTCTTTCAAATCTCGTTTCCATTGAAACAACAATATTAGAATGGCCTTGAATCATATTCGAGTTGGTAATGAAGTAGGCTAAACGTTTGCCGGAAATGAACAGAATCAGTCACAATGAAAACAGCAAGGACGCACTGACTGTCATACTTGGTCGCTAGAAGCAAACAAATTCTTGGATCATAAGCATTTGCAAACAAGGAATTTAAACTGCATGGTGGGCTGTTGCATCCATTTTGTTTTTCATTCAGAAAGACTATGTCATATAAATCACCCCACACACACACACACACACACACACACACACACACACAAAGACAGACAGACAGACAGACAGACAGAGACAGAGACTTCGACAGAAGGAGTTGATTAAGAGATGAAAAAGAGGAAGAAAGATGAAGAAAAGGTGGCGTGGTTAGTTGCAAAAACAGACGTCATATAACTGCCCTAAATTTGATGCTTCGATGACAGTACAAACACTCTATGAAAAGCCAGCGTTTCGCCTGAACAACGAACGCGTTGTATAACCACCGCGCTGAGCTTCAAGGACAAACAAATAAACAAACAACGAAATAAAATCCAAACAAACCTATCAACCACTAAAGCGTAACTTAAAACAACTCACCCATCCTTGCACATCTTCCAAGGGTTGTTTCTTCGTGACGTCTACTTGAGGGGGTGCCATCTCGTTAAAAATCGGTTGATTGTCAGCTTCTTTTGCAAGACCAAGACAACTCAATGACAGCGTCGCAGCAAGTCGAGCGGCCAACGTTTACCGACTGCGTGTGTCAGAAAGCTCAACAGCTGAGCCAGAGAGCCCTCACACTGCGTGCAGTCAACTGTCTCCACTGTCGTCTGCCCGGCAATCGATTCGGTAGTGCCCGGATGTCGCTAGCCCTTCTGTGCTTCTTCTGTCGGGCGGGAAGTAAATTATTCATCCGAATGGTTTAGGTACAGGCAGATCGTCAGATATGCGAGTGTCGCCATGTACACGCGTATATAATTATATATACGAGACCACGGACCATGTCCATCAATTAATGATATTAGGCATCCTTTCACCGACATCGTTTGAAGAAATAGGTTTTGCTTCCAATGGCTCTAGGCAGCAGTAAACACTTCACGGCACAAACTTTTTTTCTGTAAATTAATGGCACTTCCCTTTCTTCGTCATCATCTTATTGTCAGTATTATCATGAATGCACACACACACACACACACACACACACACACACACACACACACACACATACATCTCTCTCTCTCTCTCTCTCTCTCTCTCTCTCTCTCTATATATATATATATATATATATATATATATATATATATATATATAGAATGCTGAACAAATAAGTAGTGGGGGAAACAAGTGCAGGTTAACAATTCTTCAGTCATTATAGTAATGACTTGGCAAAGTTTTGAACTTTTAAAAAAAAAAAAAAATTGAAGATGAAGAAAATGGGGGAATATATTATAACTATGAGAAGCCCTTCACTAGCTGCCTGAGGGAACCATCATAATCTCTCTCGAAGGCACATTTATTTGTATTGCCTGCTCCTAGGCCTTTCGTCCGCATATGTGTGTATGTAGACCTATGCATTCATAATGATACTGACAATGAGATGATGATGAAGAAGGGAAAGTGCCATTAATTTACAGAAAAAAGTTTGTGCTGTGACGTCTTTACTGCTGTCGTGCATTCAATATTGCGAGCCGTTCTCCGAGCAGCTTGATCAACTTTCTCATTTGTTGAAATTCCACAATGTGACGGCACCCAACAGAAAGTCACATTTATTCTTTTCATTGTTAGTGTCTATATATACAAGTGTGATCACAGATACTAGCATTTTCTCTTATTTCCACCATCCATACACCTACCCCTCCTTAGTCCCCAAACACGCGTGCACGTGTACGTGCGGACTCTCTCTCTTTCACACATACACACACACACACACACACACACACACACACACACACTACTATGCCTCAAGCATACACATACAATTATGCCTCACACACACACACACACACACACACACACGCTCTCTCTCTCTCTCTCTCTCTCTCTCTCCACACATGACACACACACACACGCACGCATTATCATCAGTGCCTCAAAGTAAGGTCTGGACCCTGGTCTCAGGCAGTGAACGTGGTATAGGAAAACCTCAAGATCAGGGAACGCACGCAGACCGCCAGACAGAAGCTGGGGTCAACAGAAATGAACTGGTGGTCAAGGCAAAAGGGAAGCAAAGACAGACATAGCAACAAAGGAAATGAGGAAAGAAGAGGATACCAAGAGAAACCAGAGGGGAGTTAGGCAAGGCAAACAACGTGGAAAACCCATTCTAAAGAAGTCTCAGCTGGAATGACGTACGGCACACGACACCTGTTGGTGTCAGCTTCATCCTCGGATTCGTGTACAACCTCCTGTCCTCGAATTCAAACCAGGTCAAATGGGGAAAATCAGATGATCATACGTGTCCACTCGATCACGACAAATAAACAGTGGAACGTGTCCTGAGTTCATGCAAAGCATCGCTAATCTAGGGAAGGTATACATGGAGACACAACTAAGTGCTGAAGGAGATCTCGCATACGAGATAGCACTGCCGGAGAAAGCGCTACGCCACCGCAGGCCCCCATCAACGAGGTTCTACATGGCAGGAGGCCAAAAACTCATGGTCTGGAACAGCCTTGATATCAAGAGTATGAAAACATGGTTTACTGGATGGTGTGGATGACTGGGAGTGCACATTAAGCCTTCCAGAACAGGAGTACCATCCAGAGATCATCAGGGAGAGTGCATGACAGCAGATATCGTTCTCCGTTCAGGTTCATCAAAACAAGTTAGTGTGATCGAACTCAAAGTGCCAACACCAAGACCCATTTTGCGCCGAATATGAGAAGATAAGTAGTTGCTCGTTCGTTTTCACTGTCCTAAATGTTGTTTGTTTTGGCCTGAAGAAGACCCAAGAGGTCGAAATGCATTGTGTTTTGTCCTGTAATTTGTTTGTCTGTATCGTGTGGCGGAACTAACACCCTCTCTTTTTTAAAATTCATCTACGCAATATGGTAAAACAAGTCACACAAAATATTAATGGCACTGGGTTAATGCCGATGTTGGGCCAACTCCAACAAAGCGACCTAACTGTGCAGACAGTTGGAACAGGAGAGTGGGACAGCAATTGTCTCCCTTTCCCTAAACGTATCCAAGTTCTGTACTGGGGACAGAAGCAGCATGAGAGACAAACTAAGGCCTTCATCTCCCTTGGTAACAGCGGGAAGGAGTTTTTTACTCATTGTTTATTTCTCTTCCTTTCTATCTATTATTATTACTATGATGATGTTTTCTCATCAGCATCATCATAATCATTATTATTATTATTATTATTATCATTACCATCATTGTCAACATTATCGTTGTTTTTATTGTTAGTTTTACTAGCATTATGATTGTAATTACTGTTGTCATATTATTATCCATCCTATCATTATCATTAGTAGTAGTAATACTGTAAAAACTTTTATATTGTTAATATTACTATCATCATCATTACTATTATTGTTATTATTACCATCATCATCATTATTGCTATTCGTATTCTATTATCATCATTACACTGTTGTTTTTATCATTACAGCTATTACAATGATTGTTATTACTGCCTGTGACTGAAACGTTGCAGATTTTTGTTGTTGTTGTTGTTTTCTATCTTAAAATCTTCTAAGCACCCTCAAAGACATTTTGCATTTTGACAGAAGATCTGTGGTCAAAAATCTGTTTTATTATTCTACCACTTTTGACTGCATCCCTGTGACCCATCGCTTTCGTTTTCTTTTCGTCTACTCCACTACACGGTCTATGACTGAAACCTTGTAGATTTTTGTTCTTTTTTTTTTTTCTATTCTAAAATCTTCTAAGACATTTTGGATTGTTATTCCTGTTATTGATATATTCATTTTCAGCATTAACATGTTCATCATTCACACTATAATGATCAACTTCACTTGATTTGTATTTTCTAAATTACTATGTATCAATATATTTTTCTAGATTTCAACTATCTTTCCCATTTCCTATATCATTATTATCATTATCATTCATTTTATGATTATGAAGATGATTATTATTATAACCATTAGTACATTTCATAGAATCTATCTTTCCCATCATCTATATCCTCCCGTTTCTCTTTCTTCTTCCTCTTCCCCTGATCCTCCTTGTCCTCCTCCTCCTCCCTCTTCTTCTTATCTTTCCTATCATTATCATTTTTACCATTATCATTACTATATCCATCATCATCATTATTACTACTGCTACAATGACTATATTATTTACCTATTTGCTAACCTATTTCCTTCCTTTTCCGCTATTAATATCATCATTGTTTTTTCTATAATTACTATCATCATCATTGTAAGTATCATTATCATAATATGATTATACTACTATTAGTGGTAGTAGTCGAAATATTCTGTTTATTATCATTATCATTATTACCTTAACCCACATCATCTCCCTAGCAGCCTCATCTATATTCCTTGGTCATTTTGCACCCAGTTCAAACAGACAAGTGACTGTCTGTTTCTCCTCCATTTTCATTGTCTGGAATGTTAAATGTTCTGCCTGAAGAAGACTTAAAAGGCTGAAACGTGCAGTGTTTATTTTGTAATTTGTTTACATTTTTTGTTTGGCAGCATAATAATTCTGTTGTGAATCTTGTTTCAATTATTTTCGTCCTGCAGTCACCTCACTTTGAAATCTGCAGCAAATAGTTTCTGAGCAATGTAACATTACGATGAGATGGTATCAAAACAAAAACAAATTTTAAAAAAAGGCCAAGTCCAATGCGCAGCTTGCATTTACCTCACTTTAAATAACTCAGAGCAAAAGACAAAAAAACTCCAACCGTGCTTTTTTTCTGCTGCACCTTCTGTCACATTCAGTGGCCTCCAGACAGCATTACTCTCAAGCTGCTCATCCGAACTCCACCCGACATAGCCACACCCAGGCTTATCGTGTCACAGTCTGAGCACCAGCAGTTCACAGGGAGCCAATACGACAACTCATGGTGCTTGCACCCATCCTCTGAAAGATGTTCTGATTACCTGCTGATATACATGACACTGCCTACAACTGACCGATTACCTGCTGATATACATGACACTGCCTACAACTGACTGATTACCTGCTGATATACATGACACTGCCTACAACTGACTGATTACCTGCTGATATACATGACACTGCCTACAACTGACAACTGCTCGGTTCTTGTTCTGTTGCAGTGTCAGACAGTGAAGACTGGATGGGTCAGCCACACCCTGTCTATGCCAAACCTGCAGGCAAGGCAGATCACAGGACTTTGGTGGAAGCTTCTATGGAGACAGTGGATCTTTACAGAAAAGACATTGCTCTCTTCATGCTTGGTGTTAGGGAGCAACTTCAGTTTTGACTTCTTCACCACATCCATGACCATCATCGAAGACACACATACAAGCACAAATGATTCAAGCCATTGCAGGTACTGTCCTAAGCACAAGTTGAGGTACAAAAAAATAAAGGATGCTGAATTAAATTCAAACAAATGCCAGCTGTTGTGTTGCAGTGGTTAGTGCCATAAGTTGTGAACTGGGAGGTTGTGTGCTCGAGTCCTACCAGAGACACGCACATTTATGGGATGGGCTGTATTTTTCACCTCTGGCTAGCCAACTCCTACGAAAAGACGAATTTATTGTGACCTAAAAAAAAAAAGGAAGACCACAACCGCACAGTGAACATCAGTTCACTTCAAGGATGCATCACTGCAGATATTTTATCTCCCAGTCTTGCTTGACACCAGGACATAGAACGGAAGGAAGTGCAGAGCACAGCCCTGTCATGTAGCCTGAGGCCAAGATGAAACTCCACAGCATCATTGGTATCATCCTTACAGCCCATCATTAACAAATGTCAGATTTTGTAGCACATCATTTCCCATTCCTGTGGCATTCCAAGTTCCGATATCTACTCCACACCTATGCCTGTTACAGTAGACACACATGCACATGTAAACAGACAAGGATGCTCAAACACAAACAAACCTCCCTCTCTAGTATGAAGAATTCATTACCATTATCTATGTTACATTTACAAAAAAGAAAAAAAACAGCACCAAAATGAAAAGGCTGAACAGCTTGACACATTCAAAAAGTGTATAAATAATACTGGAGAGTTATCATTCAACAAAAAGATGTGATGTTTGAATAAATAACAGAGAGTTCATCAATACACACACACACACACACACGCACACGCACACAACCATACAATCAAATGATCAGGCTTTTTGACAGAAGCAGTTTATTAACCACGAGGCAGTTTCAGATTCATTGTAGTTCAATAGACACACAAGGCCTTGTAAAGACTGTCATCATCTTTAAAAAAGAAAAGGATCTTGAAAAAAAGATCAACTGAGTCAGAGAGTGGCAGAAAAAGGGAGATTACAAGCACAGAATTTTCTTCAGGTGTCAACACAATTTAAACTAAAAGAACCCCTGACATCTCTGCAGGAGTGACTGCAGTCATTAAATTTTTTAAAAAAGTAGTATTCAAAGGAATTGCACACATGACAAATCCTTATGTCCTGTGGGAGTTGGATAAAAACACCCAAATATGCAACATAAAAATGTGCGCATCAAAATGATAATTTGTTTAAACATTAAAGAAAATGGATAGATCATAAGATTAGAAGACAAAACCCAAGAAGGTGGACAGGGTGAGGGCTGGGGAGATGGGGAGAAAAAAGGCACAAAAAACACAAAAAATGTTAGTACAAGGTAATAACAGATGTCGGATCTCATAAAGGATAACACTGGGACAACATTTTGGTTGCCTGTGGTAACTATTTCTCACCCAAAATATAGGTTAGTTTGTTCTCAAACATGGGCAACTATCAAAAACAGGTTGACAGTAGGTAAAACAATACAACTTCTTTAGTCATGACTATTCTCTTGCTCTTTGGGTATAAATACAACACGTTTGAAATCAAAAGCATTTATTGTAATGTAAGATAATTAAATATTTGAGGGAAAACACACACACACACACACACACACACACACACACACACACACGCACACACACTTTATATTTTGCTTTGCATTTGGTCACAAGCTATGCAGAAACAATCACACTGGTCTTAAATTTTGTGTGCATGCAAAATGTTTCCATTAATTGTACACTATTACATGTTAATAAATGCTCCCAAAGATGTCAACAATATGCACCCTCAGTCCTTGAATATGGCAAGATTATCTGAAACCATCATTTGAAGGAAAAAAATCCAAGGCAGAGCGAGTGCAGAGAGAAATGTTAGCCACTTTATCATTGAAGATAATCATTCAAGCAATGTACATGCTCTTACTCTGAGGACAGAATAGGGTTCCAACAAGACCAAGATCATTTTGCATTGTTTTCCAGTATGGTGGAATCTCATGACTAAAACAGACTAATCTGGAAGACAGTTCTTCTGTGACACAAAGATCAAGCATAAAGTACCAATTTCAGAAACAAATGGCAGGTCCCATGACATAACCATCACTGACTGGAGTCATCTGGACAACACCACTAACCAAGCAAAGTCAGTCATAACTTTTAACTTTTGGTGAATATTGTGGGTATTTATTTAATGACCCACAGTCCTGATTTTCACTTCCTAGTGAGTCAGTTTTTCAGCTATCTCCATAAAATTCTATGACTTTGCCAATAGATCATCATCCCACATCTGTACCAAAATCAGGAAATTTTTGTCAGCAAGGAAGAAAACAACAACAACAACAAACAAACAAACAAAAACAACACAAAAGGAAAAATGGCAAGGCTTCATTCTTTCAGAAAAAAGTATAGGTCCCTGTAGACCCATGATGTAAGGCAAAAGCTTATTCCTTCACTAAAAGCATGGGTCTTCAACAAGCCTCAACAAACAGTGTGCTGAATTTTAGGTGACAGATAGTAACGGCTTAAAAGACTTAACAGACAACCAAACAACTTCATTCCAACCTTCAGTAAGCTGCAAATTTAAGTGAAAACTGTACAGATCTTGAACTGAAAATCTTGCATACCAGAGTGTGGATTGTAAAGCGCTTAGAGCTTGTTCTCTTGCCTAGAATAGGTGCTATATAACTATTCATTATAATATAATCATAATAATTTTTCTCTGCAGAAAATCTATGATAACCTATGCTAAGAGGCCTCTCAAAGATGTGCCACACTGTAGTCATAATTATGATCGCCATAAGGGGATCATCAAAAGTCTGCACATCGTTATTATTATCAAAATACATTTTATACATCTCTGATTAAAAATGGAATGTAAAAAAATCATAATACTTTCAAGCAGGGACAGAACCGTGTACAGTACAATAAGAATTTTTTTTTTGTTCGTTTCATGGAACATTCTTTTCTGTTCCAAATCTTGAAGGTCAGCCACCATGCCTGCCATAAGCTGACATGAAAGTACGTTTGAAAATCAGAAGCATTTGTTGTGATATAATGTTAATTGCACACCTGAGAAGAAAAAAAATCTGCCTAATATCATTCATCGCTTTGAACATTATAGCTTTGCATGTGGTCATAAGCCAAGTGCAGACAATTTCACCAGTCTAAAACTCCTGACACATTGACCCTCTTAAGGAATTTCATATCCTTTACCTTTGTAAATTGTGTAACAGATATACAAAAGATAATGTCTGGGCCTTTTATGCTTGCATGCAAAATTGTTCCATCTGTTGTACACTTTTACTGTTTGATAAATGCTCCGATAGATGTTAACAAGGTGTGCACTCAGTCCTAAAATGGGGCAAGATTATCAGGGACCCTCCTTTGAAAAACGAAACCAAACCAAACCAAATTCCAAGAGACATAAGTGCATAGAAATGTTATCCACTTTCTCACTGGAGAAAATGACTCCAGATCTCTCAGCAGTGAACAAGCTCTTACTTTGAAGAGAGTTCAGTGGCCAACAAGACCAAGGTAATTTATTTTTCACTATGGCAGAAAACGAAAATCACTGAACCTGAAAAAAAACAACTAACAGACTCATCTGACATGTATGAAAGATTATACTTCTGTGACACTGTGATCAAACATACAGTACCAATTTGAGAAACAAATGACAGGTTCTGCGATTAAATCCAGTCAGAGTAAATGATGATTGAAGATTTGATGAAACCGTCATTGAGTGGAGTCATGTGGTCAACACCACAAACCAAGCAAAGTCAGTAATGACATTCAACATTCGATGAATGTTATGGTTATTCAGTGAATAACAGTCATGATTTTTCTCTTCCCAAGTGAGTCAATGTTTCAGCTATCTCCATAGAATTTTATGACTCTTTAAAAAATAATTGCTCCGCATCTGTATTAAAAATAGTTTCTTTTTGTCAACAAACACGTAAACAAAAAAAAAAACAAAAAAAAAAACCAAAAAAGCTATACAAAGATAAGATAAGATAATGTTGCTTATAGCCCAGCCGACCGCAAAGGGCCACATCAGGGCTGTCACCACGTTAAAATCAACTCACCAGTCATTTGAAAAAAAAACAAAAAAAACCCCAACCTTTTAAGCTATACAAAGCACACATACACATACACACACACACACACACACACACATGCACACGCACACACACACACACATACACGCACACGCACACACACACACAGGGCAAGGTTTTATTTCTTTACAGAAATTATGGGTCCCTGGAGACCCACAATGAATGGCACGCAACATTTTAGGCAACATAAGGCAGAGGTTTAAAACACTTTATAGACAACCAAACAACTTATAGACAACTGAATACCTTCCAGCCATCAGTATACTGCAAATCCCAGTGAACACTGTACAGATCTTGTACTGAAAACTTTGCATGCCAGAATCCTTTTACAGATAATCTGTGATTATTACACAATTATGATTGTCATAAAATGATCATCAAAAGTATGTACTGTCATCATTGTTATCATAATACATTTACACATCACTGATCAAAATGGGGAAGAAAAAAAATTCTGATGACCCTTGCAAGCAGGGACAGAAACTGTGTGTGATGCTTGTTGCATTTTTGACATAAAGTGTGTTTCTGAAAAAGGTTTCAGCAACAAGAAATCTTTCCTTTTCTGAAGATTCTTTTCTGTTTCAATCTTGACGATCAACTGCCATGCCTGCCATGTGCAGACTTGGAAGTAGGAGTGATCTGCATGATACCCCAAACACATGGCTTAATGTCTGTCGTTCGTTGGAAGTTTCTGTGCTTATGTGTTTGATTCTGCTATGCCCTAAGGTTAAAAGACATTGAATATTATATCACTGGAACCAAGCCAATAGGTTACTGCCCCTTCTGATGTGAAGTAAGGTGGCGACAATATTCTAGTTTTCCCTGTGGAGATCAGCCATCCAGTTGAATACATTTTTGCATTATGGCACAAAAGAATACTTCTCAGTAATGCAGAACGTTCAGAGCTGACATCTACTACATCACATTTATACAAAATTCTCAACCCAGCACAGATATCAGAAACATCTCATTCCGCTTCACTGGTGTAGGCATGAGACAGGCGTTTTGTTTCCAAGTAAGAAATTCTCTTAGACACTCATTATATGAGAACTTTCATGCAACAATGCCTGCGCTTTACACACGCAGTCTGTTTATCGCCAAACATCCCATACTTGAAGACATGAAGGCAGACTGATTGACGTTGAAATATAACTTAAACTGATGTTCTTTTATTCTCACAAATGACTAATCATACACAAAAACCTCTCTTGCTGATGGGTTTTTTTTTTCTCACACAAAACGCAATCATACACAACAAATTTGTTCAGCTGCTACAGTTACCAGATTTTGCTGTGAATTACAACCATCTCTGACATGGTATAAGATACAAACTCTTATTTCCCAGTGAAAATGGCATTAGGAGTGCCATTAAAATAAGCATCACATGCCCACTGTTGGTTTGTGCCTGCCTGCTGACTTGCTAACACCTGGAGAGAGCGTGTGCTTTCTCTTGTGTTACATTATATGCTGTGGTTTGCTTTCTTGACAGATTATCCACACCATTGCTGCACTGTGTATTTGCTATTCCACTGTGAGGTGTTAAACCCTGTGTGAATCACGTCTGATTGTGAAAAAGAATCCAGTGAAAAGAATCATCCTTGCCCCCCTCCCCCCCCCCCCCCCCAACCCTTCCCACCTCACCTCAACCCTTCCATTCTACTCTCAGTACGGAGAAAGTTCCCCTCTTTAAAATACAACGAATGAACAGCTAATTTAGAAGCTACCTGTAAACCTCTGCTACAAATCAAAGGAGAAATGAAGAGGATGAAAAATACAATCTTGGAGCTTCAAGAGGAGACAGAGGTGAAACGAAAGAAAACACCTGAACCTTCATCCAGAGTCTGAAAGTGGAAAGGAAGAGAGGGGGAAAAGGCACCATCACAGATAGCTAACTCAAGAGACAGCATGTTGCACTCCTTCCATGACTCAGACCAGGAAAAATGGGCTTCAGGAGAGAAAGATGAAGACCCCACATTCAACCTTTTTTGCTTCCTTAACTGCTGGCCACACTGGAGACTTCAGAAGAAAAGTGGACCACCGGTCTCTGACAGCATGGCAGCAGTATCAAAATTTTATGGTAAGAAACTGAAGATGTTCCAGACTGAAGGGCACTCTGGCCAAACACTGCATTCCTGAGAAATGTCCCATGCTGGGAGTGCCATGCACAAACCAGGAAGACAGGTTTGTTCTCATCTCTACCGCAAAAACAACAGACCCTGCACATGCTGCCACCATTCTCGTACTAAACAGCAACCATACTGTTCAGGTCAGTGAGACCTCCCACAAGCCTGACCAAGCCAAGGGCACCAGCGCCAAGCCGACAGACTTTGTCACCAAACTGGCAGATGCCCTTGCCCTTCTAGGCATACAACCTTTGACCTTTTCCTCCGACACAGGGAAATTCTCTGACTGTGTCTGCCACAAGATATTCCTGGACTCTGTGCACCGCATGTGACTATGACCGGTGGATGACTTTACCCAACAGGAGCTGAATTTCAACTCCCTGACAAACACTGCAAGTGGGAAACTTGGGGCTAAGGTCAAAGATGTAGGAGAAAGAGCAGCAGCAGTGGCAGCACCCACCATTTTTTTCAGGGGCGGGGGGAGTAACAACAACAACAAAAAAACAGTTGAAATTCATGGGCAATGGGAAAGCCTAGAAGAAAGGCAATGTGAAATAGCTGTAAATGAGAACCTCCCTCCCCTCTCCCCACACCTCATGAGATGACTCTGATGGCATTCCACTCTACTTACCATTTTTCAAACGCAAGTGATGCATGAATCTTTTGTAGCAGGGGCAAATTAGAAGAAAACTGCAGAACTGGAAAAAAAAAATTACAACAGATAAAGAGATACTTCAATCAGACAAGGAGGTGCACCTAACATCTGATTCATATCCTACAGAAAGCAGCCAAACTCATCAAAGATATTTTGATTCTAAGGACAATGAAGCCACAGATTCAGAAATCCAAAGCTTGTTCTGTAAAATTTTATTGCTGTATCTGAAATGAGGTACGGTAAGTATCTCTCCGACATTTATTCCACCAAAGAAAAAAAAATAATGCAACTCACATGATCTGAAAGATTTAAATGAGCATGTTGAAATTCAAAAGTTTAAAATTGAAACACTATACAATGTCTTAAATTTGGGTAAGGACTGAGCTTTTTTGTGTGTCTGTTGATTTGAGTGATGCATACTACGTATGACAGAGATGTCATACTTCATATGCACTGGATGCTTCATGGTTGAGTCTAACAGACACTACATGTACATTCTCATTAAAAATGTGTTTCAAAGCCCACTCGATGTGGGATCCACCAAGCCCTGACTGAACTGTTAAACTACAAAAACAACAAAGACGTGTTTCAGCCAGACTGAAAAAATACTTACAGTACCTCCATCAGGAAGGCGTGTACAGAGTTACTTATTCTCTAATAGCCTTTTTGCAGATGTATCAGCAGAGACACTGTGGCACATTGACTTCAAATGACTTTCAAAGAGGCAAGCACTGACACATCTGTTTTCACATCTTGCAGCATATTGGATGCCAGTTTGCCAGCAGCTAAGCGGCATGCACCAATCAGTGTCACCACGACAACTGCAGGCCTGACAAATGACTCTACTTTCGCTTGCTTCTAGTTCTACAGTAAAGCCATCTCAAGTGGGCAGGCAAATTTTGGAGAGACCATAGTGGAGAGTTTCATGGTTAGAGACCAAGCTATGTTTTCAGCTGTCTTAACATTTTTATTGTAATTTGTATTAGCAACATGAAAACACTGTTCCTCTAAATATCTCACTGGGACTTCTAGGGCAAGTTTCAGCTGGAAATGTGTCAGAAATACATGTAAGAAAGAAAAACGAGTTTTGTTGCAAATTCTGACAAATTCGTTGCTGAATACTGACAAAGTACACATGTTCGCCCTAATTCATTTTCCTCCCACAGAGGACCAGTTGGTCTTTCAATGCCAACATACATTTATTATTACCTTAAAGTTTACTCTTTGCCGTCTCAAGGTTGACGGCAGGCATATGGTGTTCACAATGGAGGATCTGAAGACAACAGCAGCCTTCATTCAACAAACTGGTCTGGAAATATGTGTCATGATTCTGGAACGCAGAAGAAGAAGAAGGTGTTTATCTCACATAAACTCTGCCAGTATTCAGCAACAAATTCATCAGAATTGGAAACAAGACTCACCCTCTACAGTAAGCCTCACTTTGTTTGATGTAACTGTAATTGAAGATTACTCATGTTTGAAATTTACACACACAAAAACAACTAAAACCAACACCACCAAAATACCAAAGCTCAGCTTTATACACAGCTTATATTACGTATAAATGCTAGAATTTTAAATGGGTCAGTGAGCATCAGTCCTGGCAAAAGAACATTCTTCTGTGTGTGTATATCTCGCCGTCAGCAGCAATACGAGGACCACCAGATGGTCGGCAGTCTTACATTCTTCTGTGTGTGTATATCTCGCCGTCAGCAGCAATACGAGGACCACCAGATGGTCGGCAGTCTCACATTCTTCTGTGTGTGTACATCTCGCCGTCAGCAGCAATACGAGGACCACCAGATGGTCGGCAGTCTTGTCCAAGTGCTGGCGCCTTCATCTTCAGCCAATACATGACTAGGCCAGCATTGATTCTGGTGATGACAGTTTGCTGTCAAAAACAAAACAGCATAAATCAGGAACACAAACACTTGCTGCTACCTCAACAGAAAGATGATGAATAAACACAACTACCTTCACCTCATTCCCTGATTTTCTTCTTTTTCACTTTAATGCAACGTTATCATGAAGGTTCAGCAGTAAGACTAGCATGATCAGACATGAAACATATAAAGCAAAAAATTATGAAAATTTTTTAAATGCACTCGCTTTGTATATTACATGGTACATGAAAAACAAAATGTATGTAATCAACAAACTCTGATCTCAGTAAAAATGATAGCTATTTCCACATAATACAGGGAGAAGGCTTGACAGGGTACAGGAAAATAAAGAAAGAACATAAGAAAATAAATAAACAAATAAGCAAATAAATCAATGAACAAATACATACCTTAATGAATAAATACAAAATCATAATAGAAAAGTTGAAAACCAAAAAAAGAGGCAGGTGAGGAGGGGAGGATTGGGAAAATGTGAAAGGGGGTGTGAAGATGGGCAAAGGACAGGTGTGGGACGGGGAGGGGGAGGATATTAAAAAATCTGAACTAGTGGGTAAAAAAGAATAGTGGACAGGAGGGTACATGAGGATGGCATTGGCTGTGACCAAAAAGAAAAAAAACAAAACGTTTTTGACACATATCATAACGTATGAGCTGTTTGGAGGAAGTCTGATTCTTGCTTCACCACATTTTTCACATTCATGTCAACTTCTATTCACATATGTGTACCAGCATAATGCAAAAACAGGAAATGTAGTCATTGTATATTCATGGATGCGATGATTACTTTACCTTCACCTTACTGATTATACTGTCAGGGTAACAAAGATACTTAAAATAAACGTTTTTACAGTATGGGAGACAAGAATAACAGTGATTAAAGATACTTAAAATGAACGTTTTTACAGTATGGGAGACGAGAATAACAGTGATTATTACACACACGTTTGAAAAACTGATAAACATTACATTTTTAGATTACATCAGTGCACATGTGTGAACAAAAACGAGCATGGATGTGAGAAATGTTGCACAAAACAACACACAACAGAAGGCATAAAACTGCCTGCCATTGTCTAAGGGCTTGTTGCACTGTGTGTAGGTGGGGTCTATGGAGACGATTCTGCCGGTGTGAGGATACCATGAACAAAACTACAGAGCAGCTCAACTACAGGAGCTAGGTGTTGCCCGGCATGTGCTTTGAAGACAGCCAGCAGTTTCACATGACTTGCGGGGCATTTCAAATGCTTAGAGTTATCAAAGCAGTTATCTCCACTGATCCTTTGTGACTCTCGGGGGGGAAAAAGTTAATCCATGTCATAACACTTCCCTGTTTGATGATGATATTTCACCGATCAGCGTCAGAAATAAAACTTCTACGGATGAAAAAAAAAATTACGGATTTGTTCAATTCTGATTTGAGAATATGAGGAAATCTCTCTTTCTCTTTCTCCCTCTCTTACCATTTCACTTTCTCAGTTTTTGTTGCTGTTGTTCAATCTGTATGACAATACTATGCATATCACAAATGGAACACAAACAAAAGTAACCCTTACACGCAATGGAAAGTCAGTCTCGATCTTTCATGTCACAATTCAAACACACAGACAAAACCAACCCACACATGATGGAAAGACAGGTCCACAATTACAATCTATATAATTCTTTCAGCGATTGCCATTAGAAGTAATCATCATTATTATCAAGAAAAGATAAAAACAGACTTCAGTTGTTCTTTCAGCGAACATGGAGTGGGACTGAGTGGAACTCACTATAGTCCAACTGACAGGAAGCCAACATATTTTTCACAGAGCTCTATCAAGTCGAATTCAGTCCATACGACTTACACGATCACATCTGGTTCCCTGGAAGCCAACAATGCACCATGCAAAGCCACTCCCATAATGTTGTCTGAGTTAGTCAGCCAGTCAATTCAATGTGTTCAAAGTAAAGGAGGAAACTCAGCTCTTTGGCATGCACCAGCCCATATAAATTTAGGCCGGTGACGAATCTTGGTGATTCAATGACCTGCCTGCAGTATTTTTCCACTGTCACAGTTTCAGCAATCTCAAACATTTTCTATGGTCAAATTTTGTGTGGACTACTTTACAAATTCATAACCTTAAGATACGTATCTACATTTGGGTATTCAACAGGACTTGTTTTCATGCACAATTTTGATTTTGTGATCTGTAAACTCTCAAAACGCAATCCCTTTCAAAGCGCAGCATACAAATATCTGAACTGCTACAAGTTAATCACACTGTATTACAGACTGTCAGCCCAGTCAGAATGGTACTAGATAAAACTTGTTTCAGAAATGGGGAAAACACCTCATTGAGAACACAGTCACACTTCCCATACTCATATAGAACAAACAGAGGCAAACACAGACTTACACACACTTTCTCTGACACATACTCATTTCACACACATGCATGCACACACACACACACACACACACACACACACACACACACACACACACACACATTCTCTTTTCCTCTTGTTCATACCTGCACACACACACACACACACACACACACATGAATACCCATAACCATACCTGAATCCATTTACCTTTCTCACACACACACACACACACACACACACACACACACACACACACACACACACACACACACACTCAAGAATGCATACACATCATGATAAACCAGTACCTGAAAACAGAGCGCCAGTACCCAAGAACGGTAGCCAGCACTAGTCCTTGTGAAGCTGGTGAAGGGTCTCCAGCACAAACTCTCTTCCCATCACCAAATTCAAGTACTGACAGTCCGGGCTGAGTCGCACATGTTCATCCCAGATGTTGTGGGCAGGGGTCAGGTGAGGCAGGTCAAGGCCACAATAGAAACAGCGCACCTCACGTCCTTGACCTGAGAAAAGGACACCTGACTGATGCATAATACAGAAAGAAGAAAAAATACAGGCAAACCAGGAAGACTATCAATAACTGATTAAAACAGGCAGGAAAACGGCAGGAGGGGAGAGTTGGGAAGTGGATAGAAGTACACAAGAGAGACACAGAGAGAGGGAGAGACAACACAGAGAGAGAGAGGGGGGGGGGGAGGAGGGAGAGAGGGAGGGAGGGAGAGAGAGCAGGCAGGCACACAGACAGACAGATAGAAGAGAGACAAAACAGACTAAAAAGAGTGAGGCAAACGTGAAGAAGCACAAATGAAAGAAACATGCAGGCAGCAAGAGAGAGAGAGAGAGAGAGAGAGAGAGAGAGAGAGAGAGAGAGAGAGAGAGAGAGAGAGAGAGAGAGAGAAGAGAGAGAGAGAGAGAGAGAGAGAGAGAGAGGAATAGGGTGAAAATGATGAGAGACCAAGAAAAAGAGATAAAAACAAAAACATAAATGAGGAAGAGTGAGGGAGATGGAAAAGAGGAGAAAGAGGGATGGAATGAGCAAGTGGGGGATTTGTCTAGACAGAGGAAGAAACTATGCAGACTGTTATTTCCTTTTTTTTTTTGCAGTCTGTTTCTGTGTCGAGCTGCAGGCGAGGGGTGGAGGTTGGAGTATTAGGGATGGTAGTGGTGGCAGGGAGAACAGATGTAGGTAATGAAACAGAAAATGTCAATAGAATAACAACAAGCAATAGTTCTGGATCATCTGGAATCAGGAATATTTAGTATCTCAATAAAATTAAAAATTTTTTTAAAAAATCAATATATACACCCACATATAATACGTATAAATACACATACACAGACACAATCCACTCAAGATCTCTCTCCCTCTTTCTTGGGTGCACACACACACACACACACACACATACACACACACACACACACACACACACACACACACACACACACACAACACAACACAACACACACACACACACACACAAACACACAACACAACACACACACACAACACAACACACACACACACACACACCACACAAAAACACCACACACACACACACACACACACACACACACCGAAGTACATGGCAGACACAGAGCGACACACACCTGTAACAAAGAACCCCGACAGTGCCATGTTGGCAGCATCAATTCCGCTACGGTCCGTGGGCCAGTCCTCTCCGAAAGTCGCCCTCCGTTTCCTGAGCTGTGCAAACGAGCGGTGTCTAGCCAAGCTGAGGTCTAAGCGGGTGGTCCTGGAGAACCAGGGTGGCACGGAGCTTGCTGACTGCACTGTGACCGGAGGAAGACGAACAGGACCTGGAGGGCAAAATGCTGAACCACTCGAAGCATCGGAGGAACATGTCGCTGCTGGCTGAACAGACATGGAAGGTGGGGGAGGGACTGACTCTGATTGGTGACTGATTTCAGACTGCATGCCGTTTTGTGAAAAGGAGGATTCCTGTGCAGCAGAAAACCCTGGCTGGGTAATGGGACATGAAGCACCCTGTGCAGTGGGTTGTCCCTGGATGTGCCAGGATGTGAAGGTATACACTGTCTCCTCAGCAATGCCAGGCGCTAAGTCAGTTTCAGCAGGTGACACGACATGGAAATAGCAAGCTTGCTCCTGGGCAATCACTGAAGTATGTCTTCCCTCAGCAGCCATATCCCGAGGGCTCACTGATTCTTGTACCATCATCGAAGGATAATTCTCACAGTTGACTCCCCTGTGGTAAGAGTGCGTGGAAGTAATGCTTCCCTCATTACATGCATTGCAGGGATCTGTGTATGCAATGCAGATTTCAGAGCTTCCTGGAGAACTGACTTGAACTGGTGCATGGAAAAATGTAGGAGTCTCAGGATCTGGACTTCTTTCTGCAGAGCTCTCTAAGACAGGCTGAGAAGGGCGGCGTTCTGATGGCGCTGATTCTGTATCATGACTCAAAGCACAAGCACCACTGCAGCTGTCTTCTTCCACGCTGCCTTTCAAATGTTCATCACAGCTAGCAGCATCATTTGTGGATGCCACAGTTTCTCGGTTTAGACCGTGTCCTCGTACGGAAGCGGTCTCATTCCTTGACTGCTTTACAACTGTACCTCCCTCTAATATTTCTTCTCTCACACATTGTGTTGCCCGTTTCTGTTCTATACCTGGAAACTACCTCACATCTACGGTCTTCTCTTGACCAGAGAAATGATCTGCTTCCCTGCTTGTGTCACTGTCTTTGTTCCCAGTGGCAGAGGTGGGGGTTTTCTCTGGAGCACACTCTGAAAGTTCTTCAACATGTTGCTGTTCACCTTTTGCCTCATCTTGTTCTGTGGGCAAGTCCTCTGCTAACTGGCTTTGACTGGTTGTTGGGGAGTCCTCTTCAGGTCTGTGTTCTCCACAATGTTCCTCAGTTGGGTTTGAATCTTCTGTCAGGGATGAAAAAATGTCCTGCTCATCTGCTCTTTCTTGCTCTCCCTGAGACCTCTTGATGCTTGAGGAGGTGTCAGGGTGACAACGAAGAAGTGCTGCATCCAGTTTTAACATAGGAACTATTGGATCATTCCTCCACCCTTCATGGGGATGATTGTCATCACGTCTCTTGTGCTTACCTGCCAGCAGATCAAAACTGTTTTTTCTTTTCAAGTTGCAATCTTCTGAGAGGTGCAGTTCGATACCACAGATTTTGAAATCCTCCAGGTCCTCTTTGAACTTCAGTTTCATCTGGTCTCCTGGGCTGTCAGGGATGCCTCCGCCACTGTCAATCCAAGACTGTCCAGTATCATTGGATCTTTTCATTCTATTATCGTAGAAAGCCACCGAGTCCTCACTAGCTTTAGAATCACACACAATGTGAGAGATTTCTTCAAATTTCCGAGATTGACCATGCATTGTACTGGACACAACCACACTACGGCCATGACCATGTTCAATGACAAACATTTCTTGAGATCCATGACCATCAAGGGAATTTCTGATGGGATCACATTGAAATAACTGTCTTCACTTGGGTACAGAAAGTTCTTCTCGCTTACAACATCTGTGTATTTGCCACCAGTTTCATAGAGAGAACTGTTCTTTGGATACGGCACAGACTGAGCCATATCTTCTTCTGTCAGGTTTTTCTGGATATATCCTGATCCAAGTAACTGTGTTTTCTCTGCATTCCTGCTTTGCTCTGCTGCATCTCCTGTCTCTGATCTGTCCTTCATCTCAGAGTTAAAGAGATAGCGCTGGCGGAACTCATGCAGTTCTGATGTGAAACTGAACTTGTCAGCACGCTTTACCTCTGCAGGCAGCAAGTCCTGACGTAGATAGGGAACAGAAATGTCCGACAAAAATCTACGGGGGATCTGCTTGGTGGCAGAAGAAGAATAATCATCAACAGCGGTTTGCTGATAAGCAAGCACCACCGTGTGAAACAGTAAGTCCAGTGCTCTATCCCGTTTCCCACTTAGCAGATCAGAAAGGCAATAATCATCAGGATCCAGAGCACCAATCTTATGGCTCGTGTCTTTGAAATACAATTCCTGCTCGTGGGAGATCTGGTCTTCATTACTGATGTACTCTTCCGGGGTTTTGTAGCCCTTTCCCTTGTCGCTCTGCCCCGTCCATCCTTCCGTCTCTCTGGATGTGATAAAGTTGCCATGTGGCAGGCTTTTATTGGTATTGACCAGCTGGCTGTGTTGGCTTTCATTTTCATGCTGACTGGCAGCCATCTTGTATTTTTTGTCCACATTGGGCAGACAGACGGTTTCGTTCTTTCGAGGTTTGATTTCGTCTTCCGCCATTTCTTCCTGGAGGTGTTTTCCCCTATGAACCATCTTTAGCAGTAACTCAGTGACTTTTCAAAGATAAGATATGAACTATCAGTTCTCTTGATCAATGTCCAGCAATGCACTAGGCATGAGATTGTAAGTCCAGGTACTTATCAACATTTACTGTGAAAGAGTGGAATAAACTGTGCAAGTGTGTATCGTGGCCTCATTTGAGAGCTGAATGTAACTGAATTCACAGTGGCGACGAGGTACTTGAGCTTGCTCTGAGGGCTTTTTCACTGGTGTAGGATCAGGAGCTGACTATGTTGAGCACACGGAAAAATTTTATCACTGCAACAACAAGGATGACAAATAACAAAAGGGGCACTGACATAATAACAATCACATGATATCCGTTCCGTGTGTGTGTGTGTGTGTGTGTGTGTGTGTGTGTGTGTGTGTGTGTGTGTGTGTGTGTGTGTGTGTGTGTGTGTGTGTCTGTGTGTGTGTGTAAGTGCAAAGAACAATGGAGTTATTGTATTATGTATATGTGTGCGTAAGCATGTCTGTATAAGTGTGTGTGAGTGCTTGCGTGTGTGTTTGTGTGCATGTGCATGCGCAGGTGCGTGCATGTGTGCGTGCATGTGTGTGCACGCGTACAGCCTGTGTGTGTGTGTGTGTGTGTGTGTGTGTGTGTGTGTGTGTGTGTCTTTGTGTTTGTTACATGCACCAAGCAAACAATACAGTGACTAATTGTCCTGGCAGGATGTCTCTCTACTGTTCAGTCCAGGGTTGCCCACTGCCATTGTGTGACAGTTTTAGCTGCACCATCACTGGATCATGCTCAACAAGGAAAACTCTGGACGGGATTTCACTGACTAGACATTCTGAAAAGAGAATTAATAAGCAGGGAAAATAATTGCACTTCTGTGTGTGTGTGTGTGTGTGTGTGTGTGTGTGTGTGTGTGTGTGTGTGTGTGTGTGTGTGTGTGTGTGTGTGTGAGTGTGTGTGCATGCGTGCACGCATGTGCGTGCATGCGTGTGTGCATGCGCGCATGTGTGTGTGTGTGTGTGTGTGTGTGCGTGCGTGTATGAGTGCATGTATGTATGCGTGCATGCCTGTGCACACTGTGTGCATCCATGCCAGCGTTCAAGCATGTGTGTGCACATGAGCAAGCACCTGTGTGATGTTTTCATCTGATGCTGAACATTAATATACACTTATTAATAAATCATGAGAGATAATTTCTAAGAAACAATATTATAATCTTATACAATGAACTTGGATTTGGTCTTGTGAATTAACAATGGTGGAATGTATAATGTGACAGGTACCTGCTTATTCATTCGTTTCAACTGTTGAGCAGCTGCCATGTGACTATCATTTCTAATCAATCCTTTCCTCCTGGCATGTTCTATCCATCATCCTCGGGAGCAAGCATTACTCAAAATAAGGTGACCTCTAAAAAAATTAAAAAAAAAAAAAACCCATCAATATTCCATACTATAAATATGCACTGAGGACAATACCATTGTCATCATTTTCATCAATATCACTATATCATGACTGGATTATTTTGGGACATCAAGGGTCAGGACTTATGCTTGTATACTTGTGTAAATTCCAGTTCCTTGTCTTAACCCATGTGCAACAAGCTACTGTTTTACAGAACCTCTGCACTGTCATGCATGACTTAAACACATCCACACAAAAAAAGAAAGAAACGGCAATGATGATCAAATGATCAGAGCAGTTTGGTGAGTTATGATTCACAAACTGGGAGACTGGTTTTCCAAACCAGACAAAGTGAGGTGACTGTAGACAGAAATTGAAACAAAAGAAAAATTATCATTTCACCAAACAAAAGAGACAAATTGCAAGACAAAAACACGACGCGTTTCGACCTCTTTAGTCTTCTTCAGGCAAGACAAACAACATTCAAGACAGTGAAAGGGAAGAATGACCTTTCACTTATTTCTTCAAATTGGGCGCAAAATGGATATGGAATGTAAACGAGGTTCCTGGGAAGGAGACAGAGCAGGACATAAAAATGCTTGCTTTTGGTGTCTCCTCAGAACTCTTAACCTGAAAAATCTGCAAACTGGTTCAGCAGAGAAGCCAAAGGTTTTCAGTGTCAGCTATACAACAAACCAGAAGGTTACACACAACCCTTTCAGGCCTGTCACCCTAAAGTGTAAAAAAAAAGAAAAAAAAATTTGTACTGAAACAGAAACATGCAAGAAAGACAACTCTTAACACTATTTACTCCATTCATAACACAGCAGTATGTTATCCACTCTCACACTCACTGCTGTCAGCAGAATACCATTTCATATATTTTTTGTGTTTCTTTTTTTTTTTGGCAACATTTTTTATCAAAACTGATTTACCTTGCTTTTGTTTTGCATGTTCCTTTGTATTTTGCCTTTTGCTTAATTTTCCTGTTCATATCTTTAAAGCAAATAAAGCTAGGCCAGATCGGAAGCTCCAAGCATTATCCTTTATATCACCTGCAGTTTTTACAAATACAGCGCATGAAAAGATGCCCAAAACAAACAAAACAAACTGACACAAAAAATGGCCCTATGGTTACACACACACAGCAGACTGGACTACAAGCTACAAGTATACAGTCTCATAACCTAGCAGCCAGTTTACTACCAAAAAAGTGATGCATGTTGTAAACTTCAAAAAGCAAAGCTATTATCATGATCTGCTGGAGGTATAGCACATCATGTCTTGTGTATGTGGGATCAGGACAGGCACAACTAAACAGCACTGAAGTGATTTAATATCATCCACAATGCTTGAGTGCAATATTTTTGAAAGAACACCTGTGTGTAATATGTGTATCTACATGTGCCTGTGTATATGGGTGCACATGCCTGTGTGTATGTGTGTGTGTATGTGTGTGTGTGTGTGTGTGTGTGTGTGTGTGTGCAGATGTGCATGTGTACGCATATTATGTGTGATCTGTGGGCTGTGTGGGTGTGCTCCTGCTCGTACACATCTGTGCCTGTATGTGTGCATATATGTGTGTATATAATATTGTGCCTGTGTATATGGGCATACGTGTGTGGGTGTATATGCTTGTCTGTGCGCGTTTGTGTGTGTGTGTGTGTGTGTGTGGTGTGTGTGTGTGTGTGTGTGTGTGTGTGTGTGTGTGTGTGTGTCTGTGCGTGTGTGTATGTGTGTGCCCCTGCACATGCGTGTGCACATGTGTGTGTGTGTCCCTGTGCATGCGTGTGCACATGTTTGTGTGTGTGTGTGTGTGTGTGTGTGTGTGTGTGTGCGTGTGTGTGTGTGTGCGTGCATGTGCACACCTGCGTGTGCATGTATGTGTGCACGTTGTTCACACTGTTAATCAGTTGAAGGGGATGGTCATTCATGCTGGCTGTGTGACCAAGCAATTATTGTTGTCAGGAGGAGGTTTTGTAGGTGGTGTCCTATGATTGTTGGGTCAGGAGGTGGTTTGGTAGGTGGTGTCCTATGATTGTTGGGTCAGAAGGAGGTTTGGTAGGTGGTGTCCTATGATTGTTGGGTCAGAAGGGGGTTTGGTAGGTGGTGTCCTATGATTGTTGGGTCAGGAGGTGGTTTGGTAGGTGGTGTCCTATGATTGTTGGGTCAGGAGGTGGTGTGGTAGGTGGTGTCCTATGATTGTTGGGTCAGGAGGTGGCTTGGTAGGTGGTGTCCTATGATTGTTGGGTCAGGAGGTGGCTTGGTAGGTGGTGTCCTATGATTGTTGGGTCAGGAGGTGGTTTGGTAGGTGGTGTCCTATGATTGTTGGGTCAGAAGGAGGTGTGGTAGGTGGTGTCCTATGATTGTTGGGTCAGAAGGAGGTGTGGTAGTGGTGTTCCTATGATTGTTGGGTCAGAAGGAGGTGTGGTAGGTGGTGTCCTATGATTGTTGGGTCAGAAGGAGGTGTGGTAGGTGGTGTCCTATGATTGTTGGGTCAGAAGGAGGTGTGGTAGGTGGTGTCCTATGATTGTTGGGTCAGAAGGAGGTGTGGTAGGTGGTGTCCTATGATTGTTGGGTCAGAAGGAGGTGTGGTAGGTGGTGTCCTATGATTGTTGGGTCAGAAGGAGGTGTGGTAGGTGGTGTCCTATGATTGTTGGGTCAGAAGGAGGTGTGGTAGGTGGTGTCCTATGATTGTTGGGTCAGAAGGAGGTGTGGTAGGTGGTGTCCTATGATTGTTGGGTCAGAAGGAGGTGTGGTAGGTGGTGTCCTATGATTGTTGGGTCAGAAGGAGGTGTGGTAGGTGGTGTCCTATGATTGTTGGGTCAGAAGGAGGTGTGGTAGGTGGTGTCCTATGATTGTTGGGTCAGAAGGAGGTGTGGTAGGTGGTGTCCTATGATTGTTGGGTCAGAAGGAGGTGTGGTAGGTGGTGTCCTATGATTGTTGGGTCAGAAGGAGGTGTGGTAGGTGGTGTCCTATGATTGTTGGGTCAGAAGGAGGTGTGGTAGGTGGTGTCCTATGATTGTTGGGTCAGAAGGAGGTGTGGTAGGTGGTGTCCTATGATTGTTGGGTCAGAAGGAGGTGTGGTAGGTGGTGTCCTATGATTGTTGGGTCAGAAGGAGGTGTGGTAGGTGGTGTCCTATGATTGTTGGGTCAGAAGGAGGTGTGGTAGGTGGTGTCCTATGATTGTTGGGTCAGAAGGAGGTGTGGTAGGTGGTGTCCTATGATTGTTGGGTCAGAAGGAGGTGTGGTAGGTGGTGTCCTATGATTGTTGGGTCAGAAGGAGGTGTGGTAGGTGGTGTCCTATGATTGTTGGGTCAGAAGGAGGTGTGGTAGGTGGTGTCCTATGATTGTTGGGTCAGAAGGAGGTGTGGTAGGTGGTGTCCTATGATTGTTGGGTCAGAAGGAGGTGTGGTAGGTGGTGTCCTATGATTGTTGGGTCAGAACAGGCACCCCAAAACTCCACTGAATTGATTTGGCCATGGTGCCGCCCCCCCCTTCATAAGTTGCATGAGTATGGAATCAGAGGTCCCTTCATACCTGGCTATCCAACTTACTCCAGCGCAGGAAGATGGCCGTTGTGATATACGGCGTCACATCTGACATTGGCTGTTCTTTGTGGGCTGCGCACAGATGAGCCAAAATGTAGTAGTGGACGAGGAGTTGGAATGAGTGATGTGGGGTAATGCAACTGAACTGGTATGGAAGATCAGAGAAAAAGACACCAAAAAAATCAGGCCTAAATTGGAAGGGTGGCAAAGCATAGCTCCCAGAACACCTATGGAAGGTGCTAACCGGAAGGAGGATGGGCAAGTCTCAATGATAGTTTTGAAGTGTGTGTATATACCTGCGTGCAGTTTTCCTTTGAACGGCATCAAGGGAAAGCGTTGTGACAACCTCCTCTGAAAAACAATATCAATGAGGTATTCTGCATGGAAAGAGGGTGGAGTTTCTATGTAGTCTGATGGGCAGAGACAGTGTAGACAAGCATGTTAAAATGACAAGTGATGTTTGATTTTAAACTTAACAATCCTATACAGACTGGAATCCATTGAAAAAAAAATGTTCAGATCACACTATAAACTGTCAATATGTAAATTAAAATCAAAGTCAGTTTAATCCATAAGCAAAAATGTAACTGAGCACTCAAAACCCTGTGCAAAACAATGCTTATAAATTTTAGTACACAACGTGGTCTGTTCCCTCCCACCATCTCACAACCTACTTCCATATATATTACATGATAAAACTTGAAGACAAATGAGAGATCACATGACAAAGCAAACAAGTACAGTTTCAACAAACCTGTCTTCTTTGTAATCGCTAGTAGCTGATGGTACCTTCCTGATGCTGTCAGTTGGTGAATGTGTGTGTGTATACAAGAAGGGGGATAAGCACGCAGCAGAGAACTACAAGCCTATCTCTCTCACATCCGTCACCTGCAAGCTTCTTGAACACATCATCTGCCGCCATATCATCACCCACTTTGAAAAGCACCACACCCTGACCACCCTCAACCATAGTTTCCGCAGCAGTTTCTCTTGTGAGACCCAATTTTTTCTGACCACACATGACCTCCTGAACTCTTTTGACCAGAAACATCAAGTGGATGTCGCTATTTTAGATTTTTCTAAAGCGTTCGACACTGTCCCCCACAAGCGTCTCCTTCATAAGTTGCATGAGTATGGAATCAGAGGTCCCCTTCATACCTGGCTATCCAACTTACTCCAGCGTAGGAAGATGGCCGTTGTGATATACGGCGTCACATCTGAAGAGACCTCG
>CM031610.1:51229917-51232417 GCA_018398815.1 Conus ventricosus | reverse complement strand
ATATGTGAATGAATGAGGAGCTGGATGGTGTAACTAGGATTGCGCTATATAGATACTGTTTACTATTATCATGATGATGATGGTAATGATGATGATGATAGTTTGATAGGGCAGCATACATTTTCCTTTTTTCCAGGCTTTTAAAACTGAATGGAGGCCACTGGACGAAAGGGACATAGATCATAAGTCCACAAGTAAAATGCGTTCAGAAACAGACTAGCATTTGAAGGTGGTTCTGCATGGGGTCCCCTCCCCCCCCCCCCTCCCTTCCCTATCCATCCCTCCCTCCTTCTGTCCGTGATCTATCCTCAATACTGCAGCAACAGCATTATTGCTTTCCTCACTACCAGAACCTCCAGATGCTGTCCGTCTCTCTCTCTCTCCCATTCATCCATCACCCCCAAGCTTTCACTCCCAGCCTTTTCGCTCTCATTTGACGGAAAAAAAGAAGTGGGGGTGGGGATGAGGGAGGGAGGGAAATGTAGAAGAGAGCAGGAGGAGAGAAAGGGGGGCATAGGTGAGGCAATGATGGTCAGGGCCTAAATGCATCCCCCTCTTCCGTTTCCCTCACAATACTGCCAAAAACACTTAAACGATTATCAAGTGGAAGGAGAATAAGGATGGGGTGGGGGTGGTGGTGGTGATGGAGGTAGGTACACCCATGACTGATAGAATACAGTGAAAGAGAAGTGGGGGAGGTGGGGGTGGGTGGGAAGTGGTGGAAGCTGTCTGAAGATCTTGATGTCTAGTAGGAAAAAAATTCTGGGGAGAGCTTGACAGCAAAAGATCTACAGAAAAGAAACCCCTTCAGACAAGTGTTTCAGCCCTGAACATCTTACACTCTACTGGGGGCCAGGCTGCATTCAGGTCATGACTCTCAGATGCTCTTCTGCTGCCAATTATTTCCTTCCTGATGCTGTCAGGTTTCAAACCCGCAATTTTTGGATGGGTGGGCATCTCAAGGTGTGCCTTTTTAAACGGATGTCTTGCCCACATCGCTAAAGACATCTGATCTAAGTTGGCAAATTTAAGCCTTATGAAGTTAACTTTTGTTCCTCCTCGACTAGACCCAACCGGAACTCTTTTCAGCTGCCTCTGCCATTGCCTTCAGGGTTCTGGTCCTCTTTTTTTTTTTTTTTTTTTTGCTGTCCCAACCTCTGCGCTACCTCAGAGGCAGTGCACCCACGCCGCTCATTCCGACACCCCGTCCACAGCCATAGCCCGGCTGGCCCCGCCGCAGCCCCGGCACCAGCAATCCACAGGGAGCAGTCAATGTCAAGTCGTCATGAGGCAACCCACCTGAGGAGACACTGCACTGCTGCCGAGTCACTTCGGTGGTGTTCAGTGGCGCCTGTTCTGATCTAACATACGCAGGACACCACCTACTAAGCCCCCTACTGACGACAATAATTGCTTAGTCGCGGAGCCGGCGTGAGTGAGCTCTCCCTCCGGAGGGCGCCACCACGTCCGTCCAACGACAGCCCCCATGGACTCGCCGATACCGGTGACCCGACGGAAGCAAACCAAGGCCACAGACGCAGAGAGGACATCGAAACTGAGGTCACCATGAGAGCAGGGCATGAAGGGCCACAGAATTTGAGACTTTTTTTTTTTAATGCTGATGAATGGGAATGAGGATCTTTCTTTTCTTTCTGCGTACGCAGGCTGATACTCCTGCGGACACTGCCTGTATAGACAGGCAGTGGAGTTTTGTGTGTATGACCGTTTTTTATCCCGCCATTCAGGCAGCCATACTCCATCTTCGGGGAAGGTGCATGCTTTGTGTAACGTGTCATCCATACCAACGGCCAAACTGGCCTTCTCTTCCGAAAGTTGGTGATGGGATTTTACGTGTGTGCAAGATGTTGTGCGTGCGTTCACACACGGAACCTCGGTTTATAGTCTCATTCGAAGGACTGTATGGGGAATGGAGTCAGAACCAATGTTAACTCCGAGGGAAAAATCCCCCTGTACCGAAATTCGAACCCGCAACCCCAGGATCACGAGTCCGGCGCTCTACCAACTGAGCTATTCCGGCCCCCAATGGGAATGAGGATGATTAAGATGATGCTACGGATTTCCATTTCGGTCTGAGACTACATGACAGGGCTGTACTCTACGCTTCCTTTCATAATATATCCTGGCGTCAACCAGGCCCGAGAGATACAGGCACCTGCAGTGTTGGTCATGAAATTTGAAAAACGCATCCATTAAGTGGATGAAACTCGACTGTGTGGTCCCAGTCTTCCCAACTGAGTCCGCAGCAAACTCAACTCTGGGTAGGAGCCGGTCGGGGCAGAAAAAACCCACATGACTGATGGGATTCGAACCCACGACCTCCCAGCCGGGAGTCCGCAACGCTAACCACTTCGCCACGGCGGCTGGTGGTTCTGGTCCTCTTCTTACCAGAAATCCCAAGCCGTTTCATGAGACCATGGGCTGATGAACCTACAAACCCCCTTGCTCCAACCTCTATGGCAAGGACTTGGGCCTAGAAGCT
>CM031610.1:51192417-51224917 GCA_018398815.1 Conus ventricosus | reverse complement strand
CACACACACACACACACACACACAACATTATCACTACAGTAAAAATAACAAACATACAGAAAATATTAATTCCTTACAAAAGGTAACAATTTAATTTTTTTTAATCCTGTCTCAATAATGGAGACAACTTTCAGAATTCTCTCCAAATAAAGATGACAAATTTTAGGAATTCTGTTTCCTTTATGGTAATAATATTTAGAAATTCTGTCTCACTAAAGGTGAAGAATTTAGAAATTCTGCCCTGATAAAGCACACACTTTTCGAAATCCTTTCCCCACTTAAGATACACTTTTAGGAATTCTTTTCCCAAAAATATGACAACTTTTAGAAATTCCTTTCGAAGAAAGCTGCGATCTAAAACAAAAATCCCAATGAAGATGACATTATTGGGCATTCTTTCCCAAGAAAAAGACAACTGATCAAAAAAAAAATCTTACCGGTAGAGGCAACACTTTCAGACATTCTTTTGTAGTTCACAAATTCTTTCCTGCTTCAAGTGATGACACTGACATAATCTTCCCCAATACCAGTAACTTTAAATTCTTTCCCAGTAAATATGACAACTCTCAGAAATGGTTTCCCAATGAACCTGGTGACTTTAATAAAATAATTCTTTTTCATTAAACATTAAGATGTTCAAATATTCTTCCATAATAAAGATAATGACTTTAAGAGATTCTTTTCCAATATGACTACAAACTCCCAGAAATTTTGTCCTAATCAAAAGTGGCAACTTTGAGAAATTCTTTTATAATAAAGCTGACAACTTTATGAAATTTCATCCTAGTAAAGGTAACTTTTTATGGACAATTTCCAATATTCTTAGCTGAGTATATCATCTCCTCCCTCATAATCAGTGGCCAAGGAAACTGGCTGCCATTTGTGACATAATGCAATGTTGAATTTTGCTGTTCTTACTTTCAGCAAGATAGCCATGGAACAGTCTTAAAAAAAATTTTTTTTAGCACCTTACATAAACTTGTTCATAACTCCAAGTATCAGTTTTCTGGCCCTTCTGGAACAACGGGCAAGCAACACATATCTTCCATTCTAAGATACTTGTTTTCTTAAACCATCAGATTTAACCACCTCAGGCCAAATTGTTTTGCAATGTCACTACTGGTACACCAAAGTTGCCTGAAAATACAACTCTGTCGTTCACAAACTTGACTGGCAGTATATATAATAACAGCAAGTTGGCTATAAGCAAATAACCACAAACAAATGTTTGGCTTCCATAAATTTCGAATTCATCCTTTTTCATATAAAACATTACATTCATACCAACATGCAGAATTCTTCAACACAAACATAATGGATTTCAAGGCCCAGTTACAGTCAGTCAGTGTAAAGAACTGATAAACTGTCCACATAACATGCTATTTCATGGCAAGTTATTCTTGGCTGAGCAACTGTTTATCTGTGTGAGAATATTGACAGGACAAAAAATAAGGTTTATCTGGGAGCTCACCTTCCAAAATCAGCCACAAACACAGATATTATGCCCATTATACAAAACAAAAATCATAAGTCGTTGTTGTTGTTGTTGTCGTACCCTGGCTAAAAGACTCCAGGGATCATCCAAACAGCCAAAGTACTTGAACACTATGGTACAAATGCATCAGCTGGGTATGAGAACATTACGTGTGTGACCGTTTTTGATTACCCCGCCACATGGGCAGCCACACTCCGACTTCGGGGGATTTTAGAGACTGATAATGTTATGCTAGGAGCTTGTCACAACTGAAGACAATCCCCGCATAACTATGCAGAGCATAACAACATTTTGATGTAGCCTTGGTGAAATCATAAGTCTATTTTTAAAAAAGTACACAAAACTGCATCATTGTCATGGACAGGAAAACCAAAACATAAACACAGCTTAACATTCATAAAAAACAATTTCGAGCAAATCAAAATGCACATGAATCGGTACAAGACCTACCTGTAGCATTATATGTAATAATAAATCAATTAAATGCATTGAATACTTTCACCAAACATTCAAGAATGTGCGAGAAAAATGGTGTATTAATTTCAAAATATCTTTGCTCCCGACAGTTTCTTCACTAAGAATATAGGTTCCCCCTCTGAAGATGAAGATAATTAACATTAGAGTGTGATTAGACTTCACTATTACCACATGACAATTCTGAACCTTTCAGCACACATTACTATCATACTGATCTAAATTTTGTTACACCGAGTCCTAGGAGTCTAGTCTCTCAAACTCAAAAACTGGAGACGAAAACAAACATAAAAAGGTCTTTTACTTTTCTTAAAACGCTAACACAAGCCAACGTGTTTATCACAAAATTTCTTGTTGTGCAAGGTTATTTTTATTATCACAAAGTTTCTTGTTATGTAAGATTATTTTTTCCCCTGAACTGGTGAACAATGCACAGCAAAATCATAGATCAGACCAAGTATGGCAATTTCCCTCATTATAAACATTGGGGCCTCACAGTTTCAAGCTTGTAATGCTTGTAGAGATTCTCACCGACTTCTGCATGAGTAAATGCATGACCAGTAAGTGCAACAACCAGCCACAGGTGGAAAAATAATGTTAACGAAAAGATCAGTACTGAAAGAAATTAAGCTGCCAGTATTGATCACCAGTTTGATTGCCATAAGACACTGATACGAATGCATCTCCAGCCCCCACTCCTTCCCTGCATGTGGTATTGTTGTCACTGAGACAGCTTCCATCACACTGCTGGGAATTCCTCTAGGACATTTATGATTTCTCTTGTCTTGTGTCTGTGGGGGGGGGGGGGGGGGGGGGGGGGGGGGGGGGGGGGGGGGGCATCATTAAGTTTCTGTGCCACCTGGATGTGGATAAATATAAGTTTTCTGTCTTCATATTGAAATGTCACAATTTTCTGGATTTTTTCTTTTTTCTGGTACTAGTTGTCTTATCAGCTTTTACAAGCATTCACAGCAGAACAGGTTGGAATTTCCCTGAATTTTATGCACCCAGTGCAGAAAGATGAGCAGGACAAAAAAATGAAACATAAATGCAAAGAAAAAAGAAAAAAGAAAAAAAAAAAAAAAGAATAAAAATCCCATTGACAGAGATGTAAGAGGGGACAGGAGAAAAGAAAAGGTTACTTCAGTCATGGTAAAATGTCCACAATGGTTTCTTGCAAACAGTGGAGCCCGATCAAAGCACAAACCTCCAAAAACCTACCAGGGGAGTGCACTGCACATTAAATGCAATCCTTTCACACTCTTACAGCTCACTGTCAAGGTCATGCAAAGCAGAGGTGCTGTCTTTTTCTCGTTTTTGATAAAATGCAGTTTTCTCATCCTTGCATAAAAAGAGCATATGGATGATTAAACATAGCTTTATGAGTCATTAGTGGCCAATCAGTACAGTGTGCACAGTCTCCATACGTCACCACCATATTAAACAAAAATGTTGATATGTTAAAAATTGTAACAGGAAAAAAAGTGCTAAGACAATCTTAGAATTAAGGTAGAAGTGCATGGTCTCCATCCCTTTGCATACAGTAATCCCAAAAAAAAAAATGTCCAGCATTCATTTCAAAACCATGTGTCACATAGTTGATTATCCGTCCCATAGTAAAACAGTGAAGCAGCCATCAAATGCTCATAACAAAATCTAATTCAGATGCTGTTGCAGCTATTGCAGATGAATTCACTTTAAAGATACTGAAGGTGGGTTGTAGAGCATCAGAAACAGGCTTGCAGGACTAAAACTGTGCATCTACAAACAACTGGTAATGGTGTCAAGCTCTATATTCAAAAGGCATGCCTATAAACACACACACACACACACACACACACACACACATGGAAACACACCCACCCACCACAAATACACACACATTTACGCATACATAAAATCTATACACATACACACACACACATGTTGCTGTACATGATTCTATACCTCTGCACATGAGCAACAATGACTTGAAGCATAAGGTTTCAAGGCACACATTTTGTTATAAATTTAGTACAAAACAACCTTGTGCCTTGTTTGATACAGTAACTGACAGTTTATACCCAGCACCAAAAAAAAGAAAAAAAGATCTTTTTCAAGGCACTCTTTGTACAAGTTATGCAAAAACACAATTTGGCCATTTTCCACCATCCTCATTCCACTGATGATAACTCCCATCTGCTTGTTTTCTGTCTTCTCTGCTTCTTGGTTTAGTACACAAAAGCTTCCACCTGACTTTCATTTTCTGATTCCTGGATACAATGTGCATCAGCACTTTAACCTTCGCCGGACGGTGCTTTTGACTATACACGGAAGACGGTGTGGGTCCGTGTGGACCCATGGCTCGCAAAGAGGGAAAACTCTCCGCGGACATGGTCCACATGGACCCACACCGTCTTCCGTGTATAGTCAAAAGCACCTTCGCCGGACGGTGCTTTTGACTATACACGGAAGACGGTGTGGGTCCATGTGGACCCATGTCCGCGGAGAGTTTTCCCTCTTTGCGAGCCATGGGTCCACACGGACCCACACCGTCATCAATGACTATATAAAATGTCACCTTTAATACCTTTTGAAATTTTGACCTATATTTTCGAAATTTTAGGACAAGGAGAGATTTGTGTGTTTGGAGCATATCTAAAATTTCATTGAAAAATATCTATAAATATACGAGATATTGGCATTTAAAGACCCTTCTGGGTCCACATGGACCCACACCGTCCGCGAAGGTTAAAGAAGACATCGTACAACTATGAAACATTTTGTGAACCATTGAGTACTGCCTTCTGTTTTCTTTTTCAATCAGACTTGATAATTCTTCAGTGTCAGCTGTTATTCTTTTTCTACTTTTTACTAATGTTGTTACTGCTGCTTTCTGTCGCCCAGCGTCTCTTGTTCTCTTAGCAGAATTGTTCCCAAGCTGCTCCTTGCAGAGACTCCATAGACGATCACACCAGGCTCATCCTGTTGCAGCAACTGTACTTTAAGTCCAGTTTTCTATTTCAGCTTTAATCCAGCCCATACAATGCGGTGAAACCTCTTAATAATGATTGTCTAAAGAAATACCCCCGTCCTTTCAAGGGTTGGTCTCGGTCTGGAATGTTTTTCCTCTGCACCAGACTGACCTCCCAACAATAGCTCTCTGCCTTAATGGACCCTATTTCAACAAAGACTCCTGCCTTAATGGACCCTATTTCAACAAAGACTCCCCTGCTATCATGGACCCTATTTCAACAAAGACTCTCTGCCTTAATGGGCCCCATTTCAACAAAGACTCTCTGCTATCATGGACCTATTTCAACAAAGACTCTCTGCCTTAATGGACCCTATTTCAACAAAGGCTCTCTGCTATCATGGACCCTATTTCAACAAAGACTCTCTGCCTTAATGGACCCTATTTCAACAAAGACTCTCTGCTTAATGGACCCTATTTCAACAAAGACTCTCTGCTATCATGGACCCTATTTCAACAAAGCCCGTCTTGGTCGCATACACAGCACATTTACCCAAGGCACAGTACAGTCTCAGCAGTAAGAAATACAAAGTTTACAAACGTACCTGAATCAATGGAGGTAAGAGATTTGCAGACAAGCACCACTGGGTTTTTTTTAACAGTTTAAACAAACAAAAATTTGACTAGAATAGAATATAAAATACACACACACACACATATTTCTTTTTGCTTGGTGTTTGCCTGCTGCGGTTTCATCTTGCAAAGCCTTTCAGTAGCATTACTTCCATACGTTCATTCCAGCTGCCTCACAGAATGATGAGCAGCCATGTACAGGCTTGGTCCTATTACAGTTCCCCATCACCAGTTCACAGGCGGCTGCGAAAATCAATATCATCATGAGCAACCTACCAGAAGAAACAGCACTGTTGCCAAGTCACTTCAGGCGGTGTTTAGACCCTAGATGAGCATAAAGAAATGAATCTGTTCACAGTATAGAACTCAAAGATTTCTGCTGCAATCAATGAAGGATTTAACACTTCGCATCCTCTTTTTCATCCCATCTCTCCTTCTCCTCTCCCGCCCACCAGCCAGTCCCAGTCTTTTGTGATCTCTGTTATGTCATTTTCATTGTATCCGATGATTTGTTTTACTACATTTATATTCTTCCCCATAATCTACTAATTTTAACTGTTTGCTTGCTTGTTCATTTATATTCTTCCAGAAAAGACTTGTATGTTGAGGCTCAATACTTTGATGTTTGTAATGTTCATTTTGCAACTCAGTATTTCAAGATTTATTTTCATAATTCAATATATGTTTAGTCACAGATTGACATACAAAGTATGGGAGACCTAGGGGAGACCATGGCTATGTACATCCAACAACAGTGCACAATACTGACAGTCAATACTAACGTAAACTCCAAACAGGCATGGGTAGTTCCATGGTTCTGTTCCAAGGTCTGAGGCAACATGAATCCTGCACCCAATGGTGTAAAATACTGTGTTTGAAACCTTTGCAAAATTTTATATTTATAATGCAACATAAACTTCAGTCGAAGTCAAATAATCTTCCCCAAACAACAAACTGTTTACCTCAGCCCCTACCATCTCCCCCCCCCCCCCCCCCCCCCCCCCCCCCCCCCCCCCCCCCCCCCCCCCCAAAAAAAAAGGAGAAAAAAAAAGAAAGAAAGAAGAAAATGAACACCATCTTGTTGTCCGTCACATGTAAATTCACAAATACACTGCAAGTTTGAGAAATCTTACCCAGAGGATGTTTGTAACATGATTTTGATATCAATAATTTCACGCTGAGAGATTGGCTGGATATTATTTTCCCTTTCACTCCCCATAGCACCCTTATATACTTTTCCACAGTTGAAAAATTCTTTCTTTTTTTTTATAGACCTGCATGACTCGTGAACAATGAGGGAAGGAAGACAATTTTCACCTTCCGGTCAAGGTAAAAAAGTACTTTCACTATATCTGTGCTATCCATGTCATGGTCAGTGTATTTCATAATTTATCATGGTTTATCAAAATGGTATGGGAAAACAGGTGTTGGTTACCAGAATCTTCTACTGGCTACAGCCTTTTTTCGCTTTTTTTTTCTGGAGAGCGCCCTGTTGGCTGGTAGAACACCAAGCCTTTTTTCTGCCCCAATGCAATAACTATGTGAATTCAGCAGGCAGCACAAGGCACAAGGCCCCAAAGACTGTTCGTGATATTCATGCTGTATGACTTTCAGAAGAACCAGCAAAAAAGGCACAAAAGCTGTTACAAACCCAGTTCTAGACACTTATGATGGATAGCTTCCAGGACAGTGAAGGGTTGTTCTCAGGAAGGCGAAGGGGTCAACAGCGCCGATGTTAGGACCAGCATCTGTTCCATCAGCAATCACATTCATAGCAGAAGGCCCAGAAAAGCCCAGCCCCACTGAACTGGGCACAGGAAACCCTGGAGAAGGCACAGAAGAGGTCAGAGGAACAGAGAACCCTGCTGTGGTGTCGGAAAAACAATCTGGACTGCCCAGGGTTTCTGTGGAGATGTTGGCGTTGGAAAAACCAGCAGTGATCATGGTGGGGCCATTGGAGGACAGTGCTATGCCTGCGGCCTGCAAAGCATTCAGATTTTCAGTTCCTGACGGTGGAGCAGCAAAACCGTCAACTACTGCAGCATCAAGATAACCAGCAACAGACAGAGGGGAATCAGAGCTATTACCAGTGGTCCCCACGCCAAGCTCTGAAGTACTGCTGTGCTTGGCTTTATGGCGGCGGAAGTATGAAGGGTCAGCAAAAGTAAGGGAGCAGACTTCACATTTGTATGGTTTGTCCCCTGTGTGCACTCTGCCATGCACCTTGAGGCTGTGGGGATGAGAGAATCCTTTGCCACACTCCCCACATTTATAGGGTTTCTCACCGCTGTGGATCCTCAGGTGGGTCTTGAGGCGCTCAGACTGGGTGAAGGAGGCTCCACACTGCTCACACTGGAAGGGCCTGTCACCTGTGTGTTTCCGCATGTGAATCGTCAGCTTCCCAGACTGAACGAAGGACGCTGGACATTCGGAGCATTTGAAGGGTCTCTCACCAGAATGTTTCTTCTTGTGAGCAATCAGGCAATACAGTCGGCTGAAATCTGCTCCACAGATTTCACAAATGAAAGGGCGGTCACCTGAATGAGTACGCATGTGGACTTTGAGGCTGTCAGAGCGCGAATACCTGGAAAAGCATATTTTGCAGTGGTAGGGTTTTTCTCCAGTATGCTGGCGTCTGTGTTGTTTGAGGGCATTGGCGATGGAGAACCGTTGGCCGCATTCTTCACAAACAAAAGGTTTATCCCCTGTGTGAGTTCTGAGGTGGGCAAGTAAACTTCCTGAAACATACACAAAAAATATGTGTTTTATCAAACAGTATCTGAATTAGTTCATCTTTTAATTCATGAGATTTTTTTCCCTTACAGGTAAACAACTGAAAAGTTAAATCTTGAACAAACTGTCTGCAGGGTTGATGGAAACAACAAACCTGAAGCATTACTTTACAGGTTTTATGTTTATTTCCAACAAACCTTACAAATAATTCAATAGTTTATAATGTTCATATTAACACTTTGACAATTGTTTCACTTTGTTCTGCCCACATTCCATAACCATTTATCTGCTACTTTGCCCTTGTCTACTCATTCAGATGAACCTACTTTTCATTTTAACTGTGTTTATTTGGGAAGCTTTGAGTGTTAGGACACAGCATTTCAAGGTGGCTGCTGAAGCAAAAGTGGGCACTATTTGCAAAGTGCTTTTATTCGAGCCCACAAAAGTTTACAGTATCTCTTTTTAAGTAAAACAGTGTCGATATATGGTTATTAACATATCTGCAGAGAATTTAGTGACCTGAATTAATGATGACAGGTTAAAAAAGCAGTATGAGTGTATCTGCATTCACCTCATATTTCAGTGGCACTGTCAGAAAAGACCAAGAAGTATAAAGTCAGCATTAATGTTAGAATTGATTCCAGATTTTCAGAAAATGTGACCAGCCACAATAATCAGTTTGTCATCATCAACCAACACAGATACAATTTTCTCATAAAGTCACCATTGAAACACACTGTTCATTACGTTTGGCATTAAATCCCCCCCCCTACCACTCTTTTTTTTTTTCAATATATATCTTTCTTTGAACAACTAAAAAGACCTCTATTTCTTCAAACATTTACACACACAAACATGCCTTTTCTGCTATTTTTGGTGAAGCTACTTAAAAACTTACATTGTCAATTTATCTTCTTTTTTTTCACTCACATTAACTAGGTTTTGTTAGCAGCAGCACCCCCATTCTCACAGCTAAATCCAGCACATCAGTTCCGATGGTTTCATCAATGGAGTCTTCAGACAGCCTCTACAATCATCCAAGATATGAACCCTAGCCACGGAAACCAGCTGATCTGTGGATGTGTCCGTACTTAACACAGGTGCTGAACACCATCAACTACCCACCTGAGAGAGAGAAGGCCGCATCGCAGCGTTTGCATTTGAATGGTTTCTCTCCAGTGTGCTTTCTCATGTGTGCCTTGAGACTGCATGCACGGGTGTAGGTACGGCTGCACACCATGCATCTGAACACCTTCTCTTCTTCCCCCTGTCAGCTCCCTGAAGACACAGTAAGGCAGTTGCAATAAGAATTAGACTTACATGTTAGTGGCACGCTGACATTACAATTCTAATCCAAATGGTAATTCAGTTGCTTTCCTTTATTGGTGGTCGGTCTGATAACCGAATACAGAGAGAGAGAGAAAGATGGAGAGAATCAAAATCATAAACATCATAAAATCAAACCAGTCAATCAATAAAACAGATAAACAAAATAAACAACAGATGTAACAACTTTGAATCTTTCAGAAACAACTGACCAATATCTACAATACATATTATTCTTTAAACACACACACACACACACACACACACACACACACACACACACACACACACACACACACACACACACTCATACATACACAAAGTCATACTGAGCTAGAGCATATAAAATACTGAAATCATTCCATTCATCATAAGCTGAATCTTCTGATGACACAAACTTTACCAGTGATCTTAAATGGGTTCAACACTGAATCCAAATCTCCCTTACTTTTCACACTCCCTTTCAAACATTCTTGCATTTCGCAATGCACACTCATTAAATCAGTATACACTTTTTACAATTAATAAGTTTAAGACACAAAAAAATGATCACCACAAACATCAAAACAAAAAATGCCCACATCTGTAGCGAAAGTTACTTCTTTCTGTCATTTTATTTCATTTCTATTCACGCCTATTTTTTGTCCCCTCTCTGTGGTATTACTACCACGTTTTTGTCCCCTCTCTGTGGTATTACTCCTGCACCACACAACCCTATCCAGACGTATCCTTTCACAGTTTAAGCTCCACCAGTCCGCAAGGTCCTTCCAATATCAGGCTGCCAGAGGGTCACAGCCGTTTTGTGGCACACCCATGCAGATATTAAGTGATGCTTGAACAATGATATACTTAACATAACCAGGGTTCACACAATTCTTTGAGTAAACATTTCTAGAATTTGTCATGTCTTTCCAAGAGATCCACTTGGTTTTTCATGGATTGTAAACCCCATGTAAAGCGAGAGAAACCCTAGGTAAAGCAGTGCACACCACTGAAACATGTCACCAGAAACCAACAGTTAGATCAGTGATCAACAGTACTCACACTGACAATCAAAATTTAAATGGCATCTTGCCATTCTGTTCTGAAAACTTTCTTTGTTTCTCTTAATTTTGCTAGTGAAACAAAATAAAACAAAAAAATACAAATCATATAAAAAAAAACTTGAGTAAACGACTCATTTTCAAGAACTTTTAAAGCCTTGAAACTGGGGTTTCAAATATCAAACATTTTCAAGGATTTTTAAGGAAAATACAAACCAAGATTATCAACCATGCCTGTTAGTCTTAATGATAACTAATTAAGTTACAGAGTTTCACCGAGTGAGCATCCCTCTCTGAAGTGTGGACAACCACCACATGCTTATAACAACAGTTTCCATTATCTGCCAACTCAATCAATCCAAACCAGACAAGGATATCAATTAATATGTCTTCTACAGGTGATACAAACAAACAGCCCATATGCTGACCACCAACTAGAAAGCATTGCATTTTTCATTACTGATGTTTGTTGTTTGTAATGTCTAAAGAAGACATAGTTGTAACATTTCAAGAAGAAATATTTGAAATGTTTATTCAATAAAAAAAATAATAAAAAGAAAGAAGCACTTACCTTGTTAGACTCTTTGATCTGCTTCTTGCTTTTATCTCCGTGAGGTTTTGCCGCCTGTAAGCATATACGAGGAGTACCAGTAGTGTACATCTTGAGACATTCAGTTAGAGCACGAGGTTGTTTCACAATACACTATGTATGAATTGAATGACCCATAAAAGTTCATACTGTTTTATGTTCACAAACAACTACAAGCACATCCACCCAGCATAAATCCCCAATCACATTCACAAAAAGCAACGTATTACACAGTTTGAAAGATTGTCATGCCACATGACTTTCTTTTTCTGAAGTTCACAGCTAAACACTAAATATAGAGACAACTGAAAACAGTCCGAATTCAGTTCCCTATTTTAGACTGTTTTAGTGTTCAGAGTCTGTGACTAAGTGTTTCTGCATTAACTTCAATTCTTGATACACTCTCAGAAAAAGACAGACCTTCCTATTGGGAACAAATGATTCAAAAACTTTTGTACTGTTGAGAACTACATTGGAATCAAACTTTTTGTAACCAATGATGTAATTTTCTTTCTCGACCACCTTGTACAATTAAAACTATTTAGTGGAAAGATTGTATTGATATGTTAGGATATGTGTGCATTGTGGGTTTGTAACAATTCTTCTTCCTCACAATGACTATCTGGCATCAAACACACAAGCAGCCAGCAATTCTGAAACTTCCTAGGGGCAACACAGAACAGACGATATCAAGTGAGACAGCCACAGATAGTGACAACCACATGACCAGCTTTGCATGTCTTTCATCTCATCATATGTACAATGAACCAGCGCAGCTGCATCAGAGCCTGGAATATTCTCACATATTATATCCATTGTAATCTTCACATTTAGTCAAAATTGACCCAGTATCTCACAGAACTTCAATTTGATTTCAGTCAGTCATATAATGCTTCAAAAGAATAAGTCTGAACACAGAAAATGTTTCCTGGACCTAGTCATCCTGAACTAATGTCTCGGCATGTGTAGTCAATCATTCTAACAGTACACATTTTGAGTTTGACAATCCGTACCCAACAGATTTAAAAGGCACCAAATCCGTTGAAAGTGTGAAAGAAATCATTGTCCTCGGTGCTTCGCATGAAACATGCCTGCTATGGCCTGTGACTTGAAATACAGTCACTAAAGAAGGTTGCAGTTCTAGGAACTCTTCGCCGTTGATCAACTTCCAATTAAGTCAATCATATGTGTTTTGGGATTTTTCTTTTTTTAATGAACTCATAAACTGAAAAAACTTGCTAGACCTTGTGAACTTGTACTGAGGTAAGGTCATAGTGACTGATCATTTTCACTTTACATTCACATTACCTACATATAAGCAAACACACTAATAAAAAAAAAATCTTTTGACTGTTGTGACAGTTTCTGACGTGTCTTTCATCCATGAACATAAGAAAGAAAAAAGAGGAAAAGAAATATCAATTCAAAACTGTAGAAAGAAGGGACATAACTCTACAAGTTATGTGCCAAATAAGTACAGTGAAATAAAAAAAATTTAAATGAAAAGAGCATAGAAGTACAACAAGTACTCCAGTGGAACAAAACATCTAAGAGAAGAAGCCAATGCAATTACATTTTTCAAGAAAAGCTGAAAGCCACTACAAACACTCTGGCTCTATGTACACTCTACAAAGTTCTAATCCACAACACAGGCTTCTTCATTGCATGCATGCATAATGATGTGCGATCATGACGTCAGTTAATCTTTCAGAGCCAAGTCCACCTATGTAGGCTGAAAACGTTTTCCCCATACCTGCTATTGCTGCCACTCCATTGCTTATCACAAAATGTGCCCCATGCACCTTTTCAACAGAAATTTTTCAAATGGAGGTTTTTCAAACAGGAGGCACAGATCCTACTCTTTAAAACCTTTATTTTGAAAGGGAAACCTGGTAGCCATCTAACACCTCCCTGGTAAAAAAAAAAAAAAAAGAGAGAGAGAGAGAGAGAGAGAGAGAGAGAGAGAGAGAGAGAGAGAGACCAAGAGTTATGCAGAACAAAAAACATAAAACACTTTTATTACCTTTTTGAACCCCTTCATTGAATTCTTACCTTTCTTTCTTGGTTAGATGATGTCATGTCCCCAACATCCTCCTTCCCATCCACTCTGATGTTAAGACTGTCACTAACAGTCTGGTTGTCCACCATGTCTTCAATATCATCATCATCCTGGTCATCACCACAGTCATCATGATCGTCATCATCCCCATGTGACTCTATTTCAACCACTGGAGTTGCGGACTCCATCTCTTCTTCTTCTATCTTTTTGGTCTTCCTCCTGGCTTTTGAAAATTTGACATCTTTTGCGGCATGGTTCTGTGTAATTCTGGTCGGCATGTTTGGTTTGCTCCTTGAACCATTTTCAGGTGGGGCAGATGAAGGCAGAAGCTGTGCAGGACGTTTACACTGTGAGCAGAAGAGAGACAGTGGCTGGTGACAGACGGTGCAGCTGCCGCTGGGAATCAAGCAGCACTTGGTGTTTTCGTAACTGAAACCACACACAAAGCACATGCAACATTTTCTGTTTAATCCATGGAAAAATTATTCTTTGTTCAAACCAAGACAGGCTGAAAAGAATACATATACCTAGCCAAGTAACAAAAACATCTAATTACAAAACCCGACTGGTTCTTCTGCCAAATTAAAGAAAATGTTTGTGGGTGGGTGGGGGTGCTAATGTGGTTTGGTTGGAAAGTGGGAAGAGAGGAGGGCTGAGTGTGTTTGTATTTTTCATTTTCAGCACACACACAAATCTGTGCCTGTCTTTCCTCAAACTGATTCATGAATGTGTTACTAACTGTAATATTTCCAAGAGCACTGACTCATCTCTGTTTTTTTTTTCCTTTTACAATAACCTAAATCCTCCATAAAAGCTAAACTCACACCTGGAGGAGGAAAGGATCTGTATACTGATTTAGTAAAGTATTCTATGATGAAAAAAAAGTCCTCAACCATTCAAATCTATGACAGAAACAAACTCCCCCTTTTGGGATATCTATGTCTATAGAATAGCCATTCCATGAACAAAATGCTCTCTTTTCGGACTATCTGCAGAGCTCCCTCTCATGTATAAGTGTAAAGAAGGTAGTAATATTTTAAAGGGTATTTTAAACTTTAGACCGTCATTTCTTCATGTCCAGTTATAGCAGTGAAAACAACGCGCAATAAAATGAATTAATGCTATCCAAATATTTAAATGATATAAAACCAAGTCAGCAGTAAAGGGCGCCATTTTAGGTTAGCCACTGGCTGAGACCATGAAAAGATAAGGATTTTATTCTGTGTTTGATAACCAATGATAAATCTGGACGCAAAAAGACTGACAGGAAATATCATAGTTGACTCCCAGAGGTCCTTGAAAATGAGCAGCATAAATTTAAAGACAATTAAACACTTTTAAAAAAATCAAGCAACTAAGAGACAAAAACTGGAATAAAAGAAATTATAACGTGTTCTCTCTCTCTCTCCTCTCTCTCTCTCACACACACACACACACACACACACACACATATGCTCACACACAAATTCACTTCTTTAATTCTCTTCTAAAGATTGGCTTTAAACATCATGATTGATATTAATTTCAGTATTAATTTTTCATATACCACATTGTTGAAATGACGCGTCAACGTCATCAAAAGAGTATTCCAATTCTGCGAAACTTCATTCGCCAAAAAACCATATCAGCGTAGATCTTCTGAAAGGAATGTGGTCCTACCCCATTTTTGATTGTTCAATATCCCCCTTTAGAACATGAATGACGAAGAGAAGCTTTTTCAATATGGATGGTTCAAGGGGTTCTGGACTCGCTGTGTGAACAGCCAGTGACTCAGAAACAGACATGTTCGTCGGTATCTTCCAGAGTAAACCCACCGACAAGTTTTAATCTTAAAGTGGGGCAGCCTGGGTCTACAATTTCGCAAATTAACACTTAATGGGAAAAAAAAACTTTATTTCATCATCCTTATGGTCCAATGGTTGCAAGTGTGTAGAAACAACTGCGTTGCAAGTCAGAGGTCTCAGGCTCAAATCACACACAAGCAGACATTTTTCATCTCCCTTGTTCTACTCACCTCCCTCTTTTTCTACTCCATTCTCTTCTGTCTCTCCCATAAATGAACTGTCAGCTGTGATCCAGGAACTATTCTAATATATAACATTAATAAACCAATAAACTGTGCTGCACCTAACTAATGCATGTTAAAAAAAAAGTGCCTGAGGAAAGAACAAACCAGTCAGCATCTGGCTAAAAAAAAAAAAAAAAAAAAAAAATCTGAACAAAAACTCACTTCACACAACCAGAACAAGGATATGAACCAAGATTCTAGACACACTTATTTTCAGGAACAGAACCCTAAATTTCACATCACACCAAAAAACACAAAACACACACACACACACACGCACACACACACACACACACACACATAAATGAACGGCAGTCTTTTTTGTTTGACCGACTGACAAAACAAAACTCACTGTTGAAGGAGGAAAGCAGCTATCTCAGGGTCAGTGTCCAAGCCCTGGGCTGCTCCAAGATCTGACCACATCCTGAAGGCCTCTCCCCCCTATATTCACCTGAACACGCTGACTCTGGCAATCAACTTCCTTCCCGGCCAGCAATTCAACTTGGCTCCTTCTCCGACACCTGTTTCTTTACAAGTTGCCTGTCACATACACAAAACTTTTGTTTGTTTTTTTCTTTTCGTCTTTCGTTTTTTTTTTCCTATTGTTAAAGTTTACCTCCTCCATTATATGTTGATTATTGTATGATGCAGTGAATCGGTTTCCACAAAATAAAACAAGGTTGTCATTATTTGCTGCTTTAATTGAAATGCTGTACGGTTTCCACAAAATAAAACAAGGTTGTCATTATTTGCTGCTTTAATTGAAGGTTGTCATTATTTGCTGCTTTAATTGAAGGTTGTCATTATTTGCTGCTTTAATTGAAGGTTGTCATTATTTGCTGCTTTAATTGAAGGTTGTCATTATTTGCTGCTTTAATTGAAATGCTGTACGCTTTCTTATGTTTTGTGGTACATAGTTTGTTGCGGTGGTACCTCCTCCTCTCCCCCAAATCCTTCCCCCCCTTTGCCCCTGTCCCCTGGTGAACCTCAATGGCATTAAAGATCACAGCATATCATTAATGTGTAATGGATTGTTTGCATATTTGCTGAGTTTGTCATGCTATACCCATTTTAAACGATTTTTCACACAGATTCTGCTACTTCCCTAGAAGCTATTGAAATACTGTTTTGTTGAGTAGTTCATTCTTATTTACTCATTTTGTTCCAGCTTGAACTGACTGTCTTTCCTGAATCTGATCACACAGAAAGTTGCTTTACCAATCTGAGACTTTTTGTATCTTCCCAACTGTAGTATTTCAGTAACCGCGACAGTATTTGTTAGGATTTCACCACTAAAATAGGGTAGATAATGATAACTCTAACCAATTATTTTCTTTCCAGGCCATTATTCTGCATTTCAATATGCACCACAAAATAAAGTACGTTCAAGATGAACCAAGGAGAAGATATCATGTTCCCGAAATATCTAGGCACCGGAAAGCACACCTACAAAATCTAGATGAAACCAGAGATAGCACAAATACAATCTCTTGGATTTGGAGGTAAAGTTTTTAAATTGTTCTGATCCAGATCTCCGGTTTACTCTGGAAAACTTGCATCACTGTATATGTGATATGAACAAAAGTTAACGTCTTCAGATTCTGCAGTGCTTGCTTGCTCATTTGATTTGTGTTCAGGACCTCTTTAGTGATTTGCCATAAGATGCACACACACGCACACACACACATACATACACACACACGCACACACACACACACACACACACACACACACACACACACACACACACATGACTGACTGACAAAAACAAAAAGTTCAGTTTGACTTCCATCAGTGTGTCCAAACTGTACATATACTTTACTGAGTTATCAATAAGTTACAAGTACAAACTTAAATCTGCCAGCTAGGTCAACACTTATCCTGCTAACATTACCAACATCTGTTTGTTCAGTAAAGTATTTTACCTGTTTCTTAAAATTTACATTTCCTTGACATTTTCCTTTATCTATCTTACCCGTCTTACTGGCGAGTTTGAACCAGCAGGCAAAAGGCCTTTGTGCAGGTGATATGAATGGTTCTGTTTTCGGGATGCCTAAAACTGGATCCCATACACGTCTAATGGAAGATTTTACATCAATAATCCAATATAATTTTCTTTTTTAGTATTATTATTCCTTTTTTCTATTTTTCACACAATCCTGCCTCCCCCCTTCTTCTCTTTTTGAATCTTTCCCAAACCATTATTGTATGGATGGAGCAATTCTTATCCTGAACTTGTTTTTCCTCACTACTAATTTGTTAATGTTATACCTTACCACAGAACAAGAAGATGGGGTCACTCCAAACTGGACCTGAAGACCTAGCAACTCCTCCAGCTCATCCTTGTCCATTATGTCTTCTGTGTCCTTTCTGTATCCACCAGCCATCCCAACACTTTCCATACTGCTCATTTGTTTAGCATTGTGACTGTCCTCAGCTCCCCAGGGTGTTCTCCAGCACTGTTGCAAAGTCTGGCCATCTTAGTTTTAGAATTCTCACAGTGTCAAGTTTGTGACACATTCTGCGACTGTGCTGTACCTGTCGTTTTTCATTACCTTATGAATAAGGCTTCATGCGTACAGCTCCCATTCTGTGTGACATATGAAAATTGTAACAGAGATGAAAATTCAATATCAATCAATAGCAATGATCCCTTTCAAAATCAGAAGTTTCTGACAAGGAAAAGAACCAATTATCAAGTTGATAAAATTGAAAATTGAAGAGTTCCCCCCCCCCCCCCCCCCCCCCCCCCCAAGAGCACAGATACAACTATATTTTCAAAGAAACATCAAAGTCTTATGAACCACACAAAGGTTAGACCATCTTTTACATGCTCTCCACTGCTTCTGAAGACTTGATAACATTCACAAGAGCTGATCCTGTAAAACAAACCATTTCACAGCAGAGGAAAGTCCATGCTCAGCAGTGCATATTGGGAAGCATACACTTTACAACTTTAAACTTACGTGGTACTTCAAAATGTCTATGTTGTCCAGGCATATCATACATTGACATTGATCAGGGATAAACCCACACACGTAACACAGAAACATTCATCTAGTCCACTTCTAGGTTGATCGAGGTCATGTTTTTGGCTTTTCACATATCATGTCTTTCTTCTTGTCAGCAAAGTCCTCCTAATTAACTCGAACATTCAATCATATAAGTTGAATTTCAATGTGCAACTGGTGAAAACTGTTATGTAATTTCAACAGTATATTCAGGATCAGCATCAGTATTTTAGGACAACTACTGGAAATACATCTCACAGCTCTGTAATGTGGTCTTTCACAGGTTTTAGTGACTTCATAGCTGAGACAATTTCTCAGCAGCTGCTGAGCTCCAGGTCATATTCTTCTGCAATTGAATGAATTTCGGGTGGTCTGCCTAGGTCTGTATGAAGTTTGTTTGCCTAGGTCTGTATGAAGTTTTAAACTAGTCTAGATTCTGTGCAAACTTGATTTGTGCTGGAAGAATAGTCCAGTAGGTTATTATTTTGGACTACTTCTCATATCATGTCATTGTGTCTGACAGTCAATGACCAAAACATGGCTCTTGACAATCATTTTGCATAAAAGCTTTTAATTACATGATCAAACCAACAATAGTACTTTATTTCGTATGATACATCATGGTGGATAAGAGGAATATGATTTAGCTTTAGACTTTACCTACAAAAAAGCAAAATGGCTGATATCAAAACCAGCTGACAAGGTGGCAAACTCACAGCTGTCTAGCAAATTTTCTTCTTATTTTTTATCCTCTACCTTACTGGACTTGGTCATTTTTCGTTAAGTCTACAGTCTAAAGATCTGCAAAATCTAAGTTCTGTTTAAAGTGCTGTTAAGTTTGTGAAGTGTGTGTGTGTGTGTGTGTGTGTGTGTGTGTGTGTGTGTGTGTGTGTTCAGCTGCTCCTGTGTCCACTTTCAGTTTAAGTTTGTGAATGCCTTTCTTGTTTGGAATTATCACATCAAGATTAGTGTACACTTCATTCCGCAATGTCTGACTTGATATGTGGATACACTGGAAGTGAATGCTGTCAGTGTCTTATTCAGGCTCGTTGTCTTCAATGTCATGTGCAAACTTTTTTGCAGGTTGGTGTTGTTGCTTTCTTCGTTGAGGTCTTGCTTTGTTTTTTTCCAAACACAATGCTGCGACAGCATTTTTTTCTGTAGTTTTTCTTTCCACAGGCACCACAAATATCTCCAAACGCAGGGCACTTGTGAGGGAGATGGTTCAGGCCACAGTTGTTGCAAGAACGTCTGATGTTGTCGATTTCCTGGTTCATTGGTGCATTTACTGCTAAAGGTGCTGCCATTGCTTGTAGCTTACTTCTCCCTTGAATGATAGCTTCATGTCTATGGCCTTCTACCAAGGCCTCAGAAAGTTTGAAACCCTTTTCCTTGCTCAACAATTTTCTTTGAAAAGCTTCAATGGGGGTTGATGTAATTATCAGTTCTATCATTCTCTCTTCAAGTTCTTGTTTGTCAAACTGGCACTTGTTAGCTACTGTTCTGGCTCTGGTGCAGAAATCATCCAGTGTTTCATTTTCTCTTTGTCTCATGTTCATTAGTTCAGTGAAACATTTTTTCACAAAATATAGCAGGGTAGTATTGTCAATGAATTTATTGCATGTTACGCCCAAAGTGTAGCACTTAGCAGCTCTGGATATTTAAGCCAGTATGCATCTGATAATTAGCCAGTTTCAACATTCATGTTCAACTTAATGGCATTTCTTGCATGTGCATACCTGTTTAAATAATCTTTTCTGTCTCAATACACATTCTCAAAGAATTTCTTGCATGTGCATACCTGTGTTTAAATAATCTTTTCTGTCTCAATACACATTCTCAAACTGTCCCCAGCCCACATTTGCCTGAAAGTGTATTCTTCTAATTGATAATGCTTACATGAATTATTCAGTCTTCTTTCTTCCTCACTTATTCACATGCGACATGTACGCAAAGCTTAGTTACATGCACGCCCGAAAACAAAAAGTGTGCTTCTTCTTCTTGATCTTGATGCATAGACAGGGCCACACTGTGGCATAATATTGACGGATGTGCATTTGCATGAAAGCGATCTTCTAATCGGTAATGGTTACATAAATAATTCAGTTTTTGTCTCCTTTCTCCCTCACTTTTTCACATGTGACATGTATGCAAAACTTACGTCACATGCACGCCTTAAAACAAAAAGTGTTTGCGCGCACACACACACACACCGACAACGGTCAAGACAATGATCGCTTCTGATCTCAAACGTTTACTCTATCACGTCCTTGGTATCACATTCAGTCTTGTGTTTCTAGTGGCTATTGAGAATCATTTATGTTCTGTGACGGCGAGTAATACAAACAGTAACCCCAGCCGTCAGTAAATCACTAAACGCGAACTTTGTACACACACGCTCGCTAGGTTTGTGAAGTTTTGTCATTTCACAAGAATCCGTACCCTGAATTTTAAGAAATTATTACTTCTTCTTCTACTTCAAGCATAAGAAACTCCTCTTGCTTAAAAGTGGGGTGTCATGGAGACTACACTTTTATCTTAGCCAAGAGGCCGAGAAGCGATGTGCCATGGAGCTTGCCTCTCGCTTATTATCTCTGGAAGTGGGTGTGTTTCTCTGTTCTCAAAACATTGGCAAATCAAACATGTAGACCGGAAGATACATGGCCGCCAGACTTACAATGCTATCTTCAGGTACAGATACATTAGTCGCCATTTTAAAAGTTTAAAGTGAAGATATATGTTATGTGATTGTGCAGTCTTCTTAATTTTATTATCATTTTTTTAAAATGGAAATTGAAAAGGAACAAGTTTCCACTACAGTATCTTTTAACCACAATTAAGTGGAATATGTTAAAATTACGTCAAACATTTGCACATCATATCAAAATTGAATATAAAGAAATTAGGCCTAATGTTTTAAGTACAGCGTTGGACATAAAAGTTTGAGTAGTTTTTGGTTCAAAGTACTAAAGGATTCGATTTTTTTTTCATACAAGTGGATAATGAAACCACATAAAATTATGGATCTGTTAGGTTTAAAAAAAAAAGAAAAAAAAGCTGTCCGCTTTGGTTGAGTAGGGCAGGAAGTTTACACACTACTACTACTACTACTACGGGATTCAAAATTGTTCATACACAGATAGACTTGAGAACCTCAAATTAAACACTTCAAAGGCGAGAAAAACTAGAGGTAATTCTCTTTAAACCTTCAATACGATCTAACATGTTGATTACGCAAGTAAGTTTTCTGGATTTCTATAAATTATCAAGTTAAAAAGTTATGATGTACTATAACAAAAAACATTGCAAAACATGTATTGAATATAGCCATACTAACAGATGAAAATTTCAGTCTACCAATAGAAAAGCACCTTAATGAAATGAATCATTTACTAACATCAAAAACCCACAAAATATTGTTACTTTCTTAACTTTTGTTGCCCACTGCAAATACTTACAAGTCATAAAGTATTAGTATGGCAATTATGCATCACAAAACCCTAATTTGCTACCAATGACCTTTTAAATTAAAATCAATCATGGAGGAAAGATGAGATTTTTAAAAGCCTAACAGCAAGCTGCTTTTAATCCCCATTATTCCAATACTGATCCTGACATCACATTACAGAAGAAAGGAGAAAATGCATGTAAACACACAGTCAATTCATTAGGATTCATACTTTGCTTTGGCAACAGATTGTAAGAGATGGTGCAATATTTGCTTGAATGGAAATGCAAGTTAACATGGTATAATGCGTTTTCCTCCATTTGGGCAAGTTTGGAACTATTGTCAATCGTAATCTGATTACATTTATGCAAGTGTTATTTTCCTTCACACTAGTACCAAATTCAACTGGCGTATATGTAAACACAGGCACCCATGAACACACACACATACACACACATGCACACACACACACACACACACACACACACACACACACACACATGCAGATACAGGTACACACACACACACACACACACACACACACACACACACACACACACACACACACACGCATGCACACATACACAAATACACACATGTAGATACAGGTACACACAGACACACACATATACACACACTTGGAGGCAGTAAATGTTGTCTTCTTTTATTTATCAGCAAACAATCTTTGACAGAAGATAGTCAGCAGTAATTTAAAAAGCTCTACTTATGTGCACAAAGTTTCCTTTTCAAACACACAATGATGAGTGATAATAACAGTGATAATGGTGGTAACGATCATGAACATATATAATAATAAAGAAAAACAAACTGACAGACATCAGAAGCATCTGATTCATGTCATTTGGCCAAGTACATTTACCGGTCAATTTTTGAAAACATAAATTACAAAATGAATCTGTGACATTCTTGCACTGAATAAGACGTACAACTCATGGTATGAAGTTCAGCCATTTAATGTAGTTCTTGCAGTACTCTCTTCCAAAGAGTATCAAGGGGAACAACCCTACACCCTCCGCTTTAAGTTTTTATGTAAAATAATTAAACAGCAAAAATACTGTCAGGAACTGGAGTAAGTAAATAAAAGAAATCAACGATCACTCTCACTCAAAGTGAGGCAGTTAACACTGAACACTATCGTAAAAAAAAATTCTGTCCTAAGCAGAAGTTTGACCACTGTCACTTCAAAGAAACTGTCTTGGGTTTGTTTGTTTTTTTTGTAGTTCAACTTCAAATGAAACATTAAACACAACACTGTTATTAAATGGAAACGATTTGACAACCGGTCAAATTTGAACTAAAACAGAAAAAAAAATTTCAGTTAAGTAGTTCGATCACAGATCCAATCGATCTGGAGCCTTGCAGAATCTTCTGGGCCGATCAGCCAAGGCAGGAGTAGACCCCTGGAAATCCGAAACAGTCCTGGAGGATAGGTTCCGGTTTGGAGACGCCGTGGCACAGTGTGATGACCCCATGCCGGCATGCAGAGGTCTGGGGCAAACAGGCGTGGCTGGACAGGACCCAGGAGCAGTCACAGGGGGAACTGGTTCCATGGAAGCGGACCCAGGAAATAGGTCCACAAGCGTAGGGGCAATGGAGGTTGTGGGCTCCTCACTGGAAACAGTAGGATCCGCAACCATGGGAAGAGATAGGCTCGTAGGTTCTTCGTCATCAGTCCAACGTTTGCGGATGTGATCAATGTGGCGCCTGATCACACGACCATCTCCTATCTCAACCTTGAAGGACAGAGGGCCGGTGACTTCAAGAACAGTTCCAAACAGCCAAGTCTTGCCAGGCCCAAAATTACGAACATACACTTTGTCACCGACTGTATATTCTCTGTCTTTTGCACCGCAATCATGATGCATCTTCTGCTTGGACTGGATGTCTTCGACCTTGCGAGACAGTGTTGGCTGTGTCAGATCAAGACGAGTCTTTAGTCTCCTTTTCACGAGAAGTTCTGCAGGCGGCACACCAGTAGTAGAATGTGGTGTGATGTGCTGCTGAAGAAGGAAGGTGGCCAACTTGTGTTGCACAGTGAGTTTGGGCGACATCTTCTTCATGGATTCTTTGAATGTCTGAACCGCTCTTTCTGCAAGGCCATTGGAAGCTGGATGGTATGGTGAGACAAGAACATGGCGAACGCCCAGAAACTGAGTGAAGGTTTTGAACTCTGCGCTGGTGAACGTAGGACCATTGTCAGAAACAATGGAATCTGGCAATCCGTGTGTAGCAAATAGTTCTCTCAAACAGCAAACTGTCTTTTCTGCCGTAATCTTAGTCATTAGCTTAATTTCCATCCATTTCGAATGAGAATCCACCAGTACCAGAAACATATGTCCCATGAAAGGTCCGGCAAAGTCTACATGCAGTCTGGACCACGGTTTTTCAGGCCACTCCCAAGGATGAAGTGGCGCTTTTTGAGGCATGTGGCGAACTTGTTGGCATGCTTCACACTCTCTGACAGTAGCTTCTATGTCCCCATCAAGTCCTGGCCACCAAACATAAGAGCGGGCAAGGCTCTTCATCTTGCAGACACCTGGATGACAAGAATGAAGCTCTTCCAGCATGGCTTTCCTACAAGCCGGAGGTACGACAACTCTGTTCCGTAAGAGTAAACAACCACTCTGAACACACAGTTCTGTTTCACGAGTCTTGTACAATTTCAGTTGTGATTGCCACTTTCCGGGAAATTCTGAGGGCCATCCTGCCAAAGTGTATTTCTTGACATTGGACAATACAGGGTCACGATCAGTCTCTGCCTGAATGTCCGCTGAAGTAACTGGTGTCGTGGAAAGATGGTCCATCAGGAAGATGAATTCTTCTGGAGTCTCGGGCTCAGCACTGGTGGTTGGCATGGGCAGCCTGCTTAGAGCGTCAGCATGTGTCATTGTGGCTCCTGACTTGTAGTGGATAGTGTATGTGTACGGTAACAACAACATTGCCCATCTTTGAATCCTGGTAGAAACCTCTGTTGGAATGGGTTTTTGTTCACCAAACAATGTCATCAAGGGCTTGTGATCAGTGTACAAGTAAAAATGGCGGCCAAAAAGATAGTCACGAAATTTTTTCACTCCGAAGGTGATTGCAAGAGCTTCCCTTTCAATGTTGGAGTAATTTCGTTCCGCTTTGTTCAGTGACCTTGAGGCATAGGCAATGGGGCGCTCTGAGCCATCAGCACACTTGTGGGCAAGGACTGCTCCTAAGCCCACCGCAGAAGCGTCGCAAGACAAAGTGGCTTATCAAATCTTTTTTACATAAAAAAAATGAGTACATGCAAAACAACAAAAACAACTAAATACACAAATCCAATCAGGGGTGGATCAGTGCATACACGGAGGGGTTGAGGTACAAATGTCAGGGGAAGGTAGTGCGCATAGTGGCTGCTTGGGTTTAATCCCCTCCAACCCCACCCCCTTCTTCTGACCCCCCCCCCCCCCCCCCCCCTTCCCATCACCTATTCTCTCCCCTCCTGAAAAAAGCAAAAACAAACAATTCTCAAGCTGTGTTCCACAGGTGGGAGTGGGCAGGAGTGGGAAGAGAAGGGAGATGGAGGCGCAGCTGTATCATATCATGCTCCTATTTCTTGAGGGGAGGGAACTGGAGTGTGGAGTAGGGAGGGGAGATATATATAGGGGAGAGGGAAGGATGGGGGAGCATTTGGAAAGAAGAGGGTGGGAGGGCCAGTGGGTGGGGATAGGAGGGTGATGAGGGAAGGCCTGGAGCTATGCACATAACTATGCTCCCCACCCCCCTCCCCTGAAGCAGCCTCCATACCTCCCTGATTCCTTTATCTGACCTGTTGACCCTTTAATAATAAATGTTTCTGAGGAGACAGCAATAAGATTTTAAATGCACTTTATCATCCCAGGTATTTTTTTCTATGGTTTTCTGGGCTATTTAAACCATAGAAATATATACACAGATCTTTAAAGAATTGGTGTGTATACAGTGAATGCTTAGAACTGAATGTAAAATGCAGGTAGAGCTCATTCTACTTCATAGAAAATTCACAACAAAAAGTAAATGTGTAAAATGTGTGAGAAAGACAAATGGTATTCATCACAGTCATATACACATAACATTATAGTTTCAGATTTTCACAAACACTCATTGCATGATTGAACAGAGTGGAGCCAAGATGATGCCACCACATGGTTTGGTTTACCCTGAGAGATAGAGAATTATATTTTATGTGTCCCAAAGTTTTCAATGCATGCTTATATAAACATCTATGCAGACACATGCGCATGTGTGTGCAAGTGTGTGCCAATACATGAGCATGTGGGGTGGGTGGGTGCATACATGTAAGCATGTTCTGTGTGTGTGTGTGTGTGTGTGTGTGTGTGTGTGTGTGTGTGTGTGTGTGTTGTGTGTGTGTGTGTTGCGTAAGATAAGATAATGTTGCTTATAGCCCAGCCGACCGCAAAGGGCCATATCAGGGCTGTCACCACGTTAAAATCAACTCACCCATCATGAAAAAAACAAAACAAAAAAAAAAAACAAAAAAAAAACACCTTTCATACATCTTGTTAAATGACATCGTCTAGAAACGCACCAGAAACTTTGTTAAAAATCTTTCTTCCGTAAAATCTTAAATCAGATGAAAAATGTTAATCTCTCTCAAAAACTCAAGGATCACATCAGGCGGGGACATCCCTGAACAGGATCTTCATGGACTCCGCTGTAAAATGTTTGTGTCTCACATCATGCAAGTCCCAACACTCTAAAAGAACATGTTTCATTGTGAGTGGCGCATGACATGGAATGCACCACGGAGCTTCTTCCCTCTTTAAAAGGTAAGCATGGGTAAAATACGAATGGCCGGTGTGCAGCCGGCACAGAACCGTTTCCTCTTTACGACCTCCCGACGTGGATGGGAGGAATTCCTTAAGGTTTGGACGGATCTGAAAAAGTTTGTTAGTCGTCTGTGTGTTCCAATCCTCCTGCCAGAGGTCTCTCACATAATCGTTAATTTTGGGTTTCACATCTGAGCAGGGGATATAAGTGTTGGACAGTTTCTCTCTTGTGGCGTTCTTGGCTAAACGATCAACCATTTCGTTCCCGCCGATGCCAACATGACCAGGAACCCAAGCAAGAGTAATGTTGTAACCGTCCGCCTTCAACTTGCTAAAAAGTTCAAAAAAAAGTAAAAGTTCTGGATGCTGAAGGTTGCGGCCAGCTATGGCCTCCAAAGCTGACAGCGAATCCGACAGAACCAGAAAGTCCCTCTTTGAAGAACGTGAGATTATCTTCAAAGCCAAAACCAGAGCAGTAAGTTCAGCAGAATAGACAGAAGCATCGGAATGGATATGTTCCAACAGTATCTGAGAAGGAGCCCCAGGGCAGTAGGCTGCACAGGCCACTCCATCTTCAGACTTGGAACCGTCAGTGAAAACTTTTTGATAGGATGGGAATTTGGAACAGAGCTCAGCATACAAAGCCTTGTACGCCAGAGAGCTGGTAGACTCTTTGCGAAAAGCTGCAAGATCAAAACGAATCTCTGGCGTGAAGAAGGTCCACGGTGGTTGATCCGGAAACTTGGAAAAATCAGATACTACACCTAGGTCTAGACCTGCATTCCGCACGTGAGGCTGCATACGAAGACCAAACGGCGGAATACAGTTAGGGTTGGTTTCGAATTTGTTTTGAAACTGAGGGTCAAAGACACAGTCATAAGCAGGATTCTGCGGTTCTGAGAACAGTCTGATATAATAATTTAGAGACATTTTCAGCCTGCGGTTGGACAGTGAGGGTTCACCTGCCTCTGCGTACAGGCTGTACACAGGGGTGGTGCGGAATGCTCCAAGACAGAGACGAAGCCCTTGATGGTGGATAGGGTCCAAAGTTTGAGGTAAGAGGTCTTGCAGAGCCGTACACAGCACAACCATAATCCAATTTGGAACGGACCAAGGCTCTGTAGAGTGCAGCAAAGTTTTCTTATCAGCGCCCCCCAGTCGGTGTGTGCTACGACCCGCAGAATATTCAGAGCTTTCTGGCAAGAAGTTTTGAGGTTTTTGATGTGGCTGAGAAAGTTGAGTTTTTGGTCAAAAATAACTCCCAGGAATTTGGCTTCTTTTACAACTGGAATGGTGGACTTGTCTAGACGAATTTCAGGATCATCAAAGAATTGACGAAAATTGTGGAAATGAATTGACTGAGTCTTGGTGCGGGAGAAGGTAAACCCGTTTTCCCTCGGCCCACTGTTGGATTTCTGTTGACGCAAAGTTGGAGTCGACGCTGTACACTGTAGTAAGAAGCTCCAACTGCATACAGCGCAAAGTCATCAACAAAGAGAGAAGACTCAGTGCCCAGTCTTACCGATTGACAATGTCATTTATTTTAATGCTGAAAAGGGCGGGAGAAAGGATGCTCCCCTGAGGAACACCCAACTCCTGTCCATGGATGTCAGAGAGTGTGGTGCCAACACGCACCTGGAACTGTCGATCGGGCTAAAAAGTTTTTGAATGAACAAGGCAGGTGACCCCGAAAACCAAGTCTGTGCAGGTCCATGAGGACTCCTGTTTTCCACGTAGTGTCGTACGCCTTTGAGTGAGCATGTGTGTGTGTGTGTGTGTGTGTGTGTGTGTGTGTGTGTGTGTGTGTGTGTGTGTGTGTGTGTGTGTGTGTGTATTTGTATGCATGCATGTGTGTGAGTGCGTATGTACACATGTGTGTGAATCGATGTAAGAAATGTAAAAAACGACAAGTCCTCAATTACTATTATCACAAGTCCTTAACTCTGTTTACCTTCATAATACTGACAAAACAAAAGTTACTCTGGCAAACGTAAGTGCGTATGTACACATGTGTGTGAATCGATGTAAGAAATGTAAAAAACAACAAGTCCTCAACTACTATTATCACAAGTCCTTAACTCTGTTTACCTTCATAATACTGACAAAACAAAAGTTACTCTGGCAAACGTAATACTGTTCAGCAAAGATAAAGCATACAAAACAAAAGAAACTGCTGAAATTGATATACAGACAGACACTGTTTCCGCTGAGTAGTGAGCAGGATCAAACAACTGAAAATTCCATGAACAAAATAAGGAGGATAGAGTAGAGGGGAGGGGGTATCTCTGACATCATTAGTATACATATCATGCAGTTTGTATCTTGAATATGGATTTAAATGTATACATAAAAAAGGCAATCTTGGGTTAAGAGAAATACTATGAATTATGTCATCAGATACTAATGATAGAAGTAATTGTGGTTTTAGTAGCCCATAACATACCAAGTCAATTAAATCAAAAGAAACAAACAGAGGAAGGGGTGAAAGGCAAACATGCAACAGCAGCAACAACAACAACAACAAAGAAAAAAAGAGAAGAAAATGGAAAGAAAAAGGAAACAAAAAGAAAAAGAAAAGACCAAGAAGAAAGAGCACCATGACACAGAGAATGAAAACAACAACATTTACTTTGATTAAGGTAATAGCATTCAGAGGCATCTACAGTGAGAACATTTCCTTAATGACAAAAGTATAATTGTAAACTGAAATGCAAATTTGCTGCATATTAATGGTAAAGATGAGTCAGTTATAAGCTGTTTAATTGTCAACTGAATACCTACCCTTTATGAAGTCAATACATTGATGGGGAAGTTGAAAAAAGATTTTAGCTTGTTTCCTGCATTTTGATAGATAATGTTAGTATAACTTGCTAATTTAATGCCTTTTTCCTCTCTTTTCCTTTTTACATTTAGGGAACGGAATCAAAACCTTCGTTTTTGCACATGGGCTCTTTTCTGAAAGAGAACATAGAAAAGACATGATTAAAGGTGACAGTTTGCTGATAAAGTTGGCATAAGGATCAGAAAGTTAAAGTAAGGTCATTATGGACAAAATAAGGTCAGAAACTGAGGTCAGAATCATTGCAAAAGTCACTGTTTCATCCAGCAGGTTTTTCTCCATCTGGCAAAGTGTACATGATGGTATGGGAGGAATTCTGTCTTGTTTCTTTATTCAGTGAAACATGGTGGGGCTCAGCATTAGCGACTCCTAGATAGTACCAATTCATAAGGTCAAGAGCCTGAAACGCATTGGACTGAAAAACCAGATAACTTTGGATCTGTCAGCATAACACCTCCATGAAAGCTCACTCCTCAAGGGAAACTGAAGAGAACAACTGTCTGGTCAACGGCTTTTTGAATTTGATATTTCTGTTCCACCATACACAAACTCAGATGGAGCTATTGGCACATAGTATTTCGTAAGTGAGAAAAACAATCTGATTAATTTGTTCACTATGTACATTCGCCAACCAATGACTACAAAATCTTTGCTTTTTGTTGATTTCTCCCCATTATCAATTCTTCCATAATCAGGTCAATTTTGATATATGCAAAAAAAAAGAAGAAAAAAAAAGGAATATATGAACCACTTCTAGCGTAATACAAGATATAAAGCATGGGTAACATAAATCACATGTTCCAGCGACACGCATCCCACTAAACAACTCAAATAAACCAATACTGTTGTTGTCTGTCTGTTTTTCGTATACGTTGTTGTTCACACACATATAAAATATTTGATGATAAAGTTCCTTTTACGCCAAATTACAAAAACAAAGAATATTAACAACAAGAAAAAGAGAGTCTGACCCGCGAGAAAGACATTCAGAGAGCAGAGGCAAGAGGTGATCCATGTCACCAACACAGTTCAGCACACCGTGAAAAGTAACACATAAACTATTTTTTATCTTCCACAGGTGGCAATGTCTGTGGCAAAGGAGTGGCTGGCTTCCATGTCTCTAGTTTCCGCACCTCGTCTATCTCCTGTTGCAGCATCCGACCCCTATCTTTTGCTTTGAATTTCTCCCTGTCAAACAACATGGAGGCATTATTTTAGAGGTGAAACCAAAACCAGAGGTTTGTGATATACTTGAATATGTGTGTGTGTGTGTGTGTGTGTGTGTGTGTGTGTGTGTGTGTGTGTGTGTGTGTGTGTGTTTGAGAGAGAGAGAGAGAGAGTTTGTAGATGTTTGTAGGAGTTAGTGTGTGTGTGTGTGTGTGTGTGTGTGTGTGTGTGTGTGTGTGTGTGTGTGTGTGTGTGTATGTGAGTGTGTGTGTGTGTGTGTGTGTGTGTGTGTGTGTGTGTGTGTGTGTGTGTGTGTGCGTGCATGCGTGCGTGCGTGTGTCTGTGTGTGTGTGTGTGTGTGTGTATGTGCGTGCGTGCGTGTGTCTGTGTGTCTGAGTGTACATGTGCGTGCGTGTGTGTGTGTGTGTTTGTTTGTGTGTGTGTGATTGCGTGTGAGTGTGTGTGTGCAGTGCATGTGTGTGTTGGTATGGAAGTGTGTTTCTGTGTATAAGTATGTGCGCATATATGTGTGTGTGCATATGTGTGAACGAGTGTGTGCGTGTTTGTGTGTGGTAGAAGGTGTTTGCATGTGCGCATGTGTGCCTCTGTGTGTGTGTGTGTGTGTGTGTGTGTGTGTGTGTGTGTGTGTGTGTGTGTGTGTGCCTCTGTGTGTGTGTGTGTGTGTGTGTGTGTGTGTGTGTGTGTGTGTGTGTGTGTGTGTGTTTCACGTTTTAAACCGTGAATTAAAAGCACCCTCTAGCTGTCACAACTTGGGAGCACTGAAAACTAAAAACATAAACTGCTGATCAAACAAACAACAACAATAAAAGACAAATGCATCATGCGCCACATGCCAACGTCTCACCTGGCTTTACCAGTGATGGGGTCAGTGGTATAAAAGTGTCAGGGGAGCGCACAGGCCGTGCAGGACTGCAATGTCAACACACACAAACATGCACAACAAACATGCAGTGAGTGAGCAATGACTGAAGTGCTGTATGTAAACAGACTTTTAGTCTTCTATGGCAATGTCAGTAAGCAAATATGCACAACACACACACACAAAGTGAGCAATTACGGCAGTGCTGTAGTCTCTTCTATTATAGCCTCCGCAGTTGGTTAGGCCATGAACAACATGAATTTGACCAATGTGGTAACACAAATCCGAACTATCTGCCCAATAAACCTTGTAGTTATAGGACACTTTAGTGACAGGATAAGTCCTAAAGTAGGAGGCCCTCTTGGAAATTTTCACAGGATTAAGTTCATATCCGACTGTGCCAATATAGCTAGTCTGTCATATACCTCAAAACCATACAAGTCGATGGCTCAAGTAAGACAAAGGACATTCAGTTTAATTCCTGTACAGAATGTTCAATCTTTTCTATCAAACATACCACCATATGTGACCACCTGCCACAGAATGATAGATAAGTCTTATTTTCAAAAATATTGAAACATGCATATCACTAGGAAGAGGGAAGAAAGGTCTTTTTCCATAGAATACAAAGTCTTTTGGTATATCAAGAAATGAAAAAAGTTACTGTGCTCCAAAATGTTCCAGTGGCACAGAAATCATTTTGAGGAAAAGGACTCTGAAGTTGCAGCACTGTCACATAATATGAAGGAAATGGTGTGAACATTTTTCAACTCAGTAGCTTTCTAGCTTCACTGAAGCAAAATACATGAAATACATTGAATAAGAACTGTGATTAGAAAAGTATTTAGACTCAGAATCAATAACTTACTTTGAGAATATTTCGACAGGGTCACCCTGTCTTCTTGACACTCTACTTGGTACACTACACCACACAGCTTGAGGGGTCTGTTTTGTCTTTGATATGG
>CM031610.1:51144917-51179917 GCA_018398815.1 Conus ventricosus | reverse complement strand
CATGTCAGTGCCATAGTTGTGTGGAATGTACCGGCGTCCCCTTGGCTTGTATCTGCTTAACTCACTCTTTTGGTTGTGAAGTAATGGAAAGTGGCGGCGCTCACGTTCTAAACAGAGAGAAAGTGAGTGAGTAACCGTGGCGCTGATGATCACTTGCAATATCAAAAGCTGTTCTGTTTTGTTCTATTCATTTCTTTGCTTGCTTACCTGTCTGGTTGTTTACTGGATTAGCTACCTGACTACATCTGCCAAACCTGCCTGTTAGCAAACACAATGTGTCTGCAGAACCTGCTGGTCACCCCAGCATACTGCTGGACACTTGCCAACAGACCACCTGCTTTGTACTGTCTTGAAGAAGAAAGTTCAAACAACAAAAAACTATAGTCATTAATATGCCTGACATAATACTTTATTTGTTTTGACTGGGCAAGCAGAAATTTGAGACCTATCGTCTTTCTGGTTTTGATTTTACAACATTTCTTCACGATGAAGAAGTGTTAAGCACAACTAAAATCTTTCAGAAGCTGTTATAGATATAGATTTTGCTTCTGAATTTGATGATAATTGGCATGACAGTGTCAGAGATCTGAATCTTCACGCTGATGATGTTAGATGTGCGCATAACATTTTGTTTTTGTTATTAAGGAATGATGATATGGGTGATTAACCAGTTCCTGGCCGAAATCATCTGGGTGAATTAAGTACAGTGATGTAGTATTCTTTTTTGAATAAATAAAAAAAAATGTTTGCCATTTATTTGTTGTCTTCATAAATATCTAGAAAAATCAGCTTCCTTTCAGCAAGTAGCAGTTGCATTCCATACTGGATGAACTGGTTGGGACTTACAAATACAATTATTAGAAACAAATGTTTCATTCCTGCAAGTACAGAACTGGGTCTAGTTCATGCAGTATTAGAAAACATCGAATTAAGTGTTAGTATGTTAAAAGTATACTGTGCTCTCTCTCACTTACACACACACACACACACACTGGACACACACACACACACACACACACACACACACACACACACACACACACACACACACATTTTACTGAGTCAGTCTTAACTTTCTCCTGTGACTGTTGGTATAGCAGGTTGAATATTGAAAGCAAGAACCTGTTGCGTGAAACAGTGAATGTGTGTAGCAAGATGGTGGGGGTGAAATACGATAGTCTGAATGTGTTATGTGAGTGGCAAGTGAAAAGAAAAGCACAAGTGATCGCAAGTGACAGCTGTCATGGGCTCAGCAGACCCTATAAGCTTCCACTCTCTGGAAGATGTTATCAGACGCCAAAGTTCAGGCTTCTCAGAGCCTGGAACAGTTGTATCCAAGTATGTGGTTTCTTTTTTGAAAAAGTGACTGCATGCATGTTTGTCTGTGGGTTATTTTTTTTGACAGAAGAAAGGATTCTTTATCATCACTAAGTTGTTTTTAAACCCCTGAAAAAAAAATGTTGTGAGTTGATGTCAGAACAAATTATGTGTTCCTTGAGCATGTGTGTGTGTGTGTTTTGTGTGTGTGTGTGTGTGTGTGTGTGTTGTGTGTGTGTATGTGTGTGTGTGTGTGTGTGTGTGTGTGTGTGTATGTTGAGCATATATAGCACTTGCATTTTGTGTAAAATATGAGTGTGTATATATATGTGTGTGATGTGTAGCTATACTTTAATTTAATTTTCTCTGTGTATGTGGGGTGTGTGTGTGTGTGTGTGGGGGTGTGGTGTGTGTGTGTGTGTGTGTGTGTGCTCTGTGTTTCTACATGTATTCGCCTATAGTTGTGTAGGATTTTTACAATTTATCTGTCTCTTATGTGAGCATCAATATATATATATAATTCCTTTTGCATGCATTGCTTTTCGGTAATCAGTTGTGTATGCATTTTTTAAGATCTATCAAAGCTAAATATTCAATATGTGCTTTCACTGTATTAAATTGCAGATGTCTCCACTGTCAATTCATCATCTAAAAATAATAATGTTGTTCTGAGTTCACACACCACACACACACACACACACCCCACACACACACACACACCACACACAGAAGCCCCTTATGTATTATGAAACCTTTTCACACACATACACTAATGTCTGGTACTGATTTCAATGTGGGAAGATTTGCTTGGAAAGTGTTTTCATTACAACGCGCCTACAATATTCAATGGAGGACAACACTCATTCTGAGTTGTTTTCCATGTTGACTTGATCAAAAACCTTTCAGCCTATAGCCTTACTGCTTATTCTAGTCTATTCTAAAATAAACATGAATCTGGGCACCGCGCGCACCCAAGACCGTATGCTACACACCTTTCTTGCCAACTTTTCCGACTTCAGTGGTTACATGAAGCATGGTTCCGTTGTCTAATAAGCTCCCGGAGACGCGGAATCCACACACAAAGGGGGTGTGGGAACAATTAAATAGTACCAGTAGTGCCTCAGCTGTATAGTATTAACACAACGTAATCTGTTTGGCAGCCTTGAATGCGGCCATATTGTACACAATGTTGCTAAGGCATTGTACTTGTCTAGTTAGCTTTAGTCTGTTGCGGGTGTTTTTTTTTTCTTCTCTTGTGTGGTTTTTCGCTCCAAGCTGAGCAAAAGTTCATAATTAAAAAATAGATAGAAACTAAAAGTGTCTTTCTATTAGTTGCAGTCTCTCATCAAAGAGTATTAATTATGAAAAATATCCAGCATACAACAATAAGTTACAAATTTCAAACCAGTCAAGAATCATTCTATTTAGGAATCTTTTGCTCATCCAAAATCGAAAGTTAAAAACATGTGTACTGTGTTGGTTGTGAAGAGAAGGAGCACGTGAGGGAAGGAAGGAGGGAAATGAATGGAGAGTGATATAACTTTAGGAACTTAAGAAAAAAAAAAAAGAAAAAAGAGCCAGGAATCTGCTTGCCACTCATGGCGAAAAGTATGTGATCAGAACTTAAAAATGGGGACTTCATGAATTGCGTCCCTTAGCGAATGTTCCTTTTCGAATGCTTTTAACTTAAATGAAAGGAAAAGGAACCCAAGAGATTTTGTGTTGTACTCTGCATCTTACTCTGATGCACGCGAATTTATATCGTTTTGCTGAATCTGTGATTTATGTTGGGGTGGGTTTTTTTGTTTGTTTTTTTTGTTATTGTTTTTTTCAACCCAGGCTTCAGTTTTCTGCCCTGATCAGCAGATTTTTGTTTGTCACCACGCTTACACTTATAATATTGTTAAAAAAAACGTAGTTTCGAAAATGTTCCTTTATCTCATATTTATACTTTCGCTCAACAAGTTGACTTATTTTGCTTCTCAGTGCAGCACTTCTGTAGCAGTATCATACTTTGTTGCATAAATACAATAAGGGGAATTAATTTATATGAGGTAGTGAACTATTCGGAAAAGCTGAAAGATTTTTTTTATAGAAAGATCAAAGTTCTGCTAGAAAATCTTAACGTATTCAGAACATATTTAAATATATAATTTTATAACTATCATGTTAAATGCAAGACAGAGAATTTGTGACTAAGCAACTTAAAATTAGTATTGTAATATGGAAAACTATAAACGCGACATATTCATGTCATTCATTTTTAAGGAACCAGTTTCTTTACTCACTACTGTTATCATCACGTCGTCATTTATATGACTAATGAGTTTATCTCATCATCATTACACTTTTTGCGCCCGCATTGGCGGGTGAAACACTCAATCAATGGAAAGTAATAAAATTTACTGTATAGGGAAGGGCCTACAGCATTACGCACGGGTAGTCTAACTGTTAGCGTAGCCTAGTAGGCAGGGCCGTACGAAGGGGGATAACAAGTAGATACAGGCTTAGCGAGAGTTCTTGACTATTATGAACCTCGAACCACCCAACACATGCATGTAATGCAAAGCTACTTTCATTACAGCAGCACGAACTATTGATTAAATGTCAGTGTGCTTTCAGACGTTTGCTCATTTATTGTATTATGTCTTCTTCACACGTTACACCAAACAACACTTTTTGTAGGCCTGACAATGTATGCATGACAATCTCAAAGCGTGAAAGAGGAGGGTGGGAAGTGAGGGCAGTTTGAAAAACGTACAGCAGAAGGAAGAGGATGGAGGATAAGCAGTAAGCTGGATTGTGTTGTGCGTGAAAGACGTCGGCGGGGAAGGACTTCTATTCGTTGCTGTTTGTGGATTCTTTGTGTGTGTGTGTGTGTAATCTCGGAGTTCTTCCTGTTTTCCCCGCGGAGCTAGGACAGAGCAAGCTATGTTACGGCATACTTTGTCGCCCCTGCACACTTTGTCGTCGGCGACAAATTGTGCTGCATGCTTTGTCGCCGACGACAAAGTGTGCTGCACAGTTTGTCGTCCCAGCCATGACAAATATCGACAAGTTTGCACACTTTGTCGCCCTTGCACACTTTGTCGTCACTTTTCACATGTGACATTGCTGCACACTTTGTCGCCCCTCTAAAGAGGAAACTTCGGATCTGAAGTCATATCGTACATTTCTGACTTGATTTTCTTGTACTCTCAGTTAAAACAACAACTAAAACTAACAAACAAACAGACAAAAAAGAATACTTTACAATCGGAACGTAAAAATTCTCTCTCTCTCTCTCTCTCTCTCTCTCTCTCTCTCTCTCTTTTCATTATTACATATTTGTTTGCATAAGTGTGTGTGCGTTTGTGCATATATGTGTGTGTGTGGTTGATTTATTTTTGTCTTTTCTTTTCTTTTTTCTTTTCTCTAGAGGGTCTGGTGTAAAGAAACTCTTAGCTTAACCAATTACCCTCAATAAAGATTCGTGTTCGATAAGATTCGTGTTCTCTCTCTCTCTCCTCTCTCTCTCTCTCTCTCTCTCTCTCTCTCTCTGAGCAAAGTGTGTTCCACGCGCTGCAACAAAAGTACTGGGCCGATCTTTCTGAAACTTTGAAGGGTACTATGGGTCAAGGATGATGCTCACGGATTATTCCCATTTCGCCCCTTCCCACTTCACCCCTTCCCATTTTGTCCCCAATCTATTCCCATTTCGGCCCTTCCTATTCCGCCCATTTCCAATTCGTCCCTTTCCCATTTCGCCCCCTTTCCATGTCGCCCCTGTCCCGTTCTGCCCCCTTTCTGTTTCGCCCCTTATTCCTATTTCGCCCCTTCCCAATCTGCCCCTTCCCCGTTCATCCAGGGCATCCCTTTCCCATTCCGCCCCTTCCTGTCCCCCCCCCCCCCCCCCCCCTCCCAATTCGTCCCTTTCCCATTTCGCCCCTTCTCATTTCGCCTCTGTCCGTTAATTCCCATTTCTGAGAGAGAGAGAGAGAGAGAGAGAGTTTCAGTCAACTAGCACACAGAGAGTGTAATAATATAAAACACTTTCTCTTCTACATTATTCTCTTTTATATTTCATATCATACACGCAGTGTAATAATATGAAACATTTTCTCTTTTATATTATTCTCCGAATTTCGGAGAAAGTGTGGGATTGGGAGAAAGTGGGGGACTGGGAGAAAGTGTGGGGTTGGGAGAAAGTGTGGCCCCACACCCTGACGATGACATGCAAGAAAATTAAATTTTCCTAACAAGCGCGGTGATCTTTGTCGGCATACTTTGTCGGGCGATCTTTGTCGGCATACTTTGTCTGGCGCTCTTTGTCGGCATACTTTGTCGGGCGATCTTTGTCGGCATACTTTGTCGGGCGATCTTTGTCGGCGTACTTTGTCGGGCGATCTTTGTCGGCATACTTTGTCGGGATATTTGTCAGCATACTTTGTCGGGCGATCTTTGTCGGCATACTTTGTCGGGCGATCTTTGTCGGCATACTTTGTCGGGATCTTTGTCGCAACTTTGTCGGGCAGTTGGAAAGAATTCGACCGGATATGTCCTCCTATAACAGGTCTGAATTTTTCACATTGGAGGCAGGAGCTTCTGAGCAACTGTTGATTCAGGTAAGAGTTTTCAGACGGTTCGTTTGACCTATAACCCACCCAGCACCCCTTTAATCTATGTCTACCTACCTAACTAACTACCTACCCACTCACCTACCTACCTACCTATCTTTCTGTCTCTCTGTCTGTCTATCATCAATCAATCTATCTCCCTATCTCTCGCTCTAATCAATCTATCTATCGATCTAATCTATCTGTCTATCTGCCTATCTGTCTGCTGTATGTCTGCCTATCTGCCTGCCTGTCTGTATGTCTATCTATATATCTATCTGCTGTCTATCTATCATCTATCTCTCTATCTATCCGTGTGTCTCTCTGTCTGGTCTTCTGTCTGTCTTCCTATCTACCTACCTGCTTGGCTGCCTGCCGGCCTGCCTGTCTACATACCTACATATGTCTATCTGTCCACCGTCTATGCGTCTGTGTGTTTTTTCTGTTCACCCTTCACTCTCGTCGGCATACTTCTCGCGCTCCTACACTTTTCATAAAATCTTAAGGACACCATTTTCACAGGGGAGAAATATCTGATTGGTTTCTCGAAGGAAACATAGATCCCTCCACATATTATTATCATTATATTAGTACTAGTAGTAGTAGGAGGAGGAGTAGTAGTATGTGTGTGTTTGTTCCAGATCGAATGAGAACATGGATCAACAAAGCAAGTCGACCAGGAAGACATTGCCATAGCGCCAGAGGATACTTGCAATCCGTTTCCAAAGATAATATTTCACACCTTCGGACGTTTTCCTGAAAGGAAAGTTTTAAGTTCCAAAGAAAAACCGCACTGCTGTGGAAAAAAGTACTGTGAGCAGTATCAAAGAACGCAAACATGACTTTTCTTTGGTGGAAGAAATGTACATTCAGAGGAAAACCAGTTCTGATTGAAAGTGAGGCACCACAGACAGTAAAACATAGATTTGATGAAATCTCGATCTGGGTCTAGAAGTTTGGAGGCAAGTCACAGAGAAATTGCTGCTGTTTCGTACACAAAAGTACGAACAGTTCTTGGGGGGTCAAAAAGATACCAAGAAAGAAATGCAGGTTCACAAACACAGTCCCTCCCAAACCAGTCATGGCCACTGCAGTAAATGAACGCTGGCAGCTTGATTTGATTGACATGAAAATGAGCTGGTCCTTCACAACGGAAAACCACAGCAGTACATTCTGTCAGTTCTGACACATTCTCACGTTTTCTGATCCTGTAGACCACTTGCAAGTAAAGTAGTAAGACTGTAGCAAGAACACTGAATGAAATGTTCTCAGGACACGGAGTTCCACTTGTGTTCAGTTCGATCAGGGCACGAATTCAAGGGGAAACAGAACGACTGTGCATGCCAAAAATGTCAGAACCATCAGGAGTAGTGCGTATCACCCACAGTCTCAAGGCAAATGTGAGCGATCACATCGGGAGATCCGAAAGAAAATTTCATTCACGACAACTTGCAAAGGAGGATTCAATTGGGCAAAGAATTTGCACCTTATTAAAAAAATCCACCAATGACACACCGAAAGATGTACTGGCCAAAAATGCCCGCCTGGGTATATATTCAGCAGATCAGAATCACGTATAAACAAAGTAAGAGAAGTCTCTGAAAAGCACAGCAAAGAAAAGCATCGCATCACATCGCCAATGTCCATCCCTGTATAGTTTTGGCGAAGAAGGTTCTAATCCTGTACCCCCCAAAATCCACCAGTAGGATACGTGTTCCCTATCAAAGGTCTGTTCGTAAGCAGGGTCACTGAGCGATCTTTGGCTCGAAATAAATACAAGATTCAATACCACAAACCAACCGGAGAAATGGTGAGTCAGTGGATATCGGTCACTGATATTACAAGCACAACAGCTACAAAGGAACGAAGAAAGAAAGAGATGCCAGGAAAAAAAGGAAACAGCGCTCAATACAGAAGAACACAGACAAAGGCATTCCATTCCCTTGAATCATTCTGACAGAATCAAAACCCTGGAGTCCATGAACATTGAAGTGATCCTAGATCCAACAGACAGTCCTGGTAACTGTCAATTTGAGGCTATTGGCCATCAGCTTTCCCCTGTTTGGAGTCAACAGCAGAACTGCAGCAGCTCTCCGAAGGGACGCTGTAAACCAATTAATCGACAACATGGACACATACAGCCCATTCATCGACGGAAACGATCATGATTATGTCATGGACATGAGACAAGTCGGTACGTACGGTGACCACCTGACTTTGTCCGCGCTCATCAGGCCACTACCATGTTCAAATATTGGTGGTATGAGGAAATGGCCCTGATTTCATCACCCCAGACCAAGGACCATACCATCCTGGTATTTTTCACTCTGACCCTGGGTTATTACCCTGAACATTACACCAGTATTGGTGTTTCCCAGGAAAGTGCGACTTCCACTGATCTTGCAATGTATTGGTACTGACAACGACACGGCACTGCGACTCCACAGTCAATGCCAAAGTCCCTGGTAACAACGACAACGGCACTGCGACTCCTGCAGCCAATGCAAATGTCCCTGACAACGACAACGGCACTGCCACTCCTACAGTCAATGACGATGTCCCTGACAACGACAACGGCATTGCCACTCATACAGTCAATGCCAATGTCCCTGACAACAACAACAACGGCACTGCGACTCCTACAGTCAATGACGATGTCCCTGACAACAACAACAACAACGGCACTGCGACTCCGACAGTCAATGACGATGTCCCTGACAACAACAAAAACGGCATTGCCACTCCTACAGTCAATGCCAATGTCCCTGACAGCAACAACAACGGCACTGCGACTTCCTACAGTCAATGACGATGTCCCTGACAACAACGACAACGCACTCCGACTCCTACAGTCCCTTTCGATAGTCGCGAGGTTTTGCCTCAAGAAATCCAGGCTTTGATAATCCACCACGCAGTCCGAATGGATCCAAGCTTCAGATACACGCTGTAAAATGTGAACACATTTTTCAGGCTGACAGTTTCCAGAATCGATTTAGCCAGACTGCACATTGACTTCTCCGTTATCCTCAACGTTCCAGATCCTGTCAGTATTAGAAGACTGATACGTGCAGTAGGACGAGCAAGCGGTCCTGCCTTGGAAATCAGGCGGATTGTAAATAATAGATAGTGGTACAACACTTGGCTCTGGTTGAGGGAAACGATTTCAGAAACTTTTATATCACTGGCATTTGGACAAATCAGAGGTACTGATCAGTTTCTGAATCGTCTTCTCACAGCCACAGCAGAAGGTTGTACGAAAGTGCACATCACAGTTCTCTTTTCAATGTCATTTTGAAAGACTGTTTCTTTTATATAAATGTGAGCAAATCAAAGATTTGCAGTTCCTCACTATTTTGCTGGCTGGTAGGAAAAGAAATGGGCCTTAAGTGTTAATATGGTAACGATGCTGCGTTTGACATGTTCATTGTCGATGTGACGATGATGATAATTTTGTTAAGTTTCGCTGTTACGGTTTGTACTCTGTAATTTGTTTTTGATAATTGTGCACAGTATACATCCAGCTGAATTTGACACTCGGGTATTGTTCATGTGACAGCGTTTAAATATTTTTTGTTTGCTTGTTGAAAATGTGTGCCAAATTGTGTGCTCAATAATATGTTAATGTGTTCAACATTAAAAGTGATTCATCTGGCAGTTCCGTGTTCACCGTTTTGAATGAGAATTTTGAATGAGTATAAATCGTATACGTGACTTCATAATTTCAAGGACTTTTCAAACTGTTTTTTCGAATTTCGACCACAGACCTCTGTTTACAATGGTATATACACACTCGAGTAAGACATACAGCAATAACACAACTACAAAAATTCATCACTCACAGGTGACTACTCTGATTGTGTAAATGGAGAATCAAAGACCTAGAAAAAGCCAGAAAGTACACTTGCAGATTGCATGTATATGGTGTTACGTTTTAGAACACTTTGATTTTCGATTTGACGATAACAAGTTTCTTTTTAAAACAATTGCATTGTTTTACATTGGGGTGTTCATGTGACAACGGTTTGATTTTTGTAGAATGTGTGTGTGTGGCAATGAGTAGTGTTTCATGTCTTTTAAAAAAATTTTCATGTCACTCTCTTTATTATCTTTAAACTTAATTTTGTCGAATTTTTGTTTATATTCTTTTTTTTAAAAAGTTATCTACGGCTGAATTGCTGGCTGAGTGTGTAAATTTAAGAAAACGCTGAAAATTACAGTGCTGAACTTGACAATATTTTCATTCTAGTCATGTCAAATCACATACGGGCACTGTGTGTTTTGCCTGAAATTCAAAACAGCCGTATCTGTACATTGTGTAGTATATTATTGTTGTTGGTTTTGGGGTATAGGAGGTTCTGGTGTAACTAAACTTGAAAACAGTAAAAGTTCTTTGATTGCAAACGCGTTAACATTTCATCGTTATATAAAATGTGCATAACGCTGGATCTGACATGATTTTGAATGAGACAAATGCAAGAAATTTAAATGTAAACTATTTTTTTTGGAAGAAAAACATTGTCTACTGTAGCTGTGTCACCGATCGGCAGTAGTAAACCAGCCGTTCATGTGTTTGGAGTAATGGTAGTTCAGAAATAGAGAGCGTGTGCGCGTGTGCATATGTGTATATGTGTGTGTGCGAGTGTGCGTGGGGTAAGTTTGGGGTTTTGGTTAAGGTGGAAGGTTAGGCTAGGTAGGGTGCTGGGGAAATAAGATACCAATATTCTTGAGTTCCAAGCTTGACTTGTTGAAGGGATAGAAGCGGGAGGTTGGTTTCATTCCCGATTGTTACCCTTTGTTACTTGGGTTCTACACTATCGAAGGCGGGGCAGGATATCGGCTGTTGTTGGTGTTGTCAAGTCTGTGAGTTGTTGTGGTAAATTGTCGTGCTGTTGCACGAGCAACAACTATTCGTTGGTCCGGCGTGTCAGCTCTGCGGAGGGATACGCTGCTCTGACCAATCGTTGTTTTTGTGTTGTGAGTAGAGTTCGCTTGGTTCCGACCGGGTCGGAATGCGTTGGGGTAGCTTCACTTCGGTCCCTGGTGTTCGTCGAGTGGGCGCGCCTTGTAGTTGCGGCGGCAGCGCCGTTAGTCGAGCTGAGTGACTTCGAGTCGTAGTCAGTGCCAGGTCCTCGTGGGGTCTGGTGTGCCTTGGCCTTTTGCCGGGTTCTGTGTCGTCTCTGTTGGCAGCCACTTCAGCCAGTTGCAGAACTGGTGTGGTTGAACGTCTGTCTGTCCAGGTTGGTGATTTGTTAGGTTCATGGTGGTGTTGTTCGTCATGTTGTCTTGTATTATGGCGAGTTGTACTGTAGTGGTCATGTTATGTTTAGTTGTATTATGTTTGTTGCGTATACTGGTTGTCTAGTATGATGTCGTCTTGGTTCTGTGATTGAAACTTCTTGTCACCGGTTTTGTTATTTTTTTTTTTTGTATATTCTGTAAGTAGTGTACATAGTGGTTCCTGAGTTCGATTGTCATGTGACAGTTTGGCTAGACAGTGTGGTTTAGATATAATAACCGTTGATGGACGGTGATGTAGATATTGGTTGTGATTAGTTCATGTTAATTTCAGGGGGGGGGGGGGGGGCAGTAAGGAAGTAATACGAGGTTGCATTTTTGTTGAGGATCATAGTATGAGTCAGGTGCAGATGTGTCTGCGTGAATCGTTAAGGGATTGTGCTCAATTTCAGTTGTAAATAGTAGTAGTTCGTTGAAATTGAGTAACGATTTCGGAGTTGACCTGCACAGCATTGGAATTGGTTAACTGTCAGTGGGGCCAAGGCTAATTGGTAGTCGAGGGGTTTATACCGGAGTACGGTCGTGGCTATTCAACTATATTGGTGTCTTCTAACTTTCGTTACGAGTCATGGTTCTTGACGCGTGTGTCGTGCGCGTGCAGACTGTATTGGTGATATATGCGTTTGGTACAGGACAGTGATTTAAATGTTAGAAGGGGTTTTTGATTTTGGTTTTGTTTTTATTTAATTAAAAGACAGTCGACACACATGCAGGGGTGTATGTGTTTGTGACATAATAGGTTGGGAAAAGATATTTTAGGTTGTAGGGAGACGGTCCCGTTATGAATTTTTAGTAGTCGGAAAGAAGGGTAAGGTAAAGTTTAAGGCGGGTAGCTCAGCAGTTGATAACATAAAAACGGAGGATGTGCAGCATGAAATATTATATGAAGTATGGTTGTGTGGGCATAACAAGGATTAACCACTGGGTTATCTGACAAGAGATGACATGGGAGTGGGGTGCTGGATGGAAATTTTGATGAACAAATCAGTTTTGATATATGATTATAATTGACAGTGCAAAGAGGGATGAGAATGTGAAGGATTGTGGCTGCGAGCCGATTCTTTTGTATGAATATGCTAGAACTGTGAACCGTAGAAATTAAATAAGTTCTTTGTTCTTTTGTTGTTTTTTTGAGATGTGGATTACTACTGATTACTGTGTGGAAACATTTCCTTGTGAGATTGCCCATTTCCTAATTTTTGTTTAGTATTTCCTAAGGGGGCCCATGGAGTCCGTATTGGATTGCTTAGATTGGGATTATTTCTCCGAGAATTGTGTGCGAGTCATAATTTCATATGTAAAGCGTAGATTGGCTCAGAGAGAATATTGTTTTACTGTTGTTGTAAGGGTTGGCAGGAAATGATCTGATAACCCCAAAGTAACGGGTTGGGGGTGTATTCGAAATTCAAGGGGTCACTCTCCTTCCCGAGTGGGAGGTAGGCAAGGGAGATGGAGAGTTAAAGCTGTACCAGGTAGCCTATGAGCCTTGATGACTCGGTAGTAGCAACATTACAGTAGTGGCCTACAGTTGTGTTAGCAGGTATCCTGTTCCGTCCTGAGGCTGGGGTCAGACCACCGCAGGTACTGCCGCGTGCCGGCAGTGAGCGGCGGTGTCCCGTTGCCTGCTGCTTTTCCCGGAGAGGGAGACCATCCAGCCGTCTGCCGTCTGTGGGCAGCTCTCCTCCGCTACCGGAGTTCTTCCGGAGTCCTCCAGCCACCCGTTGCTCTCCCGGTTCGGGCGTCCTTCGAGCCCCGGACTCGTCGAGAGGGCACAGCACCAGACCTTCTCTCCACCCTCAGTGTCCGGCGGGGCCTTCAGAGGAGGAGGCTCTTTCGAGCCCCGGACTCGTCGAGAGGGCACCGCACCGACCTTCTCTCACCCTTTGTGTCCGGCGGGGCCTTCAGAGGTGTTGTGCCAGCGCGGGGAGGAGTCAGACTGAGGAGCCACGGTCGCCGTCGGTTTTAGAGTTTCAGGGAGTCAGACTGTGGGGGGCCACGGTCAGCACCGGAGTGCAGTCGTCTGGGGAGGCGTCGGCCTGTGAGGGGCCAAGTACAGCGCCGAGGACTGGAGCCTCTCGGCCGGATGGGTTGTCCCAGGGGTGTGGTAAAAAGGGTGTATCGTTAGGGAGTAGGGTTAAGGGTGTTAGCTACTGCCTCTTTTTGGGACGTATGGCCAGCACAGTGTAGGGTACTTGTCATTGCCTCCGTTAGGGACGCAGCGACCAGTTCGGTAGGGGTCCCGGGTCAAAAGAGAAGGGGGGGTCCTGGGAGAGGTGTGGGTGGTAGTAGTTTAGAGATTAGAGTCCCTTGGGTTGGTCCTTGTCCCTAGTAGGTAGCCACCATGTGTGCGGGCTATCTCTGCGTCCTCAGGTCGCAGGATATACCGCAACTGGTGCTTAGTATAGATTAGGTTCTCATGGTCGTTTCAGGGTAGTGTGGGTCAGTGAAGAAGTGGGATACCGGTGTGCGAGTGTGGATGGACGTGAGTGGTGGCGCCATAGTGTGTGTGAAATAAAGAAGTGCGCATGATTGTAAAGCTGTGTTAGTGTGCTGTGTTGTCTGTTCTAGTATGTAATAGGCGGGGGTGGGGGTGGTAGGGCCGTCCGGCTTAGCGACCGTGACAAGCTGTTTAAAGCTTCACATTTTGATATTTTTTTCTCTCTTTTTGTTACATTCTAGCTTTCTTTGAACAATTAGATGTTTAAATACGCCTGTGTTTCCCTTTTGATGACAAATTGAATAAAACGATCTGCAGAAAGACGTTTCCATTGTTTTTCAACTTGTACCCTAGATTTTTATTTCTTCTGCTTAGTGTGTTTAAATGTAAAGTTCTTTTTTTGTCTAACCTATTATTATTTCTGTCTTTAAATCTCTATCCTAAAACGTAGTCAATTTTATGTTCCCATACAAATAAACCCCATTTCGAGCGCCTGAGTTTACACTAGAAGCATTCAATTCAGTTAATGCCACACAAGGGCCTCATTTTTGTACTCCCAGTTTCATTAAATCTAGTTTTGTGGTATCTACACTCAACATGGACAAGTTGGATGTAGGAACTGCAGGAAGCCTGTCAAAGACAAAAGAGCCACGCTCAATACTCTGGCGAAAAATAGTAACTTTTCTTTACCCCCAGCCCCGATACATATAATCACACGTAATCTTTTTCACTCATACGCTTGCCAGCGACAAACACGGCACACACGAAAACTCAGATTAGTCACGAGATGTGATTTTTTTTTTTTTGGAGGGGGGGGGGGGGGGGGGGGGGGGGGGGGGGGGGGGGGGGGGGGCGTGAAGATCGTTGAAAAATAAAATGTCAGCATCAGCCTTAACAATATTTAACATACCTACCAATTTTCAGAACGATCAGGTTTCTGTGAAAAGAGTGAAACATATTTTCCTGATATTTCAACAGTTTTTAACAGTTATTTAAAGAATTGTGACAATTATATCCCATTATCTGAAGGAAGGCCTTGATTTGACACAAATTCGTCCAAACCGCTTTACAATCGGTCAAGTAGCTTTTGAAAGAAGAAAAAACAGTTATTTGCCGTTATAAACCATTATTAACGGTTATTCTGTGATAAATAAATTAGGCTAATGAAGCCAGTCCCTACTACTACTACTAAATAAGTAAATAAAATGAAAATCTCGTCATCGTCCCTGACCCACAGCAAACATGTGTCCTACATTTCAGAGATCATCACAGTTGTTTCGTCTGTAGCCGTGGAACATATTTTTTACACACCACACACACACACAGATAGACACCACACGCGCGCATGCGCAACACACACACACACACACGCACACACACACACGCGAGCACGCACGCACGCACACAGAATTTTTGCGTGTAGATTGTAAAGTACGGTCTTATAACTGGGATTACAAAAAAAACAACAAACAAAATCCAATTAGTCTAAGTCCAGTGTACACGATTGACTTCAGATCTGAAGGATTTTTTTCTTTCGAGGGGCGACAAAGTGTGCAGCAATGTCACATATGAAAAGTGACGACAAAGTGTGCAAGGGCGACAAAGTGTGCAAATTTGTCGATATTTATCATGGCTGGGACGACAAACTGTGCAGCACACTTTGTCGTCGGCGACAAAGCATGCAGCACAGTTTGTCGCCGACGGCAAAGTGTGCAGGGGCGACAAAGTATGCCGTAACAAAGCTATCCTGGGGTCCGGCCTTGGTTGGCCGTTATAGTCGATCGACCCCCTTCCACGTACCTGTGAATATTTTGATTGCGTCCTTCACCCATTGTCCCCACATACCGCAGCTTACTGCAGTCCATGTAATTCAAGAATCAGTTTATTACACTGCTTGTTTACTTATGACATCGTTGGCTTCCAATTGTTCCAAGCTGCCTGTCCTCTTCTTCCCCCTTCCGTCTGAACGAATGCTCGCCCTTCTGGCTTCACCCACCCCTCCCCCCTTCAGACACACACACACACACACACACACACCTTTTGTTGTGATCAACCTCATTTCTTACCATCCCTGGCCTCTCTCTTTCGCGCTGTTTTTCTTTCTTTCTTCTTTTTTTTTTTCATAACTGTCCTCGCTCCGCTCACTCCTCTCTCAGATATTGTCGTTCTTATGCTAGGTGTTATCAGAGGGATATTGTTAGTTTTTCTCCGCTGTTTTTAAAAAGGAAATTAAAGTAACATAATAGGGACAAGCAAATTACTAGACAAAACATGACACGTTTCGACGTCTTATGTCTTCTTCAGGCAAGATAAACAACATTGAGGACAATGAAAAAGAACGAGCAATCACTTTTCTTCTCAAATTTGGTGCAAGATGGGCATTATGTTGTTTGTAACATATGAAAAAGACTATATTTGTCGAACATTCACTTCACCAAGGATTTTTTATTGTATATTAAATTTGCATTACATCACATCTGGTTTCATGCTCTTTTGTTTTTCTTCTTATCCATGTCTTGTTCAAGGTAGCTTCTGTGGAGAGAGAGAGAGAGAGAGAGAGAGAGTTGTCTCTTTCGTCATGTCTTTAGATGGAGAGAGAGAGAGAAAGAGAGAGTTGTTGTTGTTGTCTCTTTCGTCATGTCTTTAGATGGAGAGTGAGAGAGAGAGAGAGAGAGAGAGAGAGAAAGAGAGAGAGAGAGAGAGATTTGCAGGAAATCTGACTACCACAAAAGTGTGGGTATACGGTTGCTTACAACTGCGCATTGTACTTCCTGTCATTTCCCTTTTCCTTTTTTTGTTGTTGCTTATGCCAAGCTAAATTATAATGCTGTGATATCCATATATTTGCCAATATAAAAATGAATGGTTAGAATGACATTGATACTCTTTTGGTGATGTTCTGAGGCATCTAAAATTTTTTTAAAAGTTACATGAAATAGACTGACACCTAAATTCTTCTAGGCCAGCATTATCAGTTTATGGAAATCAACATAAATCGTTACATGACACTTCAATTCAGTGCATTTAGTACAATGGTGAAGAGATTTGTAAACAATCTATAAAATTCTGTACATTCAATACAATGGTGAAGAGATTTGTAAATAATCCATACTATACATAATTTAACTGACGTGTGTTAGAAAAATTTTTGTTAGTTATTAAAACTTGCTGTTTGTCAACAGCATTTTGTTTTCTTTATCTGGCATCATTGAGCTAGAGAATGGGAGTGGGGAGGGAGAAGCAGGATTGGGGGGGAAGGGGAGGCTCGAGGAGAAGTTTACCGAGTTTACCCAAGTTGCTCCGTCTTGCCCAAGCAATGTTAAGCAATACCTAATTGCATGAGGGAGTGTCAGACAAATACGTCCAGAATGCCTCTCTATGCATTATTGTAATGTGCAAGGCTGAATGTGATGATGATGAATACTGTGTAATGTGTGTAAAGGTTACAAAAATGTTGTGCGGTGAAACCGAGTCAAACAAATACAATACACTAATCTTGACATTTGCAGTTGCCTGTGCTTTTGAAGGCAATGGATGATGGCAAACGGAATCAAACCTGCACCGTCGTCACAGTCATCTGCCATGCTGGTCTCCTCCTGCTCTCATTTGATGTAAACCGCAGATATAAAACCAACTAAATCATTGCTTTCTGTCGCATCTTCTTCCTCTGCAATATTGAGCTTATCAAATATTTATACAGGACTTCTTCATGCTGGAAAATCAATTGTGAACTTTTTTTCTTGTGATAAAACACTCCTGCCAATATGGCATGGAAAGATGAGAGTTCCCTCTCTTCTACTCTTCAGGCCCATGTGTTATCATAACTTTTATCATTCTACCAACATCCAAAATGAAAGTAACAAAAGCAGGCATAAATTTTACACCGCAGGCAGCAGCAATCTGTGGTATTGAACATACACCTGAAGTCAGAAATATGTAAGGCAAACTAGGTTGTGTTGAGGATTCTACTGAATGTTTCAACTTCAGTGTACAAATAAAAAGTAAAACACACACACACACACAGGCAAAATAGGCAGATAGATAATGCAATGGAAATTTAGGGTCCACTCTGAACAGTGTGTACAGTTACACTGCTTAGCTGCCCGTTGATGGCAAACAAGATAGCATGCGATGCATTTTAACAAGGAAAAAAAGTATGCAAGGCTTCCTACAGCAAAGACAGATGGATGGGCTACAAAGGCAGGAAGTTAGAGGAAGACAGTAAAGTGAGTTTTTAAGGCAAAGAGAGGGAGAAGAAAGAGGAAATTATTAGTGCAGAATTTCAAGAAGACAGGGATGCAATGTGCACAGAAAGGACCCCCTCAGCATCCCACCAAGACCTGGAATTCATCTTATAACTTCAGAATTGAGTACAGACTAAACATTGATATGTATCCTCTCAATACTTTACACAAGATCAGGTAATGCGTAGTATGTGTGTGTATGTGTGTGTGTGTGTGTGTGTGTGGGTGTGTGTGTTTGCGTGTGTGTGAGTGTGTGTGCACATATGTGCTTATGATTTTACAGGCAATGACTTTTACTCTTTCTCACAGGTGAATAATGTACAATGATGCTCTCTTTCTCACAGATGAACAATGTATAACGATGTTGTTTTTAAAAGAAACTTTATTATTAGCAAATTTCAAGAATGTATGTTCTCAGTAAATCAGATGCAATTCAAAACAATCCAGTGATCACAACTCTGATCATAAGAAAACTATCCCAAATTGGCATACATGAACAGACACTATGTCTTGGCAATCAACAGACTCAGGACACAAGAAACAAACAAACAAAAAAACCAACACAACTCGCATGATTTTAGTCAAGCAGTGAATTTTGTGATAAAGACAGAAAGTTACTATTTACAGCTGCACCTTCTTATAAATAAACTTCAAGATAAAACTAAAAAAAAAGGCGACAGTTCTTATTTAACAAACAATGGAAAGGTAACAGTTTTTATTCAACAAACATTTCCTTTTCATTGAGGTATTTACATTAAAAGTGAGACAGTTTTATTAAACACACACACACACACACTGTATATCGAGTCCAAGAGAATGTTTATTGAAAAAAAAAAATTAAGTGTACATTAAATTTGCTTCATCAGAAGCATAAAGGAATCCCACTAAACTGAGTTACAATCAATAAGAAATTTAGTGTCCAACAATAATCTACACTACAATCTTTTTTAACAGCATCCATTGCACAGTCTGTGTCATGATGAAAAAAAGTCACAAGTTCACAACAACCTGTGTGACAATCAAGAACTCACCGCTTACAGGTGGCACTTTTCTGAGTTTGGAACGATTTTGGTGAAATCCAGGAGAGAAAACTGGCACTGGGAATCTTCAGAGACATAAATTCAATGTTGCATTTGATACTTGGAATCCTAAACCCATTTAGTGTATAATGTTTGTGATATATACCAGAACACTGTGATATCTACCAGAACAAACGTAAGAACATTTAATGAATTTTAAGCACTTTTCCCCCCAAAATTCCTATTTCCTCCATCATTGTACTGCTGTGAATAAAATCCACACTTCCAAATAGTTGACACCACAAGTGCAAAAGTAAGTGATTTAGCACAGTTATTGTGCTTGACATTACAACTGTTTCACATTAGAGCAGCCACAGTCCCAACACTGATCCACTGAGACAAAACCAAAATCCATAATACTATCAAAATATCACACAAGACATGACTTTTATTTGTCTGGCATAGAATAGATACCCTGCTTCAGCTATCTGTCAAATCATATTCCTACTGTCAGCCTGAAGTAACTGAACAATTTGGCAATATGATCGAACCTCTGCTGCTGGTTTTCTGTGACTCACAGTCATTCCTTGCTGATAACACACCATGCATACATCACGTCATCTTCATCACTTATTTAAGTCAATCCACACTTAGCATTTATTGGTGTTCACCTTCCACCTCTTTCCCCTCTCCGTATTAAACAAACCACTTAAAAACAACCCTTCGGCTCAAAGTTTAAATACACACACATAAATGATTTAAGAGGCTAAGGGACATAATCACCAAAAATAGAATTTTTTGTGAAGAGGTATGTTTACCTGGACCAGCTGTGGAACGTTTGCACCCAAAACACAAGTGGCAAAATAACACCACACTTTAACGGAAAAACCATGATCGAAATGGGCACAGATCAGTTTCAGATTACATATGCAACATATCAGAAATATTGTAAGCTATATCATCACTGGTACACATAATCAACACTATGGAGGAAAAAAAAAGACAATGGATATAACAACTAAGAAATGCCAGAGCATCAGAATTTTAATCCAAAGTTTCAGATTCAAATTTCAACAGAACTCTATTGGGTAACTAACTGTATCCCTGTACCCTCACAGCACATTTCGTTGAGCAACATTGGGCTGCTCCTCTCAGGGAGTGCCTCCACTGCACAGTATTCCCAAGTTCTTTCCCTATGATCTTCTTCACCTGTTAAACAAATTTTTCAAAAAAATCCATATAGAGCAGCTGGTGAGTGAGAGATTGAGGAGAATGTTTCTATCACCCATATAAACAGATCTGACTGTCTGCCATCACTTGTATCTTCTTTGCGTGAACAAGCACACAGACCAAATACATGCGTGTGATGTTCTGCAATTCTGTCAGCAGTTAATGGGTTATTTGAATGTTAAAATATCCAGTTCACATCAATGATTACTAATTCATCAGTAAACTGATGCTGCTGAAACCAGACTGTCAGATTATCCTCAAGTTGAACTGACATTTAATAAATTGAAGATAAACTGATCAAGGTGTATGTCACAGAAACTAATTAAAAAAAAAGGAAAAATAAAAAGAGAAAAATAAGTAACAATCTAAACTTATTACGATCTGATAACTAATCATCAGGAAATTACCTTCTCTCTCCCACCCACCACCCAACTCAATCCACCTCTTCCTCACCCTACCCTCCTTTCTCCTACTGCCAACACCTCTTCTCTCTCTTCTAGACTACACACATGCTCTAAATTATGAGTACAAATACACATATAATGTAAATCAAACAAACAGGCAAATAAATGTTTTTCAACAGGCAGAAAAATCTGTTCTTTCACTGAAACTTGAATACCATGTACTCATGCATGAATTACTTGATTATTCAATGCATCAATTTACCAATTAATATATTTACATGCTGATTAGCAACACACTGAATCATGTATCAAGCAGAATGTACAATCAGTATCATCATACAACAAAGTATAACATAAATATCATCAGTATTTGAAAATAACTGTGAAGTTTTCTTATACTATGGGGGTCTAAATAAAAACATATAAACTCATATCATTTTTGTTTTCTTGTGTGTGAGCAATCTAGGTAAACGAGTATTATGACAGAGCTCCAAAAACTGACTAAACTACAAAAGCTTAACAATACTGTAGCATATACATGTTTTTTCTTTCTTTTGTTTGCATGAAGTGGAAAACACTGTGTTCCATAACATAAAATTGTATGACAAGTGCACACAATTTCACAACTCAACATAAATTTCACACAATACAAACTGAATGTAAACATGCACAATACTTTTTTCTTTCGCATTCTGGTATGAACAGTACAATCCTGACTCATTTGACAGACCTTGAAAAATGTTTCTCTGATCTAAAAATACCCTGGGGAAAAAGTTTACCTCCTCCCCCCTCAAAAGCAAACAAAATTCTTTGTGGAAAAGACTGGCAACATATTCTTGAATGGTTGTGATTCTCAAACTGCTCATGACATCAATTCATTAATCTGTAAACCATCAGCCTGCCCAATTGAATTTTGAAAAAAGTCAGCAACATGCTCTGTCGGTCATGGAGACAGTTAGGACGGCACAGACGCAGTTCCATGAAGAATAAGTGGAGGTGGAAGTGGACAGAGACACTGGTGAAAGCAAAATAAAATCCCTAGTATGAGTGAACTGGTTAAATCCTGGTTAGTCTGAGGAATAGCATGACACATTCAGAAAAGAGATGTCATAGGGAGTGTGTAATTTCATGTTCTATGCTCTGCTTATGTTGTTGCTGTGTGGCTTTCAGCGAACATCTATCATGAAAAAGCAATACAAGCGACGCGTTGCTATGCAAAACAACAAAATGCTTTCAAGGAATAATTAAAAATTTTCGTTTCACAAGGAGAATGTGGGGGATTGGAGATAAATTTTACACCAAGGTTGTTCAGCTTAGTGGTTTTGTGTGTCTCACTGCATATACTGCGAGTATTTGTGTGCGTGTTCCAATAATGACCATGTGTCTATATCATCACCGATGAAGGGAAAGGGTGTGGGGAAAGTGGACATAAAAATGTAAAGTGCTCCATGTACTGTATGCTTCCGAGGCCTATAATCTATAAGGGGGGGGGCGGTTCATCTTTAAAGCTGGATTTGCTAAGTTTCTGTTCATTTGCGTTTGCCCACATTATGCACACACGTTTCACAAACACACATACATACACACACACACAAACTTGTCACTCCTCCCCTCCACCACCACCATTCAAACACTCACTCTCCACCTTTTTCTCTTGTGTGCTTTTTGTGTCTCTCTCAGATTCTTCCACTTCCCATGCATTATGTTTTCTGTCAATCAAAATAATCCTTTCATTTTCTTGTCTTTGAATCTCTGAATGCAGTTCTCAAAATGCACCAGATTGCACAGATTTTAATACAGATTTCAAACATTTTCAAGGATGGGCGTGGCGGTATGAGGAGGCGGGGTGACATGCATGTTCCCAGCCCTAGTAGAGACGCCCACTTGTGGCTTCATCACTTTTATTAGAATGTTCCTCTTTTTTGGGGGGGAGAGGACCATTTTAAGCCCTGACTGAATGATACAATCACAAGATACAATGCAAACTTAATGGAGAAAAAAGGCAAAATCTACATATAACTGTGCAAAATACAAGGCAAATTCAATTCAGAAATACGACAAGCTTATTTAAGTCTCGCACTTCATAGAGAGAATACACAGACAACTTAAAATTTGCTGGTTGAATTATATACAGATGTTAACATAAATTACTCTGCTTGTCTCATCTTCCCCAAACTCTTCATCCCCATGCAATTTAACCAAGCAAAACAAAGATATATTTGAATGAATTGTGCATGTTCCACTCAATAATAATATCAATAAAGTTATTTATTTACACTGCGCCTGTCATTCAGTTCCAGGTGCACACATGCCCTCAAACACAGACATTCGAATTACATATTGTGTCCATATCATCAACAAGTGCACAGCTTAACATTCATCCATTTACACACAAACACACACATGTATATATATATATATATACATACACACACATACACAGAGAATGAGAAAGGATTGGGGGGGGGGGGGGGGGGGGGGGGGAGGGACACACACATACAGAAGTTTGTAAAAAGGTTTGAAAAAAAAGCTGGCAAACAGAACTTACAAATGTTCTTTGCAGTAAAATACTGATACTGTGTAAAGAAAAGTGTGTGTGTGTGTGTGTGTGTGTATGTGTCTGTGTGTGCTTGAGTGTGTGTGTGTGTGTGTGTGTGTGTGTGTGTGTGTGTGTGTGTGCGCGGTGTGTGTGCGTGCATGTGAAGGGATCTGAAACTTAAACAAGGGCATAAAAACTAGCACTGACAACAATTCAGAGCATGTGATGATAATTGGAGAACTGTCAAAGCAGACACTGGGAACACTACCTGTGCAGCCTCTCAGATGCACATGAGTTGAAGACCTGACCCCTTATTCTCACTTGGATTCAGCAGGGGAGACTAGTGTGACATAAAAAACTCACAGGCCGAAGTCAGTTGTCACACCTATCCAAAAGCAGACAACAGAGGCCACTTCAGTACAATTAAAGGAAATGCAGAAGGACTGTATGTTAAGAAAACAGTTTGGATTAACAAACTGGGAAGAAGAAGAAAGTGGTGGAACAGTCAGGCTTAACACTGAAAACAGATTGTTGTATTGAACCTTCAGTGGTTCTACTATAGGGAAGATGAAGAGGCAGCTTGTTATGCTACAGTAACACAGTGATGTCAGAGAAACATTACTTTTCATAACTTTACCTTTGATTAATAAAAAGGCAAAGATTTATGCACTTGAAGGATGTTCTTTACAGCTAGTGCAGTAATTAACACTATTTTCAGGACAAAAATATGCAAAGTGCTGACAACCTTCTCGCTACTACTAATGTTTACTCTGGCTTCCTGTCAATTTTCCAGGTAAACGCGTGCAATGGCCTGGATAGACTGCTGACACAGTGGACATGACGTAACAGATGCTGCACAGGCGTTGCAGATAATGAGGTGGCCACATGGCATCAGAATGGTATCAATGGCTGCCAGAGACACACACGACACCGGAATAGTTCTGGAAGTTGCCCGTTCTCAACCTGCAGTCTGTCCTCCTCTGCCGACTCTGAAACATAATGAAATTCTATATATATTAAAACAAACAAACAAAAATCATCCTGTTTATCTTACAATAAAAAGAGACATATAAGCAGCAAAGCTGAGCTTTATTATTCAGTTATTGTTACACTCGTTATTTCTTTTTCTCTCTCAGTCTCATTCACTCACTTTACTCACAACAGTTTTTGTTTTGTTTGTTTGCTTTTTAAAAAAAAAGTTTTGTTTGTTTTGTTGTTGAAAGTCCATCACACTATGCAATAATGCCACTATGTTCAGATTGTACAACACACCCTAAAACGTCTGCTGCAAGACTAAAGACAGAAAACTACAGCAACACACCATGCTGGACCTACCTCACTGTATAATTAACACACTGCACTACCTGTCCCCTAACAACAAAACACATTAAACATAATATTTAACGTACCTGTTGTTAACATTATAGAAAAATGTATCAAACATATTCCAACAAATCTGTGACTGAGAACAGACTGCATTTTGAGATCAGTGGAATCAAGGAAATGGTGGAAATGGACTTGTTCAAACTGTGCAGTGGACAAACACTGAACAACAGATTGCAGACTGACAAGAACTGTAGCTTCTCCAAAAAGACTGCTGAAAGTTCTTGAAAAAGCGATCTTGTACAATTTAAGAGACTATTTGATTTTGTTTTAATAAATGTATCAAACTCCTGGAAAGCTGAGTATGACAAATCCACCTTATCTCTCAAGTACAGTTTGTCTAAAGCTGTAATAAAAACTGTCACCTGTACCCTCTTCTTATATAAAATCCAAAGAGTGTGATTTTAAATACTTTATATCTTGCAGCTTGTAGGCTACAAATACAATGCCACTTCACATAAAATGTGTGGGGGGGCCGGATAGCTCAGTTGGTAGAGCGCCGGACTCGTGATCCTGGAGTTGCGGGTTCGAATTTCGGTATAGGGGATTTTTCCCTCGGAGTTAACATTGGTTCTGACTCCATTCCCCATATAGTCCTTCGAATGAGACTATAAACCGAGGTTCCGTGTGTGAACGCACGCATAACATCTTGCACACACGTAAAATCCCATTACCAACTTTTGGAAGAGAAGGCCAGTTTGGCCGTTGGTATGGATGACACGTGACACATAGCATGCACCTTCCCCGAAGATGGAGTATGGCTGCCTTAATGGCGGGATAAAAAAGGGTCATACACACAAAACTCCACTGCCTGGCTATACAGGGAGTGTCCGCAGGAGTATCAGCCTGCGTACGCAGAAAGAAAGAAAGAAAGAAACATAAAATGTTGTAAAGTTCATGATGTAGGAGCAATGTCTGCACACACACACAAAAATCAGAACATTAATGGTTTGAAAAAAATACAAACGAAAAAAACAAATGCATACCATTTCCTGGCACTTCAGATACACTGGCTTCTCCTCGTCTTCTTTCTTCTCTTCCCACCATCTGTCTTTCTCCTCCACATCTTCTCTGCCCTTCAGCGCCATCACCAGAACCTGCAGATGAAGACGGCGCAGCAGCAGGATCAGGCTGACTGGTTCTTGATGTCCTTGCTGCCTCTTCACCAGAAGTCCGAGGTGTTCCATGAGAAGCAGTTGCAGAGCTGGTGATACTGGTGGTGTTGTGGATGTAGTGTCAGCACCACTTGTGCCACCTGAAGAACTAATCCGTACAGTTGCAGGCATAGGTTGAGTCTGGTGGAGATGACAGACAATGCTGTGCTGTGTTGTGGAGACTCACTGTCAATACTCTGGGCTTGGCCAAACCATGAGATCCACTCTCAGCTGCATCACCCGTTGGATTCTGAGCACACGTTTTTTTCATTACAACAATTAACAATAACAATACTTTACCAACAATCACAAGAATTCTTAGACGAAGAAGCAAAAATGTCATTAAGCGCTCCTCATGTTCTTATTACCAAATGATTAATTGCTTCCTTTTTTTTTTAAGCTTTCCTATTCTGTAGTTCCAAAGATCTGGAGGTAACTATTCTCATACTTCCAAAGATCTGGAGGTAACTATTCTCATACTTCCAAAGATCTGGAGGTAACTAAGCGAAGGGCAGAGAGGCAAGCAAGATGTAGAGAACTGTATTTTGTTTACAATTTGTCTTCCAAGAAAGCTGGCTAATTTTAAGTGCAGATTCCACTGATGGAAGCAGTATGTTCCATTGAATGATTGATCACAACCAATGCTGAAAATTGTGTATGTGGTGTGGTTACAGTAGCAACAGCTGAATAGCACTGTTGAATCCAAACTTTAGCGAATCATGAACAAAGATAGGTTATGTCATTTGTGTACACTTTTTTAGTATCAAAATGAAACCCTATGTTGTCTGCGTCTATAATACTATATTTTTCATGGATGACTTAAAGTTATATAATAATTTGATCCTGGTAGCCTATAAACCTTACCTTTTTTTTTTTATAAACTATATAAGTCGAAGAACAAAGCTGTTTGTTGGTGGTCAAGTAAACTATACTTTCTGTGAAAGAATAGAACCTTATGTTACTGACGTGCATTAAACCATATTAGTGTCCAGCAAACCACATTTTGGGGAGGAGCAACTGAAACATGAAAGCCATAAATGTTACGGAGTCTAGCAGATTGTAATTTTCACAAAAGAAGAAAGCCTTATGTTGGTGTGTCCAGTAAACCAGTTTTCATGAAGCGACAATGCATTCTGTTAAACGTGTTGTTCATCATGTCCACTAAATGACATCCTCTTTGACGAAGCATAGCCATGCTGCTGGTATCCAACACCTTTTCCGTGTGAATGCAGGGAACACTAAAACATTTGAGTTATATATTGTTGTCCAGTTAACCACGCTTTTGTGAAGGACAAAGCTTTATTAGGTTGCTGATATCCAATACACTATGCTTTTTTTTTAAGTGAAGAGAAGACTTGTTACATATGTATCTGACCTGTTACACAAGTATACGACTTATTATGGGAGTTTACGGAGCTCTCATCCACACACTCTCAATGGCACTATTCACATACCACTCATTCCGGCTTGCCCTAACACAGCTCCACCTAGGCTAATCTCCACACAGCCTCAACACAAAACCCACAGGGCGCAATCAACACCAGGTTGCGATGGGCAACCTACCAGAGTAGCTGCTCAGGCTGTTCAGTGGTGCCAGTTCTGATCCAGCAAATGCAGGATGCCACCAATATGCGGTGCTGGGAGAAAAGTCGCAGAAAGCGCCTAAAATTCGACAAATTATTGCCAGCAGCCATGGCATAGTCAGACAGTGTTTTAGCATTGGGGATTAAGGACTGGAGGCTGTGGTTCAATCCCCATCACAACCATTCACTTGAGAGATTCATCCACCTCAGCTGGCTCCTACCCAGAGCTGATTTTGCTATAGATTCAATTGGGAAGACTAAAACCACACAGTTTAGCTTTATCCACTCCGTGGTTGCCTCTCCGTAAGAGTTGCTCCTGACCAACACTGCAGACGTCTTGTCTCTTGGACCTGGCTGATGAATAGGTAAGTACCCATCAAGCATAGGCCTACCACGCAATCTCAAACAAGATTTGAGCTTCACAGCTTCATCTTCAACATCCACAGATCTGCAGGAAAAAAAAGTCTCACATTCACCAGCCCTGCTCTCATTGTGACATAAGTTTTGATTTCCTCTCCATCATCTGTGCCCTGGATGAGTTCATGCCGAGATTGCCAGTATCGGCAAGTTCATGAGAACTGTGATCAGACAGACATAGTGGCACCCTCCAGTGGCCAATGCTATCTCACATTGGTTCATCGATTAAGAAGTTTTTTTGTTTTAAAACATTTTTATTTCTTCATTCCAACAACCATCAACAGTCATGAAACATTTTTTGATCTTAATAATTATAGCATTGGTTTGAAGATTTTTTCACGAAACTGAATATCTGAAGGAAAAAAAAAAGAAGAAGAAAAAAAAAAAAAAATCAAAATAATAAATGAAAAGTGAAATCGCAAATCAAGATCCCGAACAAAGACACATGATCAAATAAATCTGATAATTTGAAAGGATCAAAATTACATTAATAACTGAACAAACATATCACTAACCATACACACTGATCCCCCCCCCCCCCCCCCCCCCCCCCGGTCGATCGATTGAGAAGTTATTGTTCTTAGTATCTGGATGGATACACTGGGTCAGAACAAATACCAATGAATATCAAGTGACTCTGCAGCAGTACACTGTCTCCTACGGTCGGTTGCCTCATGATGACTTGATATTGACCGATCCTGAGTACTGCCATTGTTGATAATAATGCCACTAAAGTGGCTTGGAAGATGACAGAAACACACACACAGACACAGACACACACGAGTGCGTGCGCATGCAATACACGCACACACACCAAAACTTAACTAATTTTACTGGAAAAATGAATACACAACGAAGACCTTCTAAAGGATTCTCTTCTGCAAATGACATATTTCAAGTTTGATTGAAAAACTTTGATTAATTGCATAGAAACATATTCTCAATATAGCACTGTTTGTGCCATAGAGTATCTGGTATGCAATGCTCTGTTGTTGTTTTTTAATAATCTAACATTAAACATTACAAAAGTAATATCTGCTAAAAGAATGAAAAAATTGCATACATACCAGAAATTGTACAGTGCAGAGTAAAAATGATTTCCATTTCAAATTTTAGGTACATATGCAGAATACAATCAGTAACATATATGCTATGTAATTTCTCAGCAGGCGGACAGGGAGACTGGTTCTTCCTGTTGCTTGATTGTTTCGTTTGTTTCTTTCTTTTTTTTTTCCACAACCATTCAACAGTCCCTGTCCACAAGTACATTCACATTGCTCATTTCTTTTCTTTTCTTTTTTTTTGTTTTGATTTACATAATCTAACATCACCAAGTGACAAAACACATCTAAGAAACAAGTCAACTCTAGATGAACAAACACACACCACCACAACAAAACCCGACACCATCACACACACAATAAAATAGATCCCCTCCCCCAGCAGACATATAACGCATACGAAAACAAAGAACTAATATTATGAATTTATAATTTATCTAAAGAGATTCCTACCAGATCCCCATGATGAATCTGATGAAGGAATAAAATTAAGAATTCCATGCTTACGGAGGTCTCTAGCTGTCTCTGTATGGCCCTAACAAAGTCATCTCCTTTGACTGCTCTCAAGTAGCCACAAGCGGCTCTCCAGCGGACATGCTCTATCCAAACGTTGTCCGTCACAACCCAGTTCTTCAGTCCCACTCCACAAAAGAAGCATCGTACGCAGTCTGCGTAGCCTGTGGTCAGTTAATTATTTGACATAGTTTAAGATGAGAACTTTCTGTTTCATGAATGGTTACATCCAAAGACTCATGATATAATTTACATTCCAATTTAGAATGTTGTGTAATTTGAAACTTGCCCATCCCCTTCAACCCCCCACCCCTCCCTCTGGATTTTACAGTTAACATTTTTTCTGTCTCTTCAAATGCACCATAGCAGCTTGCTCGACTTGTCTCTGTTCAGAGCCACACAATCAAAACTTGTTTATAATGTGTGTGTGTGTGTGTGTGTGTGTGTGTGTGTGTGTGTGGTGTGTGTTCCCATATGTATTGTTTGTTTGAATCTAAGAAAATCTGACTCGGATAACATTCTTAATCAATCTACGACATGTTTCAATGACAGCAATTGCTAAGTAACATTAACTAGAGTTAAACTATTTTTGCAGACTTTACTTTTTATTCTTAGAAATGGGAAAATGGATTTGATATAATATTAGACATCAAATCTGATTTGTGAAAGTAATAATTATTGTATAATTATAGTAATCCAGAATGTGGTCAAGGTGGCCAGACTTTGGCAGACTTTCAGTGTACAGAACAATTTCATTCATGAACTGGAAGGAACAATGCTTGACCATATTCATTTTGTCAATATTTCTTTATATACTAATGTTGTATTTAGGAAGACATGGACTCATTCACAACAAGAGTCAGACTATCAATGAGCCCCAAGTCTTGTTTGTGCTCTAGCATGTGCACAAACATGCATAAAATAGCACACACACACACGCACACACAATTAGACACACACACACTTAGACACACATACACACACTTAGACACACACACACTCACACGCACACACACTCACACACACATATCTACACAAACAGGAAAGGGGAGGATCAGTGGAAATCTGTTTACCTGCATAAAACATACCACACAGAATGACTTCATCCAAGGGAGGGGCACGAGTCTCATCCCACACCGAGGTGAAGGTGCGCCTCCTGGAGGCCACGGTGTGATACATGGGGTATACTGCTCCACCCACGTCCAGTCTCGCTCGAGGATACAGGTGTGGCGAACTTCCCCCCGATGAACTCCTGATCACACCAGAACCTGAACTGGCTGTCAAGTCTGTCGTGCTCTGAACATTTGTGACACTGACACTCCTAGCTACAGTGTTTGCATTGCTGATGCAGTCATCAAGACTGGATGACTTCCATTGCTAATAGTTCTCACTGCACCTGTGCTGGGGCTTAGATTTGCCAAACCTGTTACAGGGCCTTGAAGATTTCTAGCTTCATTACGACTAGTACTTGTGGACTGGGTTATGATGGAATTTTGAACAGTACTTTCACTTGGTGTTTGTGCTTCAGAATGCTCACTGTCTTCAGCAGCATGACTGTCTCTAGCATGACTGTCTTCTGGTGAGCTGCTCAACACAGCAGACCTCTGGCTGCTTTCCCTGTGGGCATCACTCAGATTATTCCCAGAAGCTAGCACAGCCAACTCGCGATCTCTGGCCAAAACATGTTCGCAATGAGGCGACAGTTCACGGTGGATATCCATTGGATTATCGCTTCTTGACCAGTCGCAATAACGCACGTGACAGCTGTAGCACGTGACCTCTTCATTGTGCCCCCGGAAGTAGAAGCCTGCTTCCGCTAACCTTACCCTGGACACCGGCACAGATGATGGTAATGCACCCAAGGTTGCCAAACGATATCCCACATGGGACATGTCAACATCAGGAGTAAAAGTGGGATCAGGCAGAAACCTTGTGACTGGGTTGACATGAACAGTCAAGGAATCGGGAAAATGAAAGCTGCTGATGTATGGATGACACTTTGAAAAATGTGTATCATTCAGGAAATGACAATCACCAAGTCTGGAATGATAAAAGGAAAACTCTGACTCCGAGTTCTCTTCTTCAAATTTTGAATACCATGGGAGAAATGTATACTCATTTAAGATGCTGAGCTTTGAATTTTCATCCTGCAACAATTTGGCGCGTAACAGTTTGAAACCACAATAATCAGTCTGGTTTCTAGCTATCCCAAGTCCAAAACATTTCTCAGTCCACCGCTTTCCATTGCAGTGCCGTTTTACAAAAACAGTGGTAATGCTGGTGCTTTTATTATTTTTTGTACTGTCTTCTCTAGTATATTTATAAAGCATTGCCAGAGTTACAAAAAGCATGTAAATAACATATATGAAACATAAAACTGTATTCATGCTGAAATGAAGCCACAGGGTAAATAAGGGTTGATTAAACATAAGACTGTGTAAAAGCAATCTAAGCAAACCTGGAAAATATAGAAAACCTTCGCAATCTGCAATACAAAGACCAACGGTTGAATTATCAAAAATTCTGTGGATGCTGAATGTGACTTCATCCTGCAAGCACTTACTAGAAATGCACTCCTCCTGATGGGTGCAGTCAACACTGGAATGTATGGAGTCCTCTGCAGATGAATCAGTTGTTGAATTCACTTTGATGGTGACGTCAGACACTGAAAAACAGTCCAGCAGACAAAAAATTTCCCTGCAAAACTGCAAACATGTGCTTTGTCCAGGAATGAGTGTGCCAGGGACATTTCTTTTCATTTGGGCACATGCCTTGAATTTCACACTCACAGTCAGCGCTTTGACATGCTCTGTGTCAAGACGAGCTCCACACATCTTGCAGTGTTTTTCCTTGACTGAAAGAAAACACCTTGCTCAACAAGGTAGAATGTGGTTCTCTTACAGCAGCAGATTCATGACGATCAAAACTGTATTTCAGCCATCCAATCACCGTCCAGTGACCCTGCTCTGATCTTCCACGATGATTAGGCAGAACTCCCAATCTGAGTGTGTAGCTTCCCTTGCCAGAGTAAACATGGCAGCAGCACTCATATGTCTCTCTGTTTGAAACAGGGGCATTAGTTCCAACAAGAAATGTGTAGCAGTACACGATCATGAATATCACTCTGATGTGCATGATTTTGATGAGGGCCATCTTGAAAACTCTTTAGTCAAGCTTTTATAAACTTTTTTCATCCACTGTTATAAACCTCCCAGAAAACAAAACTGCATTTACTTCAGTTCCACCTTGGCTGCTATTGTGGAAGCTGGTCACTACACCCTCATCAAGAAGGTCAGCTAACATTTCACCAAGTCAGCAACTCAAATCTTGAAAACTGTGTATCCCAGCTGGTCGTTTGAATCTAACCACAAACTGAACATCCCGATTATCACACTGTTTTGCTTCTTTAAAATGTTTACTTGCCATGTCTATGTCCCAGTAAACTAAACAATCATGGCAGCAATCTTTGATGAAGATCCTGGTTTTCACAATGTTTCGTTTCTTTAAATGTTTGCCTTGTCCAGTAATACCTGGCAAACTGACATCAACATCCCATGTCCTCTCCGAAGTTTGGATTCTGTACCGTGCAATGGATCACTAAAGTACAACACCAGCTCACTACCAACAATGCAATCCTGCTTAATGAGCAAGTAAGTAAGCCATAAATTGGCCAGCTGAAAATTGCACAGCCCTAACCGTGGACTGAGACACACGACTTTATGCACCGTAGTTCACTTAATTATTAGTTATGTTCTCTTAGGTGATAGTCTGATCACGCTGAGCCAGCCAGTGTTTTTCAAGCACCATAAAGTGTTCAGAGCCCTGAAGTACTTTCATCACTGAGGTCTGACTCTGAAACAGAAACGCAAAGCTGCATTTCAATTCCCTGATGGAGAAAGACAGGGAAAGGAGGATATTCCCAATTCTTTTTCCTCTGGAAAATGATACTTGCCACTATGACACTGTGGCGGAGTGGATTGAACAGATTATATTTATAATTTCACTTTTCAAGGCTTCTGATGACAAGCATTTTGCATCTATGTCGAAATACACACAAAAAAATATCTCTAAAGCATCAGTTGACCCTTTCAAATTGAAACATAACAATCATCTGAGTCCATTCATAAAATTCTGCAGTGCACTTTACCATGGTAGTCCAAGCAGTGCTACACAAGACCACAAACCATCAACAGCCTGGTTTTCAATGTCAGAGTAATATCCAGAGATGCTATTCATTTCTTGACACAGCCAAACACTGAATTCCCACACAGTGAATCTCACTCAAGGCAAGCGATGTACCAGACTAACTAAGGCAAATAGTGAATTAGAAGAAATGGCTCAAACTTCGATGAAACAATTCACTGCTCAAGGAAGAGCCTCTAGAACTCTATTCTGGGAGTCTGATGACCGATTTAATGCTTTGAAACAATGGCATCCAGGAGCCCTGTATTCAGTCTACTCACTGTTGTTCTGATTTATACATGTAGCTAAATCTATAGATCTATCTATCTTAGATGTTGATATAACCTATAGTCTCTTCATGTCTTCAGACTTGAATATATTCCACAAATTTTCTCTGGTGCACAAATATAACTGTGAGAAGAGTCTGAACAATGCTTGCAACACATATATTTGTCCTCCACTCCCATCCCCCTCCCCAAATGTCTGGCACAAATTAGTCTTTAAATACTTACATGGAAGTTTGTTTGTCTTTTGTTCCCTAAACTTTCCGCTTCATAGTTTTTCTCCTCCTGTTTCATTCTATTGCTACATGCATTTGGTGCAACACGAGTACTAGTACTATCATAGTATCACTGTAAGCACATCTACCCAAATACATACTTTGTATGTGAGTGTGAGTGTGGGCATGTTGTTCTGATCGAGTAATAATTCAGTGCACAAGGATATGTTATATAACTACACAGAGCTAGAGATTTCCAGATGTAATTTTCAACTGTCCCAAGGTGATAAAAAATTTTTACTTCAGTACTTGTCACCCCAAAATTTCTGCTTGCCTTCGTAACAAGATGGTTCATAAAAGTAACTACTGGAAGTGCAGTGATAAGCCGGCAAACATAATTCAATAATGGCATTTTCTGCTCGAGTGTAGCTAACGTCTATGAGAGAGAAATAGATGTAAAACAATTTATTTGTTTATCTGGTTATTCCACCCATTGTCTTTGGAAGCGTGTGAGAAAAGAAAATAGAATAGAATGTTCTTGTTTCTGCCATTCACACATTATTGGACCACACTTAAATTATAAAATCCGTCTTGCTCTGTCTCTTTTCTCTGTCTCTCCTTTTTCACCACACAGTCACACATATATATATATACATTGTCATTCTAGAATACATCCACATCCTATAGATCTACACATATCTAAAACAAAAATCAAGGGAGTAGATCTATCATGTACATGCTGACTCAACTGAGTACAATTCATGCTTGTAACATATTTCATGAATAGACCATGCTTTGCCTCAGCAAGACATACTCTGCTAGGATTTGTTATGACAAAAACTGAAGGGGGTGTACAGAGGGCAGGGGGGTGGGGTACTGTAGAAGAGTGGAGGTAGTGAGGCTATGATGAAAGTGGAATGGGAAAGAGGGAAGTGCAATCCGTCTCCACTGAAGCTCACTTCTCAGCCACACTTTTACTGACACCATCAAAAACTTGTTGCCCGACAAGCAAGTGGACTGGGAAGTTTATTGTCACAGACAATGTTAATCAGATGGGAGGGTATTTTTTAGCCCTGAGACATGATGAACTATTGTTCAAACAGTACACATCTCAATTCTCAATTCATT
>CM031610.1:51129917-51134917 GCA_018398815.1 Conus ventricosus | reverse complement strand
AGGCCTACCTAAAGTAATTTCCAGATTAGCTATTTTTCTTTAACAGAGAGAGAGAGAGAGAGAGAGAGAGAGAGAGAGAGAGAGAGAGAGAGAGAGAGAGAGAGAGAGAGAGAGAAGACGTATGAATTATGGAGCAAGGGTGATATTATCATACAGGTCTTTTTTTTTTTCTTTTTCATTTCTATGCTCACCATTGACATGTAAACCCCAGTGTGCCGACGGTGAAGGGAACCGATTCTCTGAGCTTTCAGACAAACAGCACATCTTTAAGAACGTCAGCGAGTTGCAGGAACGTGCCGCTATGCAATTCCAATCGGCCGAAGTAAATACTGCGACGAATAACATTACTACGTTTATCTCGTCTTCCCCTCACCTTTTCGACCGCATTTCAATCACGCTCTGGAAGTTAGTGCCACCGGTGCTTCTGATATTTGGGACTTTGGGCAACGTGATGATAGTGGTGGTGATGCGTGGGATGAGGATGTCCGAGTCAACGGCCTGTTTGTCTGTCTACTTCACTGCTCTGGCTGTCTCTGACCAGTGCCTGCTCCTGACGTCTGCACCCTACTTTTGGGTGGAACAGGTGTTCTCTTGGCCACCGTCATTTTACTACTACGACTTGCTGTGTAGAATCCCAGCCTTCATGTTTTACACGTGTCCTCTGACCTCCGCCTGGCTTCTGGTGGCAATGACGTATCAGCGAGTGACGTCAGTGGTCGCGCCACACCGTGTGGCGGTTCTGTGCACAGTGAGAAGAGGAAAGATGGTGATTAGCGCCGTAGTGACTTTTGCCTGCGTAGTGCACTCGCACTTTCTGTTCACCTTTTCCTACCGGCACGAATACAGAGAATGCATATACCAGGAGGCGTATGTGTATTTTGTTTACCTGTTTACATGGCTGGATCTGTTTTGGGCATCAGCAATTCCGTTCGCTTTGCTGATTGTTGGCAACTCTGTTCTCATATGGCACGTGATCAAGTCTGTTTCGCTTTCTCGAAAAATGAGAGGGTTCATGAGTAAGGAAACGCCGGGAAATGGTACCGTATATCCCATGACGGTGACCCTGATTTTGACCTCGGCAGTGTTCTTGATACTGACACTTCCGGTGTGTGTTTTCCATGCGTACAGACGATCGCTTCATCTCGATATTTCTGATGACAACATTCGTGCCATGTTGAACCTCGTGGAGACTGTGTCTTTGCTTTTGTGGTGTGGCGCCAGCGCGTCCAATTTTTATCTGTATTTGTTGAGTGGCACCAAGTTTCGACAGGAGACAAAAAGACATTTATGCTGGCATCGAGAACACCAGATGAAATGAAAACTGCGTTGTACTTTATTCCCCCCCCCCCCCTTTCTCCTCCTCGTCCCCTCCTCCAAGGAAAAAAAGTATTCCTGTTTACGATTAATGATTCAGGCATATCGATATGAAAATAATGATCGTTGAACGTATGCCAGGAGATCAATGTGTGTTTGTTATTTTAGTTGTCTCGCACCGGTATTACGCACTTGAAACACATAGTTAAAGGAAAGGATTTTAATGCGTGGCTTACAAACAGATAAAAGCAGTTTGATCCTGACCGTTGCTGTTATTGCCGATAGCGCTTACGCATACAAGTGTTATGTTTTGTTATACTTTCGATATTCACAACATAATTTAGAAGAAACGTTTACTTTCAATATACGCCAATGTAGAGTGGATGTCTACAGAAACGATCCTTTGAAATGGATCAAAATGAAGCACATAACTGTCAGTATGTCCACTTTGCGAGAAATCAGTTCCATCAATAAATGTCACTGAAACAATTTTTCCCGTTTTTTTTCCATTCCAATTAATGCTAGTCCATTTCTTCAAGAGGACGAGTGTCCGGTAAAATGAAAATAAATGTTTTAAAACGTTTTGCTAATTAATGTATTTAAACTTAGTTTAGTGTAAATTAAGCACTTAAATGCTTCAAATATGAAGATATTGCATTGTGTCTGTAAACGCTGTCTATCAAATGAAATGGAAACAGTTTTTGTGTCTCCGATATTGAGACATCCACAATAACCATTGACGTAAACTGGAAATGTTTAGTTCATCATGTAATCACCGAATCTCTTCGGCAGTACCATACACCGTCGAGCACATTTTCTAGACGCCACTTGAATATTTTGGAAGACTTATGAAAACATGTCTCTGGGTGATGCAGGTAGGTATGGTTACTCTGGCCTGCAGGTGACAGGAGTCTGTTCTTGGGTCTTGACAGTGACATCTGTGAAGCTGAAGGTATCAGGGTTATCCTCAGGGGTCGGGAAGCAGGGGATGGGTCTGCCTCATCATCACCTTCCTCCTGCCTCATCATCACCTTCCCCTCCTCCTCCTCCTCCTCTTCTTCCTTTGCAGAAAGAACATCAGGTTGTACAGGTTTGAAGAATGAAGTTGTTTGTGACGAAAAGGTTTCCCCTTTTTGCAACAACTAACAATCAGCTTTCTCTACTACTGTGTAAGGATGGGTGTAACAGGGTGCTGTAATTTTGATTATTCTGTATTTCTTGATAAACGCGTTGCCACCATGGTAAATTAAGTGTTTTATGTGACGTCTTTGGTTAGCATAATTCTTCATCTTTCTTTTGCTGAAAACGTCATTGTTAGTAGGACAGAAGTGAGCTGGACCTTTCTCTGCACTGAGAAATGTTGGAAGGTCAAGATTCATTCTTCTACCAGTGAAAACTTCGAATGGGGACATGTGCGCCGAGGTAGTAGTTCTGTATTAGTGAAGGAAGTTTGACAGTTGAGTGGTGAGCAGTGTCAACAAGGTGTTATTGCAAAGCAGAGGGAATTACCAAAACAGTGGTCACGAAGACTTGAACTATTTTTGGGACGAGAAGAACATGACGATTTTGGACCTTGCCATATAGATGAGAGTGGTGAGCAATGTCAACAACCTTTTACTACAAAGCGGCGGGAATTACCAAAACGTTGGTGACAAAGAATAGACCCATCTGAAACTGATAGTTCATCTCAGGTGCGAGAAACGCATGGTAATTGAGGACCTTGTCATCTACTGCACTGGATAGCGATCTCCAGTTTCTGAAATTGATGGCTTTCTTGCATGGCAGTTGGAAGTTCTTCAAATATCACTGCATTCGGGACTGCACTTTCGTTCATATTATGGTTGTAAGCTCCAGCTGCATTGTCTATCATGGGCTGAGTATGTGGGTGTCGATTGATGAAGTCAGCTGAGTTTCGTTCATTCTTTCCGAGACAACAGTGAAGAATAAATTCTAAATGGCGTAAGGCGTAGACGCCAACGTTCTGTTTTTTTTTTCGCTGGCTTGTAACTTTTCAAAGTTTTCAATAATGGTTTGTGAATTATCACAGCCGTGATTGTAGTTCGAAAAAGGTACAGATGAAAATGTTCCACCCTATAAACAACAGCAAGCATTTCCGCGTCCGTCTGTGAACATCGTTGCTCAACATCTGTCAAAGCTCGGCTTGTGTAACTGTCGGTCTTGCTATTGAAAACTTTCTTATGTATGATTATCTTCCTTAAACGTGACCCTGAAGCAAACCCCAGAAATATACAAAGACGCCAAGAAGACAGTGAAGAAGAAGAAGAAGAAAGCAATTAAAGTGCAACTATTTGACAAAAAGGATGACAATAAGAAGAAACTTAACTGAACTGTCGCTGTAGCTTAGTGGTCCGCGTAAATTGTTCATTTGTTTGAGAAAGGCTATTCAGGCAAATATTTACGTCTTGCATATCTGCTCTTTTTTGTCTGTCTGTCTGTCTCTCAAACACACACACGCGCGCGCACACGCACGCACGCACGCACACACACACACTAAAAGAAAACAAAAAAGAGCACAGAACAGCGAGAAAGAAAGAAAGAAAGTAGAAACAAAATATTTTACAGAATTCTGAACTTCTTCAGTTCTGAAAGCTCAGCCACGGTCGACTCCGATCGAGGTCAGGGAGAGGATAAATGATCCGAAAATTACACGATGCGCTTGTGAAAGACACCTGAGAAACAAATTCAACAGACTGCTCGGATCGAACTTCCTTTGGTTACAACCGTGTCTTGAGCTAACCAAAGAACACAAGCACCCTTCATCGGACACTTTAACCAGTGTGTCGACACTTGACTTTGTTATTGCCAGAGATGTAGGCCTACGTCATCATATCATCATCATCATCATCATTCTCTTGCCCATGATGGGCGTAGAGGAGAGATGAGAGACACTCTCGAAGCCAGGCACCGCCATCCGGCCCTGTCCTCTGCCTGTCGCATCAGCGTAGGGCCATCCATCCTGGTCCATTCTTTGATGTTGTCCATCCAGCATTTGGCTTGTCGTCCCCTTCGTCTGCCACCTTCCAGCGTGCCCTGGATGACTGTTTTGGGCAGTGAATTGTGGCGTATGACATGCCCGAACCACGACAGCTTCCTTTTCTTGACTGTTGCCAAGAGGGGTTCTTGGGGGCCTGCAAGTGATGCTATTTGGCTCCTCACAAGGTCGTTTGTCTTCCGGTCTTGCCAAGAGATCCCGAGCAAGCGCCTGAAGCATTTAGTTTCAAACGTCTGGATTCTCTTGGTGGTCTGTGCTGTCATGGTCCAGCTTTCGCAGCCATACAGCAGGATGGACAGCACCAGGGACTTGTACAGCTTCATCTTTGTAGGAAAGCTGATCTCCCTGCTCTTCCAGATCTTGTTTAGCTTTGCCATTGCTGCTGTTGCGATCGCTAGTCTGGTCTTGATTTCTGTTGTAGAGCGACCGTCTTTGGTGAGAGTGGCGCCAAGGTATTTGAAAGCGCCCACTTCTTCAAGCGGTTGTCCGTTCATGTAGATTTCAGCATGGGTGTTGGTTGTGCTGTTGACCAGGACTTTGCTTTTTTCTGTGCTCACTTCCATTCCATATGCACCTGCCCTTTCTTCCAGTCTCTTTGTCAGGTCTTGTAGTTCTTCGTTGCTGCCTCCCATCAGGTCGATGTCATCTGCGAACCTCAGATTATTGACGGTTC
>CM031610.1:51117417-51119917 GCA_018398815.1 Conus ventricosus | reverse complement strand
CACGACTGGACAACATTGACAGCACACTCTACAGCAGGATGGACAGTGTTAAACAAGATGTCAGTCAGCTCTGCCAGGAGTGTGGAGTGCTTCATGAACTTGTCAGTGACCTTAAAAAAGAAAATTACTGACCTGCGACACAAGAATCACATTTTGGAACAAAAGAATAATGACTTAAATGAAAAAGTAGATAATCTGCAGAAGAAATGTGAGGATCTAGAGAATAGATCAAGACGTAACAATTTGATATTTCATGGTATCCCAAGAAGGGATAATGAAACGAATGAGGTCTGTGAAAGATTAATTCAGGATCTTATCACTGATGATTTAGAACTAACTGATACTGTGGAATGTGACCGAGTTCATAGACTTGGCTCAAACCCAGTTCTCCCATCATTGCTCGGTGTTCCTTCTATAGACAAAAAATCAAAATCCTGAAAGCAAAACAAAAACTGAAGGGCAGTGGAGTTTTTTGTTGCGGAGAATTTCTCACCAGCTGTCCGTGAAGTAAGACGGAAGTTGAATCCATTTCTAAGGGAGGCCAGAAGCAAGGGCAAACAAATACGTATGATCTACGATCATTTGCTTATTAATGGCAAGAAGTTTGCTCTGGATGCTAACGACTCTCTGAAAGAAGTTGGATAGGGTGTTGGCCGGCGCATTAGACAGAATGATTTCATGGAGGGGGAAAGTTTTAGGGGGAGTACAGAGGTTTTGCTGACACCTGAACATTCCCTCTTTTTCTCACGCACGCGCTCTGTGGCGCCGAGCGGGGCATGTGGAGATCAGGCGCTCGTTCTCTCGAGCGAAAATTCACAAGTTATGAATTAATTTAGATACTTGTTCACGTGTTTTGGTTTCTCGTGCCTCGTTTGGTGTCGCGAAGGGGGGTGGGAGGGGGCCTTGTTTCGGATGATGATATGCAAAACTCTGTTTCCCCTGAGGACAGTTCTCCGAAGCCAGTTTCATATTCTGCTTTATCTTCCGCACATAGGCTTACCCATAGACCTTTATCCTTTCTGTCGTGGAATGTTAAGTGTTTACGCTCAAAATCAATGTTTGATGATTTTTTTTGTTATATGTTTCTTCTTTTGATTTTGTTTGCCTGGTGGAGACTTTTGAGAAAGTCTGGGATTCTGTTTTATTTGCTAAATTTGAATTGTATTGTAAACCCTCTGTAAAATTTACTAGTCAAGGTAGAAATTCGGGGGGCATTATTTGCTTAATAAAAAGGAGTTTTGTCCATTCGTACGTCGTTTGGCTGTTCAGTATGAAAATATGTGTGCTTTCGTTCTTTACAAGCAATTACTTGGGTATTCTTGTGACGTTCTGTATCTACTACGTGTGTACATATCACCGGAAAGTTCTCCGTTCTATAATTATTTTGGTTACGATCAGGGGATTGCAATACTCGAAGACTGTCTGACTGATTTATTACTAACACTGGATGAAGTTTATGTAATGATCTGTGGTGATCTGAACAGCCGTATTTCAACTGTTTCTCCGCCTCGGCCAGTTAACGGCGATATACCTCATTGTCAAGACAGCACTGTGTATTTTAAGCGTCATTCTCAAGATACACAATCAAACACTTATGGTAAACTGTTGATTAATATGTGCACTGCCTCTGATTTAGTAGTTCTTAATGGTTCATGTAATGGCGATCAGGGAGGTCGCTACACATACAGGGTCGAACTTTAATTAAGGACCACCCCGAAAAAAGGCCCTTTCTTTTTAAATTGGCCAAAAATACAAGCAATGCATTTTTTCGAAGAATTCGACTGGGAAAGGTTTAAGGGGTTAACAGAGTATTCCACAAAGCTTGCGAAAGCTGTCTTACTGTCACGTGCGGCATGCGAGGGGGGGGGGGGGGGGGGGGGGGGGGTGAAAGTTGCAGATTGTTGTCAAAATTGCTTGGTTTTTAAGCAAGAGTGAACACTGCTTCAAACGGTTTTGCACTGAAATTCCAAATGCACGTGCAAAAACCAATGCATTGCAGAGCATTTTACTGACTGAAATGCCCCTAAAAGCAACCCAACGTGCATAATTCTTCATAACACAAAAATGCCTCCAAGACGCAAGCTGTCTGATTTTGACCGGACCCGGGCGATTGCATGGCTGCAGGATCGAGTTGGCGTTCGAGAATGGCCAGAAGACTACAAGTGTCCCACTCCGTCATCATTCGGCTGAGAGAACGTTTTCAAGCCACTGGAACTGTCAAAGAGAGACCCCGTCCAGGCCAGCCAAAGAAGACCACTGCAAGAGATGACAGGTTCATCCGCAGACATGCTCTTCGGACCAGGACCACCACCTCCAACACCATCAGGCGTCGGCTCCAAGCTGCCACTAACACAGCAGTGTGTGAGATGACCATACGGCGGCGCCTCAATGCTGCCAACCTTCGAGCAAGGCGCCCAGTCCGGAAACCCAAACTGACTGCGGCCCACCGGGCACGTCGCCTGGCCTGGTGCACAGCTCATCGAACATGGACTCGGGCTCA
>CM031610.1:51102417-51112417 GCA_018398815.1 Conus ventricosus | reverse complement strand
TTCTTTCTTTCTTTCGTTCTTCTTCTTCTTCTTCTACTTCGTTTCTTTCTTTCTTTCTATCTTTCTTTCTTACTTTCTTTCTTCCATTCTTCTTCTTTTTTTGTCTTCTTCTTCTTCTTTTTCTTTTTTCTTTTTTTTTCTTCTTCCCCCCCCCCCTTCCTTCCTTTCTTTCGTTCTTTCTTTTTCTTCTTCTATTTGATCCTCTTTCCTTTCATCATTTTTTTCCCTTTCTTTCTTTCTTCTTTCTTTTTTTCTTCTTCCCTTTATTCAGTATCTAAACCGAGCAAAAGACTTCCCGTCATTTATATCCTACTTTACCTTGTGTTTATATTGGCCTGTTTTGATTTGTTATTGAATATACAAACTCGAAACTCCAACTAGACCCTTAATGCATAATGGCCTATACTTTGAGAATATTCACGCGTATTAATAGAATGAGAAAGAAAATAAGTGCAAGATGGACTTGGGCGTCTGGTTAGTTGTTTTGTTTGTTGCAGGAATCATGTACACACCTTTCCCGAAATGATCCGCCTCTCTCTGTTCATTGAATGACTGATATTAGTACTTTGGTTTGCATGTATGATTGTTCATTTGTCTTGTAAGTTAAAAACAAAAATGTTGCTCAAAAGAAAGAGAATTTAAAAAAAGACAGCAGCCGAGACTGTTTCATCTATGTTAATCGAGTTCCATGCAAAGTTGCTGCAATTAGATTAAACGTAAAATTCCCCTGTGACACTTCTTCCCTAGATCTAGGGAAGTTACGTCAAAGTTTCATGTGCCTGGGAAATACTCTTCGGGCTTTTGAAGTATTCTATGCATTTTTTTTTTCAACGGATGGCCTAATGGCAATAGGGGCTGTGAGCTGTCAGAAGTTCACCACATCTGGGGGACGGTATGAAGGAAGACAGCGCCTATGACTCTGTTTTTACCGGCTTTAACAGTCCCTAAACTGAACTAGGCACCAATGTACATTTTGCGGGCAGAGGGGATTTTCAAGCTGAAAAACAAAAAAAACAAACAACAAAACCGAGCCACGGTGGTTCGAACTCAGACTGTCATTCCCGTGGGAAAAACTTTTTTTAACCGTTAAACCCATAGATCCCAAAGTCCCGAGTTTGCTTCCGCTTTTTTGGTTTTTGATTACTTACTAAAAACTATACTTATATACTTTACTATACAAATATACTATACTAAAATTTCTATACTTTAAAAGGGTTTTTCCCAGAGCACTACTCCTTCAAAGTCCCCAAAGGATGTCCAATTTCTAAAAATCCAATTGTTGTAATACCCCCCACGCTATGCGCGTGGGTGTTCCGCGAACTCGTTCAAGTCGTAATTCAATTGCGAGCAAGTAAGGTTTGTATGTAATATTCGTTTATTTCCCTTTTTGTGAATTTTTTATTTTTTTTTTTGCCCACCTTCTGCAAAAATCATTCTTTAAAATTTTTTAGTGTCAAGTCTCCCTTTTTTTATTTTAAAATTTTAAAAATTTGATTTGGGGGTCTAATGGGAGGAAGAGATCCAGCCTTTTGACTGAAACCCCAGGTTGTGATCAGAAGAACAAAGGGGGAGACAAAAAGTACCCCTGTTTAAATTAAAAAATTTCGGTTTATTCAAAAAGCTTTCCTACACGGACTGTTTGTTGTTTCCCTTTGAGGAAAGAGGAAGAGAGACGCATGCCCAGCAGGGGGCTGCCTGGTTTGGGCCCCCTTTTTTAATTTCTTTTTAAATTTTTTTTAATCTTACATTTTTACATCTTTACCCTCGAAATTGAATTTTAAGATCCACTTTTGGGTATTTAAATGCAAAATTTTATTAATCTTAAAAAATTGTTTTTTTAAAACCCTTTAAAAGGGTGAGTCTTCTTATTTGCTTTTAAAGGGGGCTCCCGGCGTGTTTTTTCCGGCTTCGTTAAAAGTTTTCTATTTTTCCTTTTTTTTTCTACTGTGACAGGAACAAAAAAATTCCCAGCACCAGTTTAATTTTAAAAATTTTAGATGAGACTAAGCCTTGTTCCTTTTTTTGAGGTTTTAAAACTTTGGCAACCTAACCAGTTAGCCCCTCCTGTGTGCCCCTGTGCCGGTACTGTTCTCACGTCTTTATAGGCCCAATTTAACCCCCTGTCTAAATTAATATTAGAAATATACAGTGAAAAGGAATTGTTTGATTAAAAGGTTAGACATAAGGAGTTAAATAAGGCTTTTAAGCCTTATCCTATCAGGAACATTAAAATCAATCCTGCCCGTCCACAAAAGAAAAATTTTCCGGCGGATTTTGCAATATGGAGTCCAAAAAACTTTAAAGCATTCCTGTGACGTCGAAATTCTGGTATCCACTAAATTATTTTTTAATGAATTCAGCATTTTATAAAGCATTGTGCAATAGTGATTATCAGGACTTGTTTTACCTGCGGGGCTTCCAAATTTTAGTTCAGACTTTTGAAATTTATTGAAATGCACTCAAAAGCAACCGTTTTGACCCAACTCCCCAGACCGACCCCCAAAAAAAACTTGAAATTTTTTTAAAAAAAGTTATCCAATGTTTCTTAAAGGGAAAAACCAAACTTGTAAACGCCCAAATCATAAGAAAAAAGATAAATTTAAAATGCATAGTCAAAATTTAAATCTCTATAAAGAAAAAGAAAACTCAGTAATTTTAGTCACCGAAAAAAACATTGTGTTGTAATTGGGAACAGAAATTTGGGCTAAAAACTGGAACATCCACAGTAAACTTCTAAGGGAGATTTTGATATTTTTAAAAAGGGACAGATTTAAAAAAAGGGGTTTGGGGGTTTGATTCCCTTTTGGGAAGAACTTAGCCAGGGAGTTTTTTTATCAAGGCAAAAATAGTGAAATTTTATTTTTGGGATTAATTTTAAAAAAAGAGCCCTGCATTTTTGGGATCATTTTCAGCCTCCAGACTAATGAAAAATGTTTTTGTCTATTGCAGAGACTTTTCAAAAATTTTTTGGCCAATAGGAAGGCAATATTTGGTTTGGGGTGGAGACTTTAATTTACCGATATTTTTGGGGGGTGAAGATCCCTTTTGGGTAATCAATACAGAAAAAATATTAAAAATCAGTTTTTGAGCCCCCCAAAGACCGGGTTTATGCAATCAGTTGAATCACCAACTCGTGGTAAGGCATTCCTGGTTTTATTTTTTCCCAAATTGTCCAGGCGTTTAGGCAATCAGGAAATTATTGCAGGCCTGGGGGATCATGACTAGTTTTCTTTGAGAGCCCAAATTTAACCCTTTTGAAGAAAACCCCCTAAACGTACCACAGACTCTGGGAACCCAACAGATTTACCAAAATTTCGCGGGGTACTCATGATTTCAGTGTCTTTTTTTGAGGTCCCTAGTGTTAAAGATAATTCGGTGACCCTTTTGGGGTGTATAAAAAAAATAACTTGGAAATTTATTTTGGGACAACTCCTATAAAAAATTAAGCAAGAAAACCCCCCCGGATTACTACAAAAAATAAACGTTTGTTTTAGAAGGAAACTCGTTTCTTTTAAAAAATTGAAATACATCCTAATTAAAAGATTACGGTTAGTATAAACGATTTAAAAGAAGGTGTCAGAGAGAATGTAGACTTTCTCACTCCAATTATGTTTTAAATTTGATGATTGGAAAGGTGATCATCAAAAAAAGAAATTATGGTCTTACATAAGGATAAGAGACAGGACAAAATTGGGATTCCCGACCTGAGAAACAACCCAAAAAAACCAATAAAGGACCCTGGGGGAAAACGAACTTATTTAAAAAACAGTTTTTTTCAGTTTTCTCAAATCCCAAACCTTTTAAAAAAACGTTAGACTAAAGGGAGATAAACTCCCCTGAAATGCTAAAAATCAAAGTAAACAAACAGGGGGTATTTAAGTTACTGAACCAAAATCAATGAAAAAAAAGCTATGGGCCCCGGGTGGCGTTCTGGCAACTCTTAAATTTGTGGCCAATGAATTGAGGAGGTTACCCAAATTTCTTTTCCCAAGCTTCCCCGGACCAGGGGGTAATTCCCCGTGGGGCGGATGCGAGTATTGTTCCCTTTTTCAAAAAGGGTGTCAAAACAAAAAAAGAGAACTATAGACCCTTTTTTCTCTTACTCCATTCAGCTAAACTACTTTAACACATAATATATAGTACTAATGGACCATCTTGACAAATTTAAAATTTTAAATAACGCCCCGCTGGTTTAGCAGCGAAGGGTTGTGAACTCAAATTATAACAATCTCAAGATTTTATAACTGTCTTAACAACAGACAGCAAATAGATGAAAATTTTTTTAGATTTTTTCAAAACCTTTGAAAGGTTGACCATGGGGCCGCTGCTTAAATTGAACACTTGGCATTTTGGGGGTTCTTTGCTAAATGGGGCCCTTTTATTCCTCGTTGGGGGAACGCAGAAATTTTGTGGAAGGGTCGTCATCCATTGTAAACCTTTTTTTCAGGTGTACCCCAGGGAACTGTTTTTGGGGCCCCTTTTTTTTCTTAATTTATAAAATGACATAAAGAAATCTCTTCCCCCGGAACTACTAAGGCTTTTTGAGATGCAGTTTAGTAAAGAACAATCAGAAGCAAAAAAATATTACGCATTCACAAGAAGTCAAAAGCTTTACAAAGTGGGAAAGAACTTGGAAAAAAGGAATTATCCCCAAAGTGCCAAGTGTTGCGTAATTAACAACGCTCACCAATTAGATCAGATTTTTCAAAACCATAATAATTCTTAAAGAAAAATAATGCGCAAAATTATTTAGGGTGATTATAGATAGTCTCTCAAATGGAAAGAACTTTTAATTTTAGTATGAAAAAAGCAAATAACTCTTAGCTTTCTTATACAGGAATATCAATGACTGCCCCCAAAAGGTTAAAGGGCGACTGCACAAAAAAAACGGGGTTAGAACAGTACTGGAATATGGGTTTCCCATTTGGGGGGTCCTTACCCTCTAAAAGGGCATTGATAACCTTTAAAAAATTCAAAGAGAGCGCAAGGGTTTGTAACAGGGAAAACATCAAGAAAAGGGGAATCTAGGAAGAACATGAGGAAATTAGAATGGAAACCCTTAGAAGAAGAAGGCTTTTAAAATTAACACCTTTTTCAAAAACGGTTAAAGTAAATTTTTAAACAAGGAACAACTAGTATTGAATAAAATAGCACCCGAGTGGCGGGCAATGTTATACCATACCCGCATCAAAAAATTTTACAGCCACTTACATTTTTTTTTATCCCGTTCTGTACGGGTGTGGAACCACGCCGGGGGCCATCAAGATTGCCACAGGTGAATCCATTCAAAAAACGGTTGATTCGAAGTTTTTTAGACGCATATTTCGTTTTCTATTTTTTTTCCCCCGATATTTTTTTGAATATCGATGCGACCCCTTGTTTCCAAGTTGTCAGGGGGCCCAAAATTTTTGATGCATTTTTATGTTATTTTTTTTTACTTTTTAACATGCGCGTGGGACCTACTCGTTTTTGGGGAAAAATTTTTAGGAAGAAGAAGAGAAGAAGAAAAAAGAGAGAGAGAGAGAGAGAGGGGGAGAGAGAGAGGAGAGAGAGAGAGAGAAGTGGGGGGGGGGGGGGGGGGGGGGGGGCGAAAGGGCGGGGCCGGGAATGAAAATACAAAAAAAAAATAAAATTCAGTATGTCAAACCCCTCCTGAAGAATAAGGTACAGGGGCGCAAGAGAGAGAGAGAGAGAGAAGAGAGAGAAAAGGGGAGAGAGAGAGAGGGATGATTTGCATTTTTTTTCCTTATTTTTTCATACAGAAAAAAAATCGTGGCCGCCTTGCCTTGGACTACGAAGATGGCGAATTCGTTGTCGTTGAAGCTGATGGTTACGCTTTCGCTGTTCAGTCTGACGTCAGCGATCATTGTGTTTAAATTCGGCAAATGTCCCAAACCTCCGATCAAGCAGGACTTTGATATCACAAGGGTACGTGTACACACACACACACACACACACACACACACACACACACACACACACACCAGAGAGAGAGAGAGAGAGGGGGGGGGGAGAGAGAACTCACTCATTTAGAAGACATTTGAGAGAGAGAGAGAGAGAGAGAGAGAGAGAGGAGAACATAACCCATGGTCATTGCCTCATTCTGTTACCTGTATTTTATTGACAGTACACTGGCATATGGTGGGAATATAAACGATTTCCCGCAGCTTTTGAGTTCGCCGGTACCTGCGGCTATGCCAACTGCACTCTCATTGCCAGCAACAAAATCATTAATGCTGGCATTCGAAAGATCGACTTGTGGTAGAAGAGTTCTCGGCCTTGATATATTGATGCAGATTGTATTAATATATATATATATATATATATATATATATATATATATATATAACAAACTAATAAATTCCAAGGATAAGTACCGCACCGTTCCAGCAACTTACAGAGCAGCTTGGTGTTGCAATGACTGCAAGAATATTGAATTATAAACAAAGCTTGCTCTTATGTCTTAGATTGAAGAAATAGGGGGAGATACGCATTCATATCTGCAGTGGTAGATGATTCTGCCTAACTAACAGTATGTGCATGAGTGGGTGAATGGGGAAAAATAAAATAAATGCTTCTCAAAATGAGCCTTCAGCAAGCTTATATTCTCCAAGAGGGAGACATCCTCCAATAGGGAGGGAAACTCACTAACATATAACTCCTGGTCATATACCGATATTTCGAAACTTGGTGGTTTCTCCTCAGTGACCGCGGAAAGTGGTAATTTGACTAGTCTGCCTTTTCAGTTTTAAGAAGAATGCAATCCCAGAAAAGGTTGGTGTGCAATACCGTAGTATGTTTGTTGAGTTTTCAAAAAACCAACCAAAGGTGCCATCTAAGAAGCAAAAGAAAATCATAAAAGAGCAAAAGGCAGACTAGTCAAATTACCACTTTCCGCGGTCACTGAGAGTAAACCACCAAGTTTTCGAAATATCGGTATATGACCAGGAGTTATATGTTAGTGAGTTTCCCTCCCTATTGGAGGATGTCTCCCTCTTGGAGAATATAAGCTTGCTGAAGGCTCATTTTGAGAAGCATTTATTTTATTTTTCCCCCTTCACCCACTCATGCACATACTGTTAGTTAGGCAGAATCATCTACCACTGCAGATATGAATGCGTATCTCCCCCTATTTCTTCAATCTAAGACATAAGAGCAAGCTTTGTTTATAATTCAATATTTCTTGCAGTCATTGCAACACCAAGCTGCTCTGTAAGTTGCTGGAACGGTGCGGTACTTATCCTTGGAATTTATTAGTTTGTTGTATTTTAGTCCCTTGCGGATTCATTCCAAGAACTAGCCCTCAGCACTTTGTGTCTTAGAGGATATCGTTTTATATTTTCTATTTTTCACAAGAAAATGTAGTTTGTTTTGCTCTTTTATGATTTTCTTTTGCTTCTTAGATGGCACCTTTGGTTGGTTTTTTGAAAACTCAACAAACATACTACGGTATTGCACACCAACCTTTTCTGGGATTGCATTCTTCTTAAAACTGAAAAGGCAGACTAGTCAAATTACCACTTTCCGCGGTCACTGAGGAGAAACCACCAAGTTTCGAAATATCGGTATATGACCAGGAGTTATATGTTAGTGAGTTTCCCTCCCTATTGGGGGATGTCTCCCTCTTGGAGAATATAAGCTTGCTGAAGGCTCATTTTGAGAAGCATTTATTTTATTTTTCCCCATTCACCCACTCATGCACATACTGTTAGTTAGGCAGAATCATCTACCACTGCAGATATGAATGCGTATCTCCCCTATTTCTTCATCTAAGACATAAGAGCAAGCTTTGTTTATAATTCAATATTTCTTGCAGTCATTGCAACACCAAGCTGCTCTGTAAGTTGCTGGAACGGTGCGGTACTTATCCTTTGGGAAATTTTTATTAGTTTGTTGTATTTTAGTCCCTTGCGGATTCATTCCAAGAACTAGCCCTCAGCACTGTGTCTTAGAGGATATCGTTTTATATTTTCTATTTTTCACAAAAAATGTAGTTTGTTTTGCTCTTTTATGATTTTCTTAGATGGCACCTTTGGTTGGTTTTTTTGAAACTCAACAAACATACTACGGTATTGCACACCAACCTTTTCTGGGATTGCATTCTTCTTAAAACTGAAAAGGCAGACTAGTCAAATTACCACTTTCCGCGGTCACTGAGGAGAAACCACCAAGTTTCGAAATATCGGTATATGACCAGGAGTTATATGTTAGTGAGTTTCCCTCCCTATTGGAGGATGTCTCCCTCTTGGAGAATATAAGCTTGCTGAAGGCTCATTTTGAGAAGCATTTTATTTATTTTTCCCCATTCACCCACTCATGCACAAAACTGTTAGTTTAGGCAGAATCATCTACCACTGCAGATATGAATGCGTATCTCCCCTATTTCTTCAATCTAAGACATAAGAGCAAGCTTTGTTTATAATTCAATATATATATATATATATATATATATATATATATATGTGTGTGTGTGTGTGCCGGCTCAAATTCTGGGAGCCAAACATGGAAACTGACATTTTTGTTGTCTATACTAACGTGTTGTCGTTCTGGTTATACATGTCATCAACATCTAAAATAGGTTTGGACGTTAAACTGACTGTCAGCCACAACCCACGTTTCTTTCTTTCTTTCTTTCTTTCTTCTTTTCCTTTCTTTCTTTTTTCCTTTCTAAATCCAATTAAAACGCCTATGAAATATTACCTTGTTTTGGCTTCTGTGGAAACACAGGAAATTATTTGGATGAATAAGAATATGACTGGTTATAGACTTTTTAAAACATCTTTTAACTGACGATTTGAGCTGCATGTTTTTGAATTCGAGACTTGCCATTTTCATTTGTGCTTTGTACTATTTTATTTTTACCTGCTTGCAGCCCTTCTGCGGCCTTTGTGATCGGCTGGGCTATAAATATGATTGACCTGTCTGGAGTGAATATGGGGCCAAAATAGGGACCCACGAATTGAGTTCAGTGGTACAGCGCCGCAGTCATTATCCTAGTGGTCGTGATCCTCGGTTGCGGGTTCGAACCTCCGTCGCTGGAGCTGTTTTGATACAAGGGAATTTTCCCTCGGAGTTAGCGTCGGTGCTGATCCAATGTCCTGAAAATGTTTCAAATGAAACTATAAACCCAGTTTCCTGTGTGTGCACGCACGCACAACAATCCGCACGCACGGCGTAAAAATTCCGTCACCAATTTTCGGAAGAGAAGGCTAGTTTGGTCGTTGTTATGGAAGACACATCGCATGCATCTTCAGTAAAAAAAGAAAAAATGAACGAAAAACTGAGTGATATTCGACTGTATGATACGGGAATGACTGAAATTCAGCAGGCAGCTCTTTAGTGGGATCTTCTCAGGTAGGCAGCCTGGCCCGTTGCGTGTAAACGAGAGCGTGGGTCGTAAAGCGTCACTAAACGAGGACTGGCGCTATATGAGTGCACTCGATAATAATGATAATGATATCAACAACAATAACAATAATGATGATGGTGATAACAAAAATGATAATGATTATGATCACGATAGCAACAACAATAACAACGACGACGACGACGACAACAACAAAAGCAGCAGCAACAACAGCAATAATAATGACAACGACAACGACAAGAATAATAGGCTGCTGCTGCTGCTGATAATGATTACTAAAATGATAATGATTACAACAATAACAATGATAGTAGTAATAAAAATGATGATGATGATGACAATAATATTGATGATAAAGTAATGATAATGATGTTTCTGTTTGTGCATTCCAGCCTGTTTTATACATACCGTAGGCCTATTGAGGCCGTCGGGGAAGGAGTGGTCGTTGACCGCCAAACCAGGAGAACTTCTAGTGTCCTTTGGAGAAATGCCCGTTACAGGTAAGTCACTGCAGTAACATGCTGGGACACGGACACACAGACACACACACATACGCTAACAGACACACACACACACACACATACGCTAACACACACACACACACACACACACACACACACACACACACACACA
>CM031610.1:51097417-51099917 GCA_018398815.1 Conus ventricosus | reverse complement strand
ACCGTGACGTCACGGACAGCTGTGACCCGTGTCAAGATGACGTCATGATAAATTGGGCAGATCGTCAGTGGTGTGATGGACTTGACTGGCGTGAACCTTCATGTCTTTGATATTGTTGTTTCAGAGCGCACAAATGTCTTTTGGGAAACGGGAGAGAAAATGTGGCATCATGGACATGATTTTTTTGGTTTCTATTTGTAAGGGGAGGAGGAAAGATGAAGAGAGGGGCAGAGGTGTGGGAGTGGGGAGGGTAGGATAGGATAGGAGGGGGAGGAGGAGAGACTGGTCGCGCGCGTTTTCTCTCACCCCATTTTCTCATCTGTATAGGCTATTTATACTTCTCTTTCTGTCATCTGTATATTTATACTTCTCTCTCCGTGTCTGTCTGTCTCGTGTGTGTGTGTGTGTGTGTGTGTGTGTGTGTGTGTGTGTGCGCGCGCGCGCGCACGCACGCGCTCGCACGACGAGCAACTCCAGCAGGCAAAAGGCTCAAAAACTTTCATTAGCACACACCTCAGGCGAACGTGTATATGTATGTGAGGACAATGACTCACTGAATTGACGTGAAGCAGCCGGGAGGTTTAATATGGCAGGCTGGTGGTATGGGACGAGCAGAGAGAGAGAGAGAGAGAGAGGTGGGGCGGTGATAGACTTGCACTAGGATCCAGATCAAGAATAGTCAAGCCTGCAGGCACAGGATTTTTTTTTCTCTCCATTCAACACTTTTAACATGGCTGGGAATGTATTTGCGTTCTTGACGAATAACATGTTCTACGCGTGTACACGTGTAGCGTGTGTGTGTGTGCATATGCGTTGGGTTGGCGGGAACTCTGTCTCTCTTTCTTTCTCTGTCTGTCCCTATATCTGTCCATCTGTCTGTCACCCACCTACCCACCCAGTCACGCATGAGCACACAAACACACACAGAGACCCTCCACCCCCCCCCCCCCCCCCACACACACACACCCTTAGCCTTAAGGCCTTGCACCTGACATTCAGTCAGATCTAAAACTCTTCTCCTCCCTCTCAGTACACAGATCCTTTCACCATCGTGGACAAAAGTTGCATTGTGCCAGCCCCTTCCAGACACAGAAGGAAGCACTCCCACCAGCTCAACCAGATTCTATGTAAAACCCAATATCGACAAGCTTGCTTCTTCCCCAGAACGATACGTGACTGGAACAACCTGCCTGAAACAGCTGTGGCCGCGGACACCTTGGACACCTTTAAGTCTAGGGTGCCCCCCAGTCAGTAGTTAGTTAGATAATAGGTTCCCCCCCCCCCCCCATTCTTACCCCAATAGCTTTTTGTTTTGTTCTTTATTTTTGGGGCCCTGCTGTCTTTGATCAGCAAGGGACCGGCTAGCTCGGAAGGGCGAAAAGTGAAGTAACAGTAGCCTGCCGGAGAACCCACTTAGAGCAGGACTAGGTTTTTATTCTTACTTTTAGGTCTATCGCTTTCTGTAATTTGTTTTTCTTTCATAGCAACCCCCTCAAAACGGCGTAAAAATCAATTGGGTGATTGTGGCCGTATACCCTGAAGAAGAAGAAGAAGAAGACCATGACCTGTTCAACGTTTCTTCACGGGTGAGCGAACACGGCCAAGAGAATGGGAAAGGAGAGGTTAGGAAGAACGAGAGGAGCGCGCCGTCTGCGGTCCTCAGGTTTCCCCGACTACTTCAATCTGTAGTTATGGGGCCTGAGTGAGTGACTGAGAGTGAGGGGCGCGCGCCTGTGTGTGTGTGTGTGTGTGTGTGTGTGTGGTGGTGATGGTGGTGGTGTGTGTCTGTGTGTGTGTGTGTGTGTGTGTGTGTGGTGGTAGTGGTGTGTGTATGTGTGGTGTGGTGGTGGTGGTGGTGGTGGTGTGTGTGTGTGTGTGTGTGGTGTGGTGCTGGTGGTGGTGGTGTGTGTGTGTGTGTGTGTGTCTTGACACGTGAGGCCGTGACCCGAGGGTTCGTGTTGACGGGACCAGAAAACAGCCAGACCTTAGAAAGGAATGTTAGATATATTCCGTTTGTTCCTTTTTTTTTTGGGGTGTGTGTGTGTGTGTGTGTGTGTGTGTGTGTTGATTTTGCTTTCTTTTTTATATCTTCAGTGAGACACCGTGGAAAAAGAGCAGAATTTAATTTCGTAAAACTTTATCTCTTAAAAATGCATTATTTTGTCGTTTTGCGTTTTGTGTGTGTGTGTGTGTGTGTGTGTGTGTGTGTGTGTGTGTGTGTGTGTGTGTGTGACTTCAGTGCATAATTTTCATACTGTTTAGTATTTCTTTGGACTGAATTAAAACAAAAATGTATCATTTTGTTTATACAGTCTATACAATGCGTAAGACTGATTTTTGCATCCAGTTGCCAATAAACTTTTCAAGTTTACATATATTCCGGTCTGTTTCCTTTCTAAATATTAACAGTGATTCAATGTGGATGGTTGAATATTATTAACAAAATATTTAGGGAGAGAGAGAGAGAGAGAGAGAGAGAGAGAGAGAGAGAGAGAGAGAG
>CM031610.1:51072417-51087417 GCA_018398815.1 Conus ventricosus | reverse complement strand
CCGTCTCCATCCCCATCTCCCCCTCCCCACCTGTGTGTGTTGGTGAATATGTGTGTGTGTGTGTGTGTGTGTGTGTGTGTGTGTGTGTGTGTGTGTGTGTGTGTGTGTGTGTGCATGTGCCTTTACGTCTTGGTGCATGCATGCATGCGTGTGTGTGTGTGTGTGTGTGTGTGTGTGTGTGTGTGTGTGTGTGTGTGTGTGTGGATAGAAGATGAATTGTGATGTGTAGATAAGTAAATAAGTGGTGAGTGTTGATGTTTAACTTTAAGCTTATTAACTTGAGTTTACTCTATTGTATTTTATACTGTATTTATGATGTGATATTTCAATGTGCCACCACAAAATAATTGTCCTTCATGGACAAAATAAACAACTTGTGAACTTGTACACACACACACACACACACACACACACACACATACACACACACACACACACACACACACACGCACATACGCACATACACGCGCGCGCGCGTGCGTAGCTGAAGAAGAAGAAGAAGAAGAAGAAAAAGAAGAAGAAGAAGAAGAACAACAACAACAACAACCAACACACACACACATTCACACACACACACACACACACACACACACACACACACACACACACACACACACCCCAGACACTCCACCCCCAATACAAACAGAAAAAAAAATAAAAAAAATAAACAAACAAACAAGCAAAAACGAAAACAACGGAAAAAACGCCCAGGAACAGCGCCAAGAGAAGGTTTGAAAACGAACTTCCAGAAAAACGCTGTCACCTGGCTTCGTGCCGCATCGTTTATGTTTGTTCCTCTTCTGTCTGTCGCACACAGAGTTCGCCTGGATCCTGACCCGCGCTCAAGGTGCGGCGCCCTCCAAACTGGCGGACATCTACAAGACTCTGAGCGACTCTAGGGTGGACCTCAGAGACTTCATCACAGTGGACCAGCGGGACTGCGACCTCTAAGCGCCCTTCGTTGTCCCAGCCTGGTGTGACGTCATGACGATTCGCGTGACGTCATCACGACTTGTGACATCATCGTGCTGGCAATTGTTATGGTCTTTTGACATCCGGTTACCTTACCGCTTCTATTGCTGCCGTTTCTAACATCACCACCAAAACCTACAGCAGCCTATTACTTTCAACAGCAAAATGGCAATAGGAAATCGCCATCGGATCAGCTGCTCGCTTGTATGCTGTCGTTGTTATATGGTGGTTGTAGATTGTGGCAGTGGCTCAGAGCTTCTGACCAGTACTACTTGTCTTTATCTCTTTGACATGCTGGACAATGGTCTATATTACGGAGGGAAGTGTAGACAACGTCTTGTTAACATAATCTCAGATCAGAATGGAACTCCTTGGAAGACAATGGGGGTATGTCATCGCAGGTAACAGGAAGACAATGGGGGTATGTCATCGCAGGTAACAGGAAGACAATGGGGTATGTCATCGCAGGTAACAGGAAGACAATGGGGGTATGTCATCGCAGGTAATAGGAAGACAATGGGGGTATGTCATCGCAGGTAATTGGAAGACAATGGGGGGATGTCATCGCAGGGAATAGGAAGACAATGGGGGGATGTCATCGCAGGGAATAGGAAGACAATGGAGGTATGTCACCGCAGGGAATAGGGAGACAATGGGGGTATGCCATCGCAGGTAATAGGAAGACAATGGGGGTATGCCATCGCAGGTAATAGGAAGACAATGGGGATATGCCATCGCAGGTAATAGGAAGACAACGGGGGTATGTCATCGCAGGGAATAGGAAGACAATGGGGGTATGTCATCGCAGGGAATAGGAAGACAATGGGGGGATGTCATCGCAGGGAATAGGAAGACAATGGGGGGATGTCATCGCAGGGAATAGGAAGACAATGGGGGGATGTCATCGCAGGGAATAGGAAGACAATGGGGGTATGTCATCGCAGGGAATAGGAAGACAATGGGGGGATGTCATTTCAGGTTGTGCAGATTGAATGATGGTGCTTCTCAGCAGGAAATGAACATGGTGGGCCGGGGGGGGGGGGGGGGGGGGGGGGGGGGGGGGGGGGGAAGAGGGGGGCGTTTCATCGTAAACTGCACAGATTGAATGGTCCCACGAGAAGCTGTCGCATCTTCACCACAGAGATGGAGGTGATGGTTGTGCAATACTGTGTGGAGGGAAAGATGAACACAGGCCATATCAAAAGGCAGTCATGGTCCTTAAAACTATTTTACAATATTTACTTTCATATGCTTTCAGTCTCTCTCCTTCTCCCCTTGTGTGTGTGTGTGTGTGTGTGTGTGTGTGTGTCCCCTAACCACTGAACGAATTTTGGAACCGATCTTGCGTTGTTTCTCGCACTTAGCTCTTGTGACGTGCTTCAAATTGTGGCTGGAGCTGACGCGTTATGTATGTAAAGTTCTCAGTAGAGACAGATCTTTTTTTGGAATACCAATCGTCTACTATTTCAATTCATTACGCAAAATCATAGGTGCACCACTACATACACCTTTATTTCTTGAGTGATCGTCTTTTCGTTCATATATTTCTGTGATAGTTCCTGTGCTGATCACATCTTACCCCTCAACTACCATTTGATCCAATCTTGACCTCGGGGACAATCTATTTGCGCATTGTGGTATAAATGGCTAACATTACAGTCAATTTTTCTCTACACACATGATTACATAATGATCAGAATCCTATGTTACTTGATGGAAGAGTTAATAAACATCTGTTTCAAAACAGTGTCGCGAGTTTAATGTTTGACAGAACGTTGGTTTCTTTTGTTGACATTGAATAGATTTTCCTTGTCTCTGTATGTCTGTCTCTTTGTCTGGTTATCTCTCTGTGAAATGTGTTGCAATGCGTGTTTGCCTGTGTCCATGCATGTGAGTGTGCGCGCGTATATATATATATATACACACACACAACAAACTAATAAATTCCAAGGATAAGTGCCGAGCACCATTCCAGCGACTTACAGAGCAGCTTGGTGTTGCAATGACTGCAAGAAATATTCAATTATAAACAAAGCTTGCTCTTATGTCTTAGATTGAAGAAATAGGAGGAGATAAGCATTCATACCTGCAGTGGTAGATGATTCTGCCTAACAGTATGTGCTTGAGTGGGTGAATGGGGAAAAATAAAATAAATGCTTCTCAAAATGAGCCTTCAGCAAGCTTATAGTCTCCAAGGGGGAGACAACCACCAATGACCTTTACCTTTAGCCACCATCCTTGTGAGTACATTAGTGTGTGTACACTCTCACGGTGAGTGCAGGTGTATTTGCATGTCAAGGATTACTACAGTCATTCAGTTGGATCAAACGAAAAACTAAAAAAACTAAAAGTTTTAAAACTGAAAGTCAAAAGCTAAGATCAGTCCATCTCCCCCTTCCCCCTGTCCACCTCTCTCTCTCTCTCTCTCTCTCTCTCTCTCTCTCTCTCTCTCTCTCTCTCTCTCTCTCTCTCTCTCCCTCTCTCTCTCTCTCTCTCCCCCTCGCTCTCTCTTTGTGTAACATTCACATGATTCTTAAGAAAAAAAACCAACCGATGCGTTTTTTCCCCATCCAGTGTTGTTGTTTGACATCCACGGTATAACAATGTGTGTGTGTGTGTGTGTGTGTGTGTGTGTGTGTGTGTGTGTGTAAAAACTAGATTGATGAATGAAAAAAAAATGACATTGATCTTGGTGGTTCCTCATGACGACTTAATATACTTTGAACTGAAAAAGAAGAAACATGTCATACAAAGCTAATTTCACACACACACACACGCACGCACGCACGCACGCACGCACGCACGCACGCACGCACGCACGCACGCACGCACGCACGCACGCAACACACACACACACACACACTCGCGCGCGCGCTCGCGCACTGTCACACATACATAAGTAAACACATACACATAGGCACGTACGCAGGCGTGTATGTGTACGCATTATCGGAGACGCGTGCACGTGCGCTGTACAGACATACATCGACAGTTGTGCGAGCCACTGTCGGTTTCGTTTTCAAACGACATACGACAGCCCATCTTTTGTGGTAGATGCGTGTTCCAATAACTGCCGTCATTATCATGCTTTGCACATGACCTTGCTGTACATGCTTGGCTTACAACCATAAACATGTTCTTCCAATTTTTGTTTTCCCACGAAAGATCTAAACCTTCGCCGGCACGCCTGCGGTTGTTTACCTGAGGTCAGCTCCTCATTCTGGAATGCCAAGAAGTGGTTCCAGGCCAAGGGTTAGAGGAGGAGTTCAGTGTCACCCGGTTTGAACGATTTGTTGTTGCTGCTGTAGTTGTTGTTGTTGTTGACACATTCATCATCACATACAGGCAAGATCAGTTAACTGGGTACGGCATGAGTGCGTTGGGTGGTACTGGCAGCCCACGCATAGGACATTAGGTTGGGGGAGGGGGAGGAGGGGGGGGGGCAGTGGTAGTGAGAAGTTCAAGGGAGAGTTTCTGGAAAAGTGTGTGGCAGTGCATCAACTACTCCAAGTCGACCAAGGAGCGAGTGACGCTACAAGACTCGGTGGTTGACCGGGCTGCTACTGCACCACCAGACCTGTTTTGGGAGGAAGAAAAAAAAAAAAAACCAACAGCGGAACATAACGCCTGTCTTTCCGTTGCAACTAGAGTTATCTTTTCTCAATTTATGGGTCAAGGTAATAGATTTAATTACTCAAATATTTTATTTGAAGTTCACGCTAGGGTAAAAAACGGGAAGATGGGGAGGCTGCCTTACAGGCGCTCCGTTTCACACCAGTTTTTAGCATTTTCTCTCTCTGATTGAACTATTACGCTGACTGATGAACAAAATTGCTTTGCCTACGCCTACCAGCGGCACCTGTCCCTGAAAACGGCGGGGTTACTCCCTTAAAAGCCAGATCTAACTCAGATTACGTCCCTTGCGGATTTTCGAAAACCGTCTATTTTTGTACTTACATAAAACTATTTCATTTCATTCTCCACACGATCCCGGTAACCTTATAGCTCATGTAAAAGCGGAGCTGGCCTGTCAGCTATGAGCCATGGCCTATAGGTCCAGCAGGACTCTCTCATTCGAAGGACTTTTCGCAAAATGGAGTCAAAACAGATATTAATTAGTTCCAAGAGGAAATTCTCTTTGTACAGGAACAGGCTGGCGCAGATTCCAACCCGCGACTGTGAGCCCAGGATCCTCTGACGTTCTTTGTGAAAACCTTCCAAGCTGCTGACATTTCCTTGTGTGTGTGTGTGTGTGTGTGTGTGTGTGTGCGTGCGTGCGTGCGTGCGTGCGTGCGTGCGTGCGTGCGTGCGAGCGTGCGTGCGTGCGTGCGTGTGTGTGTGTGTGTGTGTGTGTGTGTGTGTGTGTGTGTGTGTGTGTGTGTGTGTGTGTGTGTGAGAGAGAGAGAGAGGAGAGAGAGAGAGAGAGAAGGAGAGAGAGAGAGAGAGAGAGAGAGAGAGAGAGAGAGAGACCTAACCTGCTGATGCTTCCTTTAATGTTCTATGTAAAAGTTTCACTCCTGCTGATGTTTCACCTAATGTTCGTTATAAAAGAAACATCCAGACGAGCTGAAACATTACTGTTTTACTGTTCTTTAAATAAACAACAACAACAAAAGTAAAAACGCTCACGGCTGGTGACCCCTTTCGTTCCCTGACCTGTCACTCACCATCATGGACAGCAACGCCCTCGGGAAAGGACACGCGGAGTTCTCCGGGTCGGGAAGGATCCACGACGGTGGCTTCCCCAACGGCCAGTATGGGTTGCCGGTGTAACACCCAATGGAAACTGGATTTAAGAGAGAGAGAGAGAGAGAGAGAGAGAGAGAGAGAGATGCATTAGCTGCGGGGGTGAAGCATCCATCGTGTGATTTTCTATCTAATCGTCATGATGCCCTCGCAATGTTACTGCTGAAGGTGGTGGTGGTGGTGGTGGTGGTGGGAAAGGGGAGCGTGCGGAGTAGTGATGGTGGTGGTGGTGGGGGTGGTAGTAGTAGTAGTAGTAGTAGTAGTAGTAGTAGTAGTAGTAGCAGCAGCAGTAGCAGTAGTAGTAGCAGTAGTAGTAGCAGTAGTAGTAGCAGTAATAGCGGAAGCAGTTGTAGCAGTAGTGGTAGTATCAGCAGTAATAGTAGCAGTGGCAGTATGTGGGTGGTGGTGGTGACGGTGGCAGAAGTAGTAGTGCAGCGACAGAGATGCTGCTCCTCTGGTTATATTTTGTTATATCAGTATCTCCCCCCCCCCCCCCCTCTTCTATTTTCTTCTCTTCTCTCTTCTCTCCTCTCTTTCTTCATGAGCTATGTTTTCACAGAACTTTACCATTGAAGTACTGCGTAAATGTTGTATACCTAATAACTGCATCGCTAATTTGACAATAACCAAAACAAACAAACAAACAAACAAAACAAAAACAACAAAAAAGATTTTTTTCTTATTTCTACCCCACAAAGTTGGCAGCTAGTTGTTCGCATCGAAAGTAAAGCGATCTGTGAACAGAGAGAAGCTGAAGTGTCCACACACACACTGGGCTGTTTAACCCTCGTCTTGTCTTTGCCATCCCACGCCCCACTTCTTATGGATAAAATACAAGTCAGTATATTTCCCAAGTTGCCCAATATGCCAAGCTTCGCTTGACGCCTGAAAGATTAATACATGCTCTTCACAGCAGTCACCCGTTGCAAAATTCAACTCACAACTTGATCTTCTGAATGCCAGAGTTGACGACCTTGACCCTGTCACTGGACAGGACAGTGTAGTTGGCAAACCCGCACGTGCTGGCGAACTCGAAAGGTGCTGGGAATCTCTGGTACTCCCCCATTTTCCCATGTACTGCCCACACATAAAACAAACACAGCCTACTGGGAACCTCAGGTGCCCCCCTCCTCCTCCCCAATTATTCATGTATGCAAGGAATATCTGGTAATTCTATCACTGACCCAGAAACTGTAATACATCAAACATACACAGTTATACGGGGAATCTCTGGTACTACCATCATCCACCCATGTTCTGTACATCCCTCCCTCCCTCCATGAATGTATCATCCATTCATCCATCCATAAATGCATACATACATACATACATACATACATACATACATACATACATACATACATACATACATATATTCACACATACATATACACATACATACATACATGCATACATACATACAGTCATACATACATACATACATACATACATACATACATACATACATACATACATACATACATACATACATACATATATTCACACATACATATACACATACATACATACATGCATACATACATACAGTCATACATACATACACACACATACGAGCAGACAGGCAGGCGAAAGAGCACGCGTGGAGATTCACAGACCGACAGAGACGTGTCACAAATCACATGATAATAGTTACCCTGGTCACGTCAAAGCCCTGTCTGACCAGGAGTCTTGGGGACATTTGCTGCCAAACTTAATGATGATGAACGCCGTCGTCGTTGAGGCGTGAGCGGACAGGAACAGCAACACCAACGACATCATGTCTGGCAGCAGAGGTATTGACAAATAACGATAAATAATTGTAATCATGATTGAAAAAATATACAAAGTTTATAAAAACCTTTTGGTGGTAGTCAAATCCATTAGTGAGAAAACTGACGTTTCAAGCCATAGGCCCGTTGTCAAAGTGAAAAGAAGAGGACAGTGTAGACAGGAAGCCTATGTGAGAATTGGGTGAGAACTTTCATTAATGATTAAGTAGGACCAGAATAAAGTCACTGATCACTTTTTCAGGTGTATTGAGCTCACAAAAGACACACACTGCACACAAAACACCAACCACAACCACCCCCCCCCCCCCCTTTTTTTTTACCCACCACAACCCCCACAAAACCACATACACACACCACACCACCCCCCACCCTGCACCACACACACACACACAAAAGGAGGGGATAAATGGAAATATTCACTATTTAGCCCACTGAAAGAAAAAGAAACAGAGGCTAAAGAAGGACAGGACAGAGAGATTAAGGCAGAAGGGCCCTGGCTCAGCTAGACGTCAGTGACTCTGATGTTCATCCCGCTGGCTGTGTGGTGCCCAAGCGGCTGATGACAAGGTTCTCCATGTGCTTTCTGTCCCACACGGTCTCTGGGTTCTGCCACACTGCTGCTATCTTCGCATGACTGTAGCGTGATATGGACCAACAAAATGTTGCCGACTGGGTTGTTGTAGCCCAGCTTCATCGACCTCAGGTGCTCTGAAAAGCGGTCGCCAATGAGCGGTAGGTCTCCCCAATATACAGCTTGGAGCAGAGGGTGCAGGTCAAGATGTACACTAAGTCTCTAGACGGCAGTTTAACTGGACCTCACAGTGAATGTGCCAGTGGGTCCCACGACTGTAGCTGAAGTGTTATGGATAGGCACGTCTTGCATTTTTTTGTCCCCACAAGGTCTGCACCCTGGTGAGGTTGACTGGGTGGCCTGCGGTCTAAGCTTGGACCTCACAAGCATGTCACGCAGGTTCTTGCCCCTCTGAAAAGCAATCAGCGGTGGCTTGGAAAAGATTTGTTTGAGGTCTGGGTCTTGTTGGAGGAGACTAAAGTTTTCACGTAGGATTCTGCAGACTGGTAGGTTGTGAGGATGGTATGGGATGACTACCACAGCGCGATCCTCATCCTCTCCTGTTGCTTTTGGTCTCAGGGCTTCTGTGCGGCTGGTAGAGCATGCACGCTCAAATGCTGTCTGCACAATATCCTCTGGGTACTGGCGGGCTATGAAGAAGGTGGACATCCTCTGAGCCTCATTCTCAAAGTCCAGCTCTCTACTGCAAATGCGCCTGAGCCTTTGGAACTGAGAATGTGGTATACTGTTCCTGGTGGAGGATGGGTGGCTGGAGTTGTACAGGAGATATGCATGTGAGTCAGTGGCTTGTAGAAGACGGTGGTGGAGAGTTTGGAAACAGTCCTGGTGGACAGAGATGGAAAGGTCCAGGAAGGAGATAGATTTGGATGATATTTCGTGGGTGTTTCGGAGGGCAGGGTGGAAGTTAGGACATGTGTTTGGATGAAGTTTAACAAGTCTTCCCTTGGTCCCACCGACACACCAAGGCAGTCGTCAATATACCGTTTGAACAGTGCTGGTTGTGTTCCTGTGTAACGGCTGAGAGCTTGCTCCTCCACGAAGCCTACAAACAAGCACGCAAAGCTGGGCCCCATCTTTGTGCCCATGGCGACCCCTCTTGTCTGTAGGTAGTGGCAGTCCTCGAAGGCAAACGAGTTCAGGGAGGGGAACCAGTTCTGCTAGGCGGAGGATGGTAGGGATGTGAAGGTGTTTGATGTCACTCTTCTCCAAGTAGTGTTTCAGCGCCTGCAATCCTTTCACTATGGGGGATACAGGTGTAAAGTGACACAATATCCATCGTGAAGATGTGTCTCTCCTGCTGTCATCTAGGAAAGAGAAACCCTCTAACAGTCTCAGAGTGTCGTTGTGTCTTTTACGTACGTGGGTATAGTGGCCACTAGGGGTTGGAGAATCTTGTCCGGGACATCAGAAATGATGACTGTGGGGCAAGCGCATGCAGAAACAATGGGACGTCCAGGAGTGTCAATTTTGTGAATCTTGGGTAACAGGTAGAAGTTTGGTTCTTTAGGTTCACTGTTGATGGCATTAAAAGCTCTGTTGGAAGATGTCCTTGGTCTATGGCCGATTTCATTGTTTTTCGGATCAGTGTGTTGTCAGACTTGACTGTAGATTTCATAATCTCTCTGTAGGAGTCCCAGTCACCCAATTGTCTCCTCGCCTCCTCCACATAGAGATCTCTTCGCCATACTGTTATGGCCCCTCCCTTGTCACTGGTTTGAAGACAACATCTGTCCTCTTCTTCAGATCTTTCAATGCTTCAAGTTCTGCAGTTGAGAGGTTGGAGTGTCTGAGTGGCCTGGGTTGCAGCTGGGCAATCTGTGTTTTGCAGGTGGCTATGTAGAAGTCCAGAGCTGGAAATTTCCCCCGACTTGGTGTCCAGGTGCTTGGTTGTCGAGGAAAACAGTTTTGCCAAGTCGTCGTGAGGGGTTTGGCAGGTGCTGGAGAGGATGTGCTTGACAAATGGGCAGCTAGACGGAGTCTGCGGAAAAACCGTTGGCACAGAAACAGAACATGCATTCGGTTCGCTGTCGGTTGCAGGGGGACAAACTTCAAGCCTCTCGACAGGACGCGGCGTTGGTCATCAGGTAGGTTTAAGTCTGGTGGTATAGTCACAACCAGGTTGGGTCAGAGTTGGAAGTCATGGGTGCCGGTTGGATGAGTGGTAGGCATTGATGTAGTCTTAGACTGTGAGCGTTCCATTTTCTGTTGTTTAGTTTTGTTCATAGCTGTGTGTATCCTCTGTTGGCTTCCTGAACAGTGCCAATAATGTATCTTGCAGACAGCACTTGAGCGTGCATGCTCTACCAGCCGCACAGAAGCCCTGAGACCAAAAGCAACGGGGGGAGGATGAGGATCGCGCTGTGGTAGTCATCCCATACCATTTCCCCACAACCTACCAGTCTGCAGAATCCTACGTGAAAACTTTAGTCTCCTCCAACAAGACCCAGACCTCAAACAAATCTTTTCCAAGGCACCGCTGATTGCTTTTCAGAGGGACAAGAACCTGCATGACATGCTTGTGAGGTCCAAGCTTAGACCGCAGGCCCACCCAGTCAACCTCACCAGGGTGCAGACCTTGTGGGGGACAAAAAATCAAGACGTGCCTATTCATAGACACTTCAGCTACAGTCGTGGGACCCACTGGCACATTCACTGTGAGGTCAGTTTAAACTGCCAGTCTAGAGACTTAGTGTACATCTTGACCTGCACCCTCTGCTCCAAGCTGTATATTGGGGAGACCTACCGCATTGGCCGACCGCTTTTCAGAGCACCTGAGGTCGATGAAGCTGGGCTACAACAACCCAGTCAGCCAACATTTTGTTGGTCCATATCACAGCTACAGTCATGCGAAGATAGCAGCAGTGTGGCAGAACCCCAGAGACCGTGTGTACAGAAAGCACATGGAGAACCTTGTCATCAGCCGCTTGGGCACCACACAGCCAGCTGGGATGAACATCAGAGTCACTGACGTCTAGCTGAGCCAGGGCCCTTCTGCCTTAATCTCTCTGTCCTGTCCTTCTTTAGCCTCTGTTTCTTTTTCTTTCAGTGGGCTAAATAGTGATATTTCCATTTATTCCCTCCTTTTGTGTGTGTGTGTGGTGCAGGGTGGTGGTGTGTGTGTGTGTGTATGTGGTTTTGTGGGGGTTGTGGTGGGTAAAAAAAAAAAAAGGGGGGGAGGGGCGTGTGTGTGTTGGTGTCTTTGTGTGCAGTGTGTGTCTGTGTGAGCTCAATACACCTGAACAGTGATCAGTGACTTTATTCTGGTCCTACTTAATCATTAAATGAAATGTTCTCACCCAATTCTCACATAGGCTTTCCTGTCTACACTGTCCTCTTCTTTTCACTTTGACAACGGGCCTATGGCTTGAAACGTCATGTTTTCTCACTGATGGATTTGACTACCACCAAAAGGTTTTTATAAACTTTATTATTTTTTTTCATTTTGCAACGAATCCTGCAGTCAACTTTTGTTTCTTCCCTTTTAATCATGATTATATTAATCATAATAAGGATTATTTTTATAATAATAGTGATAATAACATAGTATTTATTAAGCGCCAAAGGTTCTTGGCGCTGACAAAGAACAACATATATACCAACATCTAAAATCAATAAACTTTATACAAACACCTACCCACCCCCAAACACACACGCGCGCGCGCGCGCGCATACACGCACACACACACACACACAACACACACACACACACACACACACACACACACACACACACACACACGCAAGCAAGCAAGCACGCACGCACGCACGCACGCGTGCGTGCGTGCGCGCAAAGAGTACAAGGGCCTCGTGCAATCCCTGACAGTTCAGGCACATCAAATACGCACACTCTCAGATGCGGGACATTTTAGTCGGCAAGGAGAAACATGGGGTAGACCAATTCTGTCCGGGGGAGGACTGCATGGGAACGGGGAGGTGAAGGGGGGGGGGGGCATTTTGAGCCATGACACCGGCGTAAAGAAGGAGGAGGAGGAGGAGGAGGAGGAGGTACTGGTACACGTGCATTTATGTGGTTTGGGTGCTGCTGAATCATCATCATCATCATCATCATCATAACCACCACCATCATCATACTTGTAAAGCCCTGAGTGAATATCGCATTCAACATGTAGGACTGATTCTGCTGGGATTGTTATCACTTTAAGATCTCGCGTGCGACAGGCGATCGTCCCGGCGCAAATCCATATTGTCATGCAGAGGTGCAGATGCAAAAAATCTCATCTCCTCCGGTGCGAATTGCCAATTGTTATTGACCCTGGGGGGATTGCTAATCGCGCCGGATACTCATCTGCTTCTTCACACACACACACACACACACACACACACACACACACACACGTACACGCACGCGCGCGTGCGCGCACAACACACACACACACACACACACACACACACACACACACACACACACACCACGCACGCACGCACGCACGCACGCACGCACGCTCGCACACACACACACACACACACACACACACACCAGTACAGTCCTTCGGCGACACAAATGTTGCATGAAATCCCCCAATTTCCTTCCTCATCTCCCCGCCCTTTCCCGTCCCCATAAATCTGATAGAATGATATATTGGTGGGACTGGTCCTAACGCTCTTAACATCGTAAGGCGTTGTGCGCCCCAATTTGAGGAGATAAATGACTGTCCGTTCGTTTCTTCGCTTTCATTGTCTGGAATGTTGTTTGTATTGCCTCTTTTTGTTCATGTTTTTACCCCAGTAAGAATGAGAGAAGAGAACTTCAGATTAAAGGAAAGAACTTGCTTTGTGGTAATGTAAAAGCAATCGAGAGAAACTTAAATCAAAAGGGAAAAGATTGGTTAAAAAAAAGAGAGATCCACTACATAGAAAGAAAGGCACAGAATTACTGAACTGCCTCAAGAACGAGAAGATCCGCGACAGGGGATGGGACAGGGGGATGGCGTTGAACAACCTCTTTAACGGGTGTGCGTTTGCGAGGACAACACCAAACACGAACATGCCGTGCCGTTATTTGCCTCTCCATGAGATGCACATCGTTGAACTCCCTGTTTCACGTGAGTGGGCTTGTGAAATCCACGAAATAATGGCGAGTCATGTGAGAACTGCCTGTCAAGAACATGCGGTGTATAGAAATGAACTGAGAGACAGCTAGCGGCCCTGTGAGACCCACGAAATAATGGCGAGTCACGGTGAGAATTGCCTGTCAAGAACATGCGGTGTATAGAAATGAGCTGAGGGACAGAACAAGTGAGAAAACTTAAAAAGACAAGGACGCAAATGATAGTGTGTCATGCCTCCAGTGCCTTAACATGGAGGTGAAAGGAAAGTATATAATCCAAAGACGAACGGGAAATTTAACATGCACTTCTTCTGCATCGTTTGGAAGGTAAGTAATGAGCTGTTTACCTGTCTGGGAGGTTCCTTCATAGCTTTGCTTTCTACTCGTGTTTTGAAGAGAAGTAAACATACATCTCTGATGATGAACACTATCATTGCTTCGAGGCAGCAGTTTAAATTTGGTCGAATACCAGTACAGAAATATGTAGATTTAAAGACACTTTTCCTCTAGAGGAATGCAAACAACACATTTTAGAAAAAAAAATCAGTTTATCTCCTGCCTGATGGCGAAAGACACACCGTTTCAATTCCTCTTATCTCTTGCTGCTTTCTGAATTGTGTATAGTGAGTCCGGGCTTTAAAAACTTCATCCTGACTTTGTTCATCATTAAATGCGTCCGATGTGGCTCTGGCGGAAGAACTGATTCGAAGGAACGGTAGATTTCAAAACAATAGCTTCCGTTTCACTCACTGCTCCAGTCTTCATGACAGCTGTCAATCATCCTTTGGATAGCACAATTTAGGAAAGCTTTCAAATTAGCATCACCAGCCAATCAAATCTTTGAGAGACCTGATCCGTCGAGACTGGTTTTCGCACCTTCAGGCTGGTTGGATTTATTGTTTCAATTGTGAGTACTATAACCAGTTTCATTTCTAGAAAAAACAAGATGCAAAGCATATAAACGTACTCCCAGTTTATCCTGAATACGTGTGAGATATTCCATAAAGAGGAAAAACCGACTTGGGCTGGTGTAACCGTTAGTAATGGCTATTCTGGTAAACATGGGCCATCATCTGTGACCTATAATGAATATACAAATTTTCAGAAAGATCGGCCACGAACTTTCTGAGTTTTTCTATAAAGAAAAAAAACCATTATGGGCCATTGGTAATGGCTATAACGGTAAACTTAAATATGGAGCATTATCCGTGACCCGAAATAAACATACCTAAAAATTTTCAGAAATATCGGCCATGTACTTTCTGAGATATTCCATAAAGAAGAAAAACCGTCACAGGCCGTTACAGCCGTTTGTAACGGCTATAACGGGGTAAACTAAAACATCGGGCGTCATCCGTGACCCATCCTCTTCATACCTGCTAATTTTCAAAAAGATCGGCCAAGTACTTATGGAGATATTCCATAAAAAAGAAAAACGTTACGGGCCGTTACAGCCGTTAGTTACGGCTATAACGGGGTAATTTAAAACATCGGACGTCATCCGTGACCCATAATGAACTTACCTGCTAATTGTCACAAAGATCGGCCAAGTACTTTCTGAGATATTCTATAAAGAAGAAAAACCGTTACAGACCATTACAGCCGTTAGTAGCAGCTATAACGGTAAACTAAAACATCGATCATTATTTCTGACCCATAATGAACATACCTACAAATTTTCAGAAAGATCGGCCAAATACGTTTTGAGATACTTCAAAAGAAGGAAAACCGTTACAGGCCATTACAGCCGTTAGTAACGGCTATAACCGGGTAAACTAAACATCGGGCGTCATCCGTGACTCATCCTCCTCATACCTGCTACTTTTCAGAAA
>CM031610.1:51029917-51059917 GCA_018398815.1 Conus ventricosus | reverse complement strand
GTGTGTGTGTGTGTGTGTGTGTGTGTGTGTGTGTGTGTGTGGTGTGTGTGTGTGTGTGTGTGAGTGTGTGTGTGTGTGGAAAGCGCAGTTTCCACTGAGCATTCAGCATATTCAGGACAACCGTTGATCGTGTTCCTTGGGGGAATTTACCTCCGGTTCTCAACACATCGACTTTTTGCCAGAAAATAGAAACCATCTAAACACCCATTTTCTGATATTACTTTCCATACTACAAACCAACTATTGAACCACGTTTTAAGTTTAAAAGTACAACTGTGAAGTCCTAGAACATTTGATCTGTACACTTTTAAATTAATGGAAACATCCGAGCAAATGATGCTTATAAAAAAAAAAATAATAAGGGACTCCTGGTCAATATTTCTCATTGATATTTCGTATCGAAATCTGACACTCGATCACTGTTAATCTCAATGACGTGTAGTATTCTTTAAAAAATCTCTTTGGTCTCTCTTCACTTCCCAAATACTAAGAGGCAAAGGCATCACACCAGATCTTCAGCCTAAAACAGCCTTGATTTCAACTCTACTTTACACAAACTCTCGAACACTTTCCTGTCAGCACATTAAAAACGCCCCCATTCCATCACAGAAAACACATAGTGGAAATGACAAACATTACACTTAACTAACAAAATACCGGTAATGGTAATGGTAACCTCATACGCAAACTCATAGAAATTGAAGTACAGCCACACTCACCCACATACTAATGCAACACAATTTCACACTAACGCATGTCAGTTAGAATACAATACAGAAGAGAAATGATAATATGACGCCAAAGTCAGGACCGGAGTCCTATACTTCAGTGAAATCAGCACTACCTTACATGCCTCTACAAAACAAGACTGCACCGACACCGCCCTCAGTCCCAAAACAGATAAGCAGCAGAACAGGAGAAATTCCAGAATCACAATAGCTGCCGAGGACACACGACACGAGGACTGTCCTCGTTGAACAAACCAGTCCATACAGGTACTCACATCGGGAAGAAACAGTATCTAATTGTCTGTCTGTTTTTCTGTCTGTCTGTCGCCTGCTGTCTGTCTGTCTGTCTGTCTGTCTGTCTGTCTGTCTCTCTCTCTCTCTCTCTCTCTCTCTCTCTCTCTCTCTCTGTGTGTATGTGTGTGTGTGTGTGTGTGTGTGTGTGTGTGTGTGTGTGTGTGTGTGTGTGTGTGTGTGAAGAAACAAACTCATCGCCGCTGTTTCTTTCATTTACACTGTCATATTCAGCCTTATTCTCTATTTCATCAACGTGTATACTCTCACCACTAGACTTATCCCGCATGATCACACATTTTCTTTCTAAATCACTTTTTCTGTCTGATCAATCTGTATAGCTTCAAACTTATGAAGCTGCACAACAGATAACAAAGCATTGCTACGTACAGTTAAAGCGGAATTATTCTCCACATCTAACAAGCTGGCTGATCGTGTGTCGTCGTGATTTAACACGTTTTCTTGCACACCGATGTCAGTCACAACAACCTGCACGGGAGTTTAATCGCCTATCTGCTTCGCAAAGAAGAAGAAGAAGAAGAAGAAGAAGAAGAAGAAGAAGAAGAAGAAGATGATGATGAGAGAGAGAGAGAGAGAGAGAGAGAGAGAGAGAGAGAGAGAGAGAGAGAGAGAGAGAGAGAGAGAGAGAGGCTCAAGGCTCAAGGCTCAAGATAATCGATTCGTGTTTAAGCCATTGCCTCTCATGAAGGGGCTTGCAAGTAAATTACTGTGATCTCACCACCCGAGCAACTGCACACAAAGCAAGACTAACACTTATTCGAAATACTACATTAAGACAGAATAATGATCGCAACTTGAATGCTTTGAATAAATAGATTGACCACTTTTAATAGTTTCCTCGTGAGAGGAAGTGCCAGTCCAAACTGCCTTTGGGTTTTATCAAACTTGAACGGTATACACTGAGCCCTTAATTTGTGCAGGACTGGGCAAAACGCACTTCATTTTCTGTATCCTGTCTGCAAAGTGGGCATATCAAATCTTCATCGTTCTGTGAACGATGACGGTTAACACTGCTCAGTAACTTCTGAAATACCAAGCCTGAATCTAGTCGGTGGCACTGCTAGCTGGATTTTGACGAAAAATCGTTGTTTTTTATCGTTACCCAATGTGTTTATGATATTTAGAAAGCTGAAACATTTATCTATCAAATACAGTTTGAATTATTTGCCTGAGTGCAGCCGTTTTCTAGCCATTAGCAATTGAACAGAGTGAGTGTGTGCCGAAAAATGACTTTTTCGGCCGATATTTTGCCGAAAGTGACGCTTCTTTCGCACCACATAATCCATGGAAATAATGAGCTACTCCCTGTAAGTTTCAAAACAATAAGCCCTAGGGAGACAAGGGAGGTTACTCCTTTGCTTTGCAAATGTCTGCTCCCTGCGTTCAAACTGCGACAGTTGCTTTCATTGTGTTTTTTACGAGATCAGTGACCAAAACACAAAGATCATGTCTGTAGATCGAAAGAATCGAGGGAAAGCTCCCAAGAAACGTACGTTTCATGGAAACAGGTTCTCAAAGCGAAATGAAATGGATGTGGACGACAGTTTGCTTTGTTCTTCTTCTACAAGTGGTGCTCGAGTGAGTATTTCTGAAACTGTTGTGACTGACACTGGTGACGCTACACAAGGTGTGAAACGGAAAGCCACGCCCACCCGATCTGAAATGAAGCTGAAGGATCTGTATAGTTTCATAGACAGCAGTTCTGAACCAGATCATGATTCTAGTGATCATGGTGACAGTGATGGAGATGATGTGTTAGGTGAAGGAGTGGAACTAGAAGGCAACAGGATAATTGATGTTGGCATCTTGAATGCAAACATTGCGTCAAAGCTTGTGTGTCAGTTTTGCCATTCTGCAGTTCAGCTGATTGAAACTGAAAGACAGGGGTTAGCCAGTGAATTTGCTTTTCACTGCAGCAGCAGGGCCTATAATGGACAAACATCCTTTCCCTCATGTGATAAGATTGATGTAGGGAATCTTTCTGTCAATTCCGTGAATCGCCGCGCAGTGCTTGGAATGAGGTGTGTTGGGGGCGGACATGCAGACCTGCAAACTATCTGTGGTGTCATGGATTTGCCACCACCTGTGAGAGAAAGTAGCCTCAACTTGATAAACCAAATACAGGCAGGGGGTCACTGACGAGAAGAAAGGTAGGAAAGTCATTGTACACTAACATGTACTAACATAAAGCTGTGTAAAATACTGTCCGTGAACTTTGCCGAAAATCGCGATGTGTGCCTGGTTTTGGGGTCATAACTTTTTTGTTTTTCAAGCAATCTTCATCATATTTTGCACACAAACCTGTGATATCAATACCTTTAGTGTGTTTTATCAAAACTATCCAATCTATCAATGTTTATGAGATATCAGAGATTTGAGGGGGCTAAAATGTATCTCAAAATGGCAAATATTCGGTGCGTAATAAATAAACAGTCATGTGAAATAAAACATTTTCTGTAGAACACACTGTAGGAGTAGCCTTTGATAGCATAATGACTAAATATGAACTTTAAGTTATGTGTAGTATGGCATAAAGTAGCCAAAAGCTGAAAGGCTGTTTTCAGACGTTATTTTCAGCTATTTTTTATTTAAATAATTTTTTCATAAAAACCATCCATCCTAGCTGCAAATGAGTTATATTTCTGAAAAATACAAAGTTTTAAAATAATTATCTCCAAATTTGACATTAATCCATTGATATTTACTAGGTAAACAATTTAAGTAAAAAATACATGTCCCGCTAGGTAGCAGTGCCACCTTAACGGTAAACTAAAACATCGGGCATCATCCGTGACCTATGATGAACATACCTACAAATTTTCAGAAAGATCGGCCAAGTGCTTTCTGAGATATTCTATAAAGAAGAAAAAGCGTTACAGGCCGCTACAGCCGTTAGTAACGGCTATAACTGTAAACTAAAACATCAGGCATTATTCGTGACCCATAATGAACATACCTACAAATTTTCTGAAAGATCGGCCTAGTACTTTTTGAGATATTCTATAAAGAAGAAAAACCGTTACAGGCTGTTACAGCCGTTAGTAACTGCTGTAACGAGGTAAACTAAAACATCGGGCATCATCCGTGACCCATAATGAACATACCTGCTAATTTTCACAAAGATCGGCCAAGTACTTTCGGGGATATTCCATAAAGAAGAAAAAGCGTTACAGGCCGTTACAGCCGTTAGTAACGGCTGTAACGGTAAACTAAAACGTCGGGCATCATCCTTGACCCATAATCAACATACCTATAAATTTTCAGAAAGATCGACCCAGTAGTTTTGTCTGGACCGAGTGGAACACATTTTGACCATGGACACACAGACACACAGACAGCCAGAAAGACACAGACACACACACACACACAAAGACAGCATTTCTTCGTTCCCATTCTAAAGTACTCCCTGTTCTTTAAGAACTGGGAGTACAAAAAATGAACTATCGAGTGGAACACAGGTACAAGCATAGATGACATCCGTTGTTAAACCAAAAAGACTATTGTCAATAAAAAATAAAAGAACATTTGGGCAATCTGTCTTGATTTCTTTGATTTCAGACATAAAGTCATTTTGGAAAAGACTAAATATGTTGCCTGCCGTTCTTCATTTTTTTTGCAAACTTAATGACAGGTTTAGAAAAGATAGTTTATAGCCTGGAAATGAAACATATTGAAGACAATCTAGAAACGTTGCAACTGGACAAATGACATCAAAATGAAACAAATAAGACATAGAACATCTATCAGTTATTTGAGATTGAAGGCCATTCACATTCCAATGTATAAATGAAAAACAAACCTCCTAAACTCTAGAGACTTGAATAACTTCACTATCTACCATATCTCCATTCACACATTTCTTTCCTTTTTGAGATCTCAGGTTTTTTTTCTTCTTATCTCTTGTTTCTTAGGCAAACTATCATCACCACCCACACATTTCTCTTTAATATCTTTTTTTCTTTTGAAATGCCCCCTTACCCCCTTGACCCCCGTATATGCCGTGTGTTTTGCACGGTGATCACGTCTCCACCTTTCCTGCGCTACCAGTGTCAACCTAGGCTACCCCCCCCTCCCCCCCTATTCAAACTCCTTCAAGAACTTCATCAAGAAAAAAACTTTTCCCCTTCAATAAGAAGGTAGTAAGAAATCAAGGTTGCCTACTTATTCTCACTTCTGACTTTTTTCAGATATGGAGAGAGAGCCTTTTGTACATTTCTTCCCTGTGTCTCAGTGCATAAAAATATACATAGTTACATCACGAATAACTCTGATTTCCTCACTACACAATAAATGTCGGCACTTTACCCCGGTTGACCAGTTAACCTTTAAATGCTTTGATATATATTTATCTCTAAGTAATGCGTAAGCCTGGCATCGAAAGAAAAAATGTAGCTCATCTTCACTATTCTTACAAAATGGGCACTGCATATCCTCAGAATCATTTCCTGTAAGGTCTGTTTATCTTTAAATCATTTCTGCCTAATCTGATTCCGGTGAGTGTTGATCTAAATTTATTAATGGTTATTATTGATAAGTATTGTTCACGGTGTGGAAGTGATTTGGAAGAGCAATAGAATTTAAATCTGTCACTATCCTTAATCTTGGATTCCCGTGTCTGTTGAAAACAGTCTATTATTCTTTGTTTGAATATTCTCAAGAACATTTTATAATTCCGAATCATTCCATTTATATATACCTCCGAGAAACCATATCTGTCTGAACATGCTTTAATAGATGACACCCAGTTATCAACTTGAGATAGTCGTTGGAAAACGCTAAGAAGGGTTAAGACTTCCACTAAAATGATTTGCATGTCACGCAGTATGTACTCCTCCGTCCCGGCATGTGTAAGATGGGGCGCAACTGTGTCAGATTTCTTTGAGTATCCAGGTGGGCTGTTGTCTCCCCTGATCTTTTCTTTATTAATATCAAATGTCGCTGAAGAGATAACAAGAAAAGGGAGACATGGATTTCAGTTTTTACCTGGTCTAAAACAAATGTTTCTTTTGCTATTTGCTGACAATATTTTACTCATATCTACTACCCCTGCTGGATTACAAAATCATTTGAATAACTTAACCAACGCATCAGATAAATTAGAACAAAAGGTGAATTTAGGGAAAACTAAAGTTATGATATTTAGAAAGGGAGGTTATCTTTCAAGTTCAGAAAAATGGTTTTATATAGGAAATAAGGCAGAGATTGTGAATAGTTATAGGCACTTAGGCTTTTACGACTAAAGTATCAGTTGAATGTGCTGTAGAAGAAGGAGGGCAAAAGTATAAGTCGTTGATATTCTTAAAACAATGTGGAGTTTGGGAGGAATGAATATGACAATGTTTTTCAAGTTGTTTAGTGCACAGGTCAGACCAATGCTGTTGTATGCTTCGGAAATCTGGGGTGTCACTCAGTTGAAAACAATCGAATCTGTACATCTATTTGCATGTAAAAAGATTTTACGTGTCAGCTTGAGGACTCCGAACACAATGGCATGTGGTGAGACCGGAAGATACCCTTTATATATAGATAGCACTATATCTAGTTTTCTATACTGGTTTTCTCTGCAGAAAATGGACATAACACGTTTACCACACCAAGCATATTTAATGCAGCATAATTCAGCACTAAAGGCTGAAGCACAGAGAGAGAGAGAGAGAGAGAGAGAGAGAGAGAGAGAGAGAGAGAGAGAGAGAGGAGAGAGAGATTCAGATTCAGATTCAGATGATTTATTCATTTAGGCCTTAGCCCATAATGAAGGGGTATGTGAACATGTAAAGGACAGTAATCATAAGCAATCATACGATATGCATCAAAAGGAAATCGTTGTCACATATTCAAGAAGAAACGATTTCTCTAGTTAAAGGCTTTGTTCAGAAACAACGAAAAAGGTTTGACAATTTCAGCGGAAGTGGATGATAAAAGCAAATTTAGCTTAAACAAAGATGGCTGTCTATAATATTTGGGTTTAATAAACTTTTCTCTGATGCTTCTAAGAGCTGGACAGCACAGGACAAAATGTATTTCTGTTTCCTGTGATTCTCTACACAGCGGGCAAATCAAATCACAAGTACTACACGTTCGATATCTAAAATAATGGCAAGCTAAAGCGGATATTCCTAATCTGAATTTTGCTGTCACATGCTTTAAATGTCTATCCAAATCTATGTCTAAGTAAGTCTTCAAGTCATGAGAACATGAGAAATTCCTATAACAATCAAACCTGTCACTATTATGAATATGATCAGACCATCTTTGCCATCTGCAATCAACCAATCGCTGGCGAAAAAGATGTAAAAAGACTTTTATATTTTCAACTCCCTGGTTCAACCAGACGAATCCAAATCCGTATTCAAACAAACAGAGGCGCACTTTGGTTACCCAATTATTTTTCCCTTTTGTATCTAGGTGACACAACATATTGTATGCTTTACGAGGTAATCTAGAATCTTCCATGTAAAGCAGTTTCAGCCAATAACGAACACATTTAACGGCAGAAGCAATATAAATAGGGAATCGACCAGTTTCGCCATAAATGAGATCATTTGGAGTACGTCTGTCAACACCCAGGAACTTCTTCAAAGCAAAAACATGAACCGATTCACAATAAATAGCCGCTTTTTCCAATCCCCATAACTCAGAACCATATTGCACAATCGGCTGAACCTGGGTGTCAAAGAGTTTGATAAATAACGTGAAAGAAGAATTTATTTAGAGTATATAACTTTCTCATAATACAAATCAAAACATTTTTGGCCTTACTAGACAAATCCTTGCATGCACCTACGAAACTCAGACGTGTTGAGATATATTATACCCAAATACCTGTAGGCATTGACAACTGGCATAAGACTGTCTTTATACAACCACCGTTCACGAGCACTTAGATATCCTCCTTTACGGAATACTATAATATTGCTTTTTTCCATATCAACTTTTAACTGCAGAGATCCAGCTGCACGTTGTAAACTATTCAGTTGGGTTTGTAGACCTATAACAGTTTCTGATATTAAAATAACATCATCAGCCAACAACAGAATAAACAATTCAAAAGCATCAATCGAAAGCAAAGCACCATGTCTACCATTATTAATCACCTCAATAGCTAACTCGTTGATAAACAAAGAAAACAAAATAGGGCTGCATGCATCTCCTTGTTTGACTCCTCTCGAACAATTGATATAGTCAGAAATATTCGCTCCACAACGAACCCTTGTTCTTACTTTATCATACATACTTCTAACACATTTATAGAGTTTACCTTTAACACCATTTTTAAGTAAAACAGGCCAGAGAAGATTTCTATTAATGGAGTCAAAGGCTTTTTCAAAGTCTATGAAAGCTACGTATAACTTCCTATTATAAGAAAATTGTTTCTGTACTAGTGCGAGCAAAGTAAACATATGGTCAATAGTGGAATAACCCTTTTTAAATCCTGCTTGATGATCACCTGTGATGTTATTTTCTTCTATCCATTCCTGCAGTCTATGGTTAATAATGGTTCCAAACAGTTTACTACTAATGTCACTGAGGGAAATCCCTCGGTAATTGCTGGGCTTATTTACGTCACCCTTCTTGTAGAACGGCAGCATAACAGATTCAGTCCAGTTTTCCGGAAATATACCACTATCAAATAATTTATTAAACAATTTCAGAAAGAAGTTTACCACCTGGTCAGACGAATGTTTATATAATTCACCAATGATACCGTCTGGACCGGCTGCCTTACGATTTTTCAGTTTTCTTAATGCTAACAATACTTCTTCTTGAGTGATTGGCCGGTTCATATAGCCATCATCGTTCACATCAATCACTTCTTCGATTGGTGTGTTGTCAACATTTATATCTAGTAACGTTTGGAAATATTGAAACCATACATCAATAGTAATATTGTTTCTGGGCTGTTTTCGTTTGAATGAAACTCTGTGAATGGTATCCCAGAACTCCTTTTGACATTTTATAGATGATACAAGTTTATTCAGTAAAGACTTATTGAACTCTTTCTCTTTCCTCTGTAACAGATTCTTGTACTCTCGCCTAGCGATTGAATAAGCGTTCCTGTCTTCTTTTTTCAATGAGCGACGACTAATTCGTAATAATCTCCTGGCAGTTCTTTTGCTAGCAACACACTCATTATCATACCAATCGCTGAATGTTTTACTGCTATCCCAAACTATGCACCTCTTCATACAATCAGCACTTTCTTTTATGCAAGCATTAAACAAATTTAGCGCGCGATTTATGTCCACATCTAACAAGTATATTGCCGCTTCTAGTTTTGTTTGAGTTTCAGTACTACATAACGTCTCTTGAAACAAACCAGCGTTCACATCGTTCCATACAAATTTTTCTATGACACGTTTCTGCACTTGATTATTGTCATGCACGATACCTTCTTTAGGAAAAATAACATGTAGTGACACAGGCAAATGATCAGAGTCAATGCGTTCCAAGACATTCAATGTACATGAATCATATAAACGAGCAAAAAGATCACAAGAAAATATGAAATAATCGTCAACACTGCATCCTGAGTCGGAAAAGTATGTATAGCGACCTTCAAGGTCACCCTTACATGCCCCATTAAGAATACACAAATCAAATGCAGTACAAACATTCAATAACATCTTCCCATAGTTATTCAAAGTGCTGTCTTGAGATTGTCGTTTAACACTAAGAGGATGGCTGTCGAATTGCAGATCGAGATTATTGTTCAGAGATACACCTTGTGAAATGTTTGATGTTCTACTATTTAAATCACCATTTAAAATAACATACACATCTCTAGAAAACAACAGATCAAAGATACATTCTTCTAGCAGATCAATGCCATTGTTGATGTCAAAATGGACATAAAATGGAGAACCTTCAGGGGGTATATAAGTACAAACAAACAGAACATCCCTATCTAAACCAAACAGTTTTTTATCAATCAACAAGACACAGAAGTTTGTGTGATTAAACGTCAATAAATTTAACAAAGGGAAAATACTCACTTTTTATCAAGCAAATTATCCCACCCGATCTCCTCCCTGTTTTGAAAATTTAATCGCAGATTTACAGAATATTTCGTAACCAACAAAAGCATCAGCATGGCACTCTTCCATAAATGTTTCAGTTAAACACACAAAATCAAACTTATAAATAAAGGACAGAAAATCATGATCATTAAGTTTAGAAACAAACCATTTACATTCCAGGATAGAAAAGAAAAAGGTTTATTTACATCTGTACAAACCGAGCTCGATACTTCATCGCACGTGCTTTCAACACATTGAACGAACTCACTGCGTGACCCACAAAACCCCGCCAACCACTGCCACTGCCACCAGTGACAGGTGTTTCAACCGGTGCATCTTTTTTGTGCCTTCCCTTTCTTGCTACACCAGTGTACGGAATATTCTTCTTCAGTGGCCGGCCACCCCCCTATCTGGACTCTTTTAGGTTGCAGTGGTCATCCAGGAAATACTTTTTTCCGTCAATAAGTAGATGATCAAAGATCATCGTTGCTCGTTTCCCTTCAGACCTTGCTTTTTTCAGATGAGGGGAAAGGTTACGTCTTATGGTTCGCACACGAAAAGAAAAAATCCTCACCCACAAAAATATCACTACCTTTCAATTTCCGCTTTTCTTTCAGAATGCGCACCTTGTCCTTATAAAAGGAACATCTGGCAATTACAGGAGAGTCCGGTTTGGGATTAAGCCTGTGAACTCGATCAAATTCGACATCCCGAGTCAATCCAAGTTGATCAGTCAAAAGGTCATGGATTTTGCCTTCGCACTCTTCCACAGATTCATTCTGACCTTTAGAAATGCCGTAGAAGATTAAATTGTTGCGTTTTGATCTTCCTTCTAAGTCATCAGTTTTTAGTTCTAATTGTTCAATTCTTGACATGAGGTCAGAATTATGTTTTGCAAGATTTGAATTTTCTTTCTTTAAAGTCTCCACCTCGGCCCTCAGATCTTTCACACCACTTTGTAACGCTGCGAACTGGTCGCTTAGGCATTTGACACTTCTCCCCAAGTCCGTAAATTTATCTCCCATTTCTCTAAATGCACAGTTCATTGATGTCAACATACCCATAATGTCCGCATTGGTGGGTTGTTGAGGAGGGGTGGGTGTCGTTCGTTCGCTGTCCGCCGGTGAAGCGGTAGTCTTGTCCACACTGCCCCTGCGTCCTGAGCTGCCAAGCCTGGCCTGCTTCAAACTGTCTGTCCTGGGTCCTGGGTTCTGCTCCACGTCTCCACAGCGTAGCAGTAGTCCGCCCCAGAAAATCAACGTGAGGAGCAGGCCTAGCACTACACCGTCTAGCCTCGAACGCGGTGTCAGGATGGCGATCCGCATGGCCGTCTTCTTCCTGGCTCGCTTCAACATAAAAGCGATGTAGATGTGGACGAACGCACCACAACTCGCTCTGAAAGCAAGTGCTGCTGAAGGCATGGTACCTTACGGAGGTACTGGTATAAGTTGAGAAAGGTACTGTGTAGATATCCGTCAAAAAAAAGAAGAAAACTACAGAGCGATGCAATGCGTGACTGCTCAACTGAAACGCAGTTCACGATCCCCGAGAGAGAGAGAGAGAGAGAGAGAGAGAGAGAGAGAGAGAGAGAGAGAGAGAGAGAGAGAGAGAGATACGGATACGGATGTTTTATTCATACAGGCCATGGCCCCTAATGAAGGGGGTGCTGAGATCAAATCTTTTCAGACAGACATAAGCAAATCATCAAACATTTAGGCATCCACAAATAACAGCATACTCGATATTACACATACAACAACCAATGCCTAACTACATGCTATACTTCGAATTTTAAATGCCTTGTACAAGAAAATAACAAAACGTTTTACAGTAGTTTCATTTGTAGATGCCATTAGTAATGAAAGTCGAAATGAAGAAGGATGTCTACAATATTTTTGATGAATGAACTGATTCCTCAGGTCACTTAGAGCGGGACAGCACAACACAAAATGAATTTCATTTTCTTCGGCACATTTACAAAGCGGACATGTCAGTTCAAGTTTGTTATGCTTCTTATAACGATAATAATGAACAGAAAGATCAGAAAAACCTAATCTGAACTTTGTCATGATATATTTTAAATGATTATCCATTTCAATAGATAAATATACCGGCACACAATGTATAGATTTGAACTGTCTATAAAAAGCAAATCGGTCACTTTCATGAACATGACATGACCATTCTTGCCATCTGCAATCTATCAATCTATTCCGAAATGCACGAAGAAATCCATTTATGTCCCCAACGCTCTGTTGTAGCCAAACATATCCAAATCCAAGTTTATGTAATTTAGTCCTCACGTTAGAAACCCAGTTTCGTTTCCCTCTACCATCCAAATCATACAACATATTATATGCTTTCCTGGGCAACCTTGAAATGTCCATTTGTGTTATTTTCAACCAATAACGTATGCAAGCTGTCGCAGAATTCAAATATATTGGATATCTGTTTACTTCGCCGTAGACTAAATCGTTAGGTGTTCGCATGCTCACTCCTAGAAACTTTTCAATGCAAATAAATGGACATTTTCACTATAAACAGCAGAATCATAAAGACCCCAGATTTCAGCTCCATACTGAGCGATAGGCTGTCCCTGAGAATCGAACAATTTTATAAATAATTTCAAAGACTGGTTTTCTAATTTTGATAAGTGTTGCATGATGCATAGTAGTGCACGCTTAGCTCTACTGGCAAGATCCTTGCATGCAAAAGGAAAGCTTAATTTCGTTGAAAAATATATTCCTAAATATTTATATACGTTGACCACTGGCATAAACACTCCATTATAAGTCCACCTTTCTCTAATTCCTAAAAACCCACCCTTCCTAAACACAATTATATTGCTTTTTGACATGTTAATTGTTAACTGAAGTGAAGATACAGATCGTGATAGATTATTTAGTTGAGTTTGTAAGCCAATAATAGTTTCAGAACATCAGAACAACATCATCTGCGAAGAGAAGAATAAACAACTCAAGAGCATCGCACGTAAACTGTGCACCATGTTTCCATTTCTAACAACATCTGATGTTAACTCATTAATGAAAAGAGAAAATAAAACAGGACTGCACACATCCCCTTGTTTTACACCTGAGGTACATTGAATGTAGTCAGTCATATTTCCTCCACACCGAACCTTAGCTTTAACACAGGAATACATGCTAACTATGCATCTAAACAGTTTTCCATGAACACCAGCTTTTAAGAGAATAGGCCACAGAATAGTTCGATTAAACAGAATCAAATGCTTTCTCGAAATCTATAAAAGCGACATACAACTTACGATTTAAAGAAAACTGTTTTTGCACCAAAGCCATCAAAGTAAATATATGATCAACAGTTGAATAATTGCGCTTAAAACCTGCCTGATATTCGCCAGTGATATTATTATCTTCAACCCATTCTGTAATCGGCGATTGAAATAGTGCTGTATAATTTACTACTTGCGTCACTTAAAGAAATTCCTCTATAGTTATTAGGATCATTCACGTTGCCTTTCTTATGCAGTGGTAGAACAATACTTTCCGTCCAGTGTTCAGGATAAATTCCCTTATCAAATAGAGAATTGAAGAAGGTTACAAAAAAGTTCATAATCAGGTCAGTTTTACAAGCAAACCTCAGCAGCTCTCCAATTATACCGTCTGGTCCAGGAGCTTTACATTTCTTAATTTTTCTAAGAGCAAACATTACTTCCTCTTTTGAAATCGGACGACTTAAATAATCATCCTCTCCTTCATTATGATCCAGTTGTAACCCGCTGTTAGGATCTACGTCTTTCGTTAGAAGTGACTTAAAATGTTCGTACCAGGTTTCAATACTGATGCTGTTCACTGGTTGTTTTCTTTTTAATGAAATTCGATGTACATTCTTCCAAAATTCTTTCTGATTTTCCATAGATGCAATTAGTCCTGTCAGCAATGCGTTGTTAAATTGTTTCCTTTTAAACCTTTGCAAGTGTTTGTACTCGCGTCTTGCCCTACAATAGCAATCACGATCTTTGTCGTCATGGGTACGATTAAATTTTCTATATAAATTTCGGACTTTCTTTTTATTGTCATGACATTCAGCATCAAACCAATCTTTTGATTTCGAATCATTAATTCTTATTTCTTTCTTCATACACTGTGCTGCATCTTTGATGCAGGTGTTGAAAACATTGAACGCCTCATTTACATTGACATCAATAACACTAACTGCATATCTGATTTTTTTCTTGAATCTGTTGCATGGAAATATTACTCATAAACACATCAGCACGGTCTTCATTCCATACAAACCTTTCCAATGTAAAACTGTATTCAGAAGGACTTATCTCCGAGTTGGCATTATCCCTGTTGTAACTCAAATGAAATTCCACAGGCATATGATCCGAATCGAATCTCTCAGACACTCGTAACTCACATGAATCACATAATAATGCAAACAAATCACACGACATAACAAAGTAATCATTTACACTGCATCCATGGTCTGAAACGTACGTGTAGCAACCTTGACAGTCGCCATGACACATACCATTAAGAATACACAAATCCAGTGCAGTACACATATTCAACATCATTTGCCGTAATTATTCAATACAGAATCCTCAGATAATCGATTAGCGTTGATTGGATGACTTGCATGTTGAAAATCGAAAGTACTTGATACTCCTTGACAATAATGTGAAATATTACCCGTTCTACTGTTCAAATCCCCGACAACAATACATATACATCTTTGTAAACTAGTAAACAACTGGACAAATAGTCTTCCAATAATGCAATTCCATTTTCAGAGTCAAAATATGTATAATACGGGGAGTCTTCTGGAGGCACATATGAGTATGCATACAATACATCTTTGTCCACACCAAACAATGTTTTATTAATAATAAGTGCACCAAAAATATTAGATTTTATTTCAACTTGTTTGACATATGACGCATACATATTCTTAACTAGACACAAAATTCCACCAGATCGTCTCCCTTTAATCGTCAGTTTTATCGCAGGTAAACAAAACAATTTGTATGCAGAGAATACATCAGATTTAAATTCATCAGTAAATGTTTCTACTAAACAAATGAAATCGAAGGACCGAAGAAAGTTAACAAAGTCATAGTCTTGTAATTTTGATAGTAAGCCATTGACATTCCAAAGCAGGAAAGATAACGAACTACTTTTGTCATGTTATGGCTTGTTTCATCTTCCAAGCGCCTGTGTTCACAACGATCACTCACAGAAACACACACAGAAGTTGAAACACACAGGGAGTCTTCGTCATCCAGGTAAACACTCTCACTGCCATCAACACCAAAATCACGTGCACGTTGAGTGTCATTCTGGGCTGCACTGGACGGTGACACCGGTGTCGCTGTTGGCAATGTTCCCTCACAGAAATCAATTTTATGTACATCAAAATAGGGCCGGCCGGTTTTTATTTAAGTTCTACGAGCCTGTCACGAGCGTCGATGGAAAACTTCTTACCGTCAATCAAAAGGTAATTGTGCACCATCGTGGCTCTTTTCCCGTCTTGCTTAGCGCGTTTCAAGTGTGGAGTCAGCCTTCGACGAATGTCCCTGACCCCTTTTGAAAAGTCTTCCTCAATAAATACGTCTGAACCTTTCAGCTTACCCTTAGCTTTAAGAATCTTCACCTTTTGCTTGTAAAAGGCACATCGGGCGATCGCTGGGGAGTCAGGTCTGGAACTCAGTCGGTGCACACGGTCAAACTCCACATCGTCAGTCAGATCCAGCTTCTCCGTCAGAAGATCCTGCACCAAGCCCTCACAGTCTACGTTGGTTTCGCCGTTTCTCCGGGGCAGACCGTAGAAAATCAGGTTGTTGCGCTTAGAACGGCCCTCAAGGTCGTCTATACGCCTCTCGCAATCTTCCAGCTTTTCACGCAGGACGTTGTTGCTCTTCTGCAGATCTCCGTTGTCTTTCCGTAGCTCTGTCACCTCTTTCTTCAGCTCCCTCATCTCACTGTGAAGGGTCGCGTAGTCCTCCCTCAGATCATGGACTTCCTGCTTGACTGCGTCCAGCTTGGCGTCCATCTGGTCGCTTCTCGAGTTCAGGGCAGCCATGATGTCACGGTTCGTGGGTTCGGGTTTACTTGGAGCTTGGTCAGGGTCAGGTGTCATGGAAGAGTCCGTACTTGCACGGCGCACAGAGCCATCACGAGCCAGGCGGGACTGCCTCGTGGAGCTGGAGCTGGACGACTTTGGCCCGGGGTTCGTCTCCACGTCGCCGCATCGGAGCAGAAGGTCACTGAAGAAAAAGGCGGTGAGGACCAAGCCTACCATGACACCGGTGACACGAGTGTGTACGTTTAACACGCGCACCGTCATGGACATCTTAAACCTGGCTCTTCTTGCCATAAAACTAATAAAGATTGCGATGAATCCACCACACCGACCTCTGAAATCGAGGGCTGGGCCCATGGCATGTTTATACTATTACCAATCTGAAAGACTGTACAGATGAAAACTGGATAAATTAACTGAAAACGTTAATTAAACGCAGAGCCGAAGAAAACGTGTCTTCTCCTCTTGGATGACGACAGCTCACCCCGAGAGAGAGAGAGAGAGAGAGAGAGAGAGAGAGAGAGAGAGAGGTGAGGAGGGGGGGGGGGGGGGGGGGGCGTGGGAGGGGGGTCCAGACAGATTAAAAACAAAAGCTCCCAATTTACATTCTCTTTATCTGTGTCTGTGTCTGTCTGTCTGTCTCTCTCCTCTCTCACTCTCTCTCTCTCTCTCTCCTCTCTCTCTCTCACTCTCACTCAGGTGTGAGGTAAAGAGCGTGTGGTGTTAATCCCCACTCCCACTCTGTCTACCATCCCTTTTCTCCTCCCCCTACCTACCATTCTCTCCCCCCCCTCGTCTGACCTCTCTCTGTGTAGTTTTGTTTGTTTGTAAGTTTCCTTCTGTTTCATCCCCCCCCCCCCCCCCATTTCATTACTTTTATGAATAGTTTGCTTATCATTGTAGAATTAGATTACAATGTTGCTATGTTGAATTGTCAGTATGAATGATATGTGTTGAAATAATGTATGCATGACAAGGACAGATTGTAAGACTAGGCTTTGGCCTAGAAGCTTCATCCTTGCGTATTAAAGATCAATCAATCAATCAATCAATTAATCAATCAATCAATCAATCAGCCTCTCTCTCTGTCTCTCTCTGACGTCGACTGCCGACCTGTTCGGACGTGTTTACTTTGCTGTGTACTTGAATCAAATTCTGTATGTGTAATTCAGGTGCTTTAAGCGTATTAATTTACAGAGAGGTGTGTGTGGTCGCTTAAACGATGTGCCCGTATAAAAATCCTGTTTTGGACGGCGGTGTTAGTTGTTGTAAGCGGTTCTAGATGTTCCAGAACCTCTCTTCACTGCTGCGCTAGGCTGCCGACTAAGCCGGCCCAGAGTCGTCCACGTTTAGTGGGCCCCCACATGTTGAAACACTAACCCTCTGTCCTCCACTTCGCGTGGTGGGGCCCAGATAGGTGGCCCATTTGTGGTGCCAGTTGGTTTCTGCATAGGAAAGATCTTTTGGGGCTGTTGGAACGGTGTGGGGTTTGAAGAGTGTGTGGTGTTAATCCTGTTGCGCATTATGAGTCTTGTTTTATATAATCTGTGAATATGAGTTTTAAATTTTGTTTTCTCTTCGTTAAATAAATAACATAAAAAATACACATAATACAGATAAAAAAAAAAGTTCTCCCCACGGGCTCTTTTGAGCGCCAAATGTTTCACCAATGAGACAATTGAATTCACAAAGACCCGTACCAAGTGACATTTGAACTCCCACGCCAGCCTGCCATATGGAGGGAGATTTGTGCTGTGTGGACGGTTGGGGGGGAAGTGTCTTCCATCGTGCATACGGTATTTTAAAGGAGTATAACAAAAAAAAACAAACTCTTTTGGATTTAGCACCAAACCTTTTGACCCCACTACCAGGACTATTACATTCTTTCTTTTCAATCCTTCTTAACGGTGAACATAAACTTCTAACAAATCACGTCTGGTACAAAACCCCGGAAAACTTTAGTACAGAGACATATATATCAAGAGTGGGCTCAGAGGAATTCGATAAAATGAAAGAATCGTGTCCCATTGTCTGTGCTGGATACATCGACGTTGTCAATTTCCCGATGCTCTTGACAATGCCACCGACTCTTTTCCACTGACTCCATTGGTTGCCCTGTGATCCCAGACAAATGAAACTGTGGTAGCATCGCTCAGATCAAGTGACTCTGTCCCCCACCCTTACTCGTACCCTCACTAAAAGGAATCCATCTGCTGTTAGCTCCTTCACGTCTCATCTCCTATCCCCCCTCTTTCTGCCCCAGACAGCATGACGTCGCCACCTGCATCTTCCCAGTCTCCAGCCATCAACAACCCTTCATCCCCTGTTGATATTTCCCGCTCCTTGGTCGTTCCTCCACCCAGCAAAAATACTGACCGCCATTTGATCCCCCTACTGCCCCGTGTGTTCAAGAAAGCATGTGTGTCACCCTCCCCCACCATTTCCCGACTCTCGGGTCTGCTCCCCATCCTATCAAAGAAAGCGTGTACTGAGGGCAAACCACTCCCAGTAAATATGATTGCAAAGTCCTTGCCCTTTAACATCTGTCCATCTGGTAGCCACAAGGGCCCCTCCCTCAGCCACCCAAAAGGCGCACCACAGAAAGAAAAAAGAAGGGACTGTCTTCCAAAAAAAGGGCGTTCCCGTGGGCAAATGTCCGTCCTCTAGGGTTTTACTACGAAACTGATTTCCCCGCTAATACCCCCCAAAAAACCCAACTTTCGCGTGTCTATGATATACTAGGTCGGGGTCAGCGCCCGCAAAGAAACCACTTCGACAATCTCCCACCCACATGTGTTCCTTATCTTCCCCAGAAAACAAATGACAAACAGCAATATAAAGACTATACAAACTTGAACTGCCCCATCAACCCAGATAGCATATCACCCCTTCCGTGTCCAAATCACACAATATTAGCAGAAAACACCTCCCCCCCCAAACACATCTCATTTGCAATCTCACAACACATCTTGGTTACCATTTCCCAGCACAGCGCAAGTACCACCTTTTAACACCCTGCATATCTCACCAACTTCAAACACTGCCGTGCCCACCTCACACTTCCAACACAACACTCCTGCTACCACACAACGCATTCACTTCTGACTCTCCACCATCACACATCTCCCATTGCAGTCAGCACAAACCACCAACCCACTACACCCATTTGCTGTACAGTTGCTGAACACAATGGCTGCTCATTCCTATTACAGCAACACCAATCAGCTCCTTTCCCATGTCCTCATGTGTGCATCCTTACATTCGAATATCATTGTTTTACCATTGTCTCCGCAAAAATCTAGACCCCCACCACTTATGTCTCTTTATTTTGCAACCCTGAAATCACCAATGTGTGTACATATACATACACTTGCTATTATGTAGGTGCGTACTAAAATATCCCATTTGATCATCTGTGTGTTACATGTGTGCGCGCATATCTAACTGTTGTGCACGCATATCTAATTGTTTATTTATATGCGTGTGTGTGGGGGCGCACGCACATGTGTGTGTGTGTGTGTGTGTGTGTGTGTGTGTGTGTGTGTGTGTGTGTGTGTGTGTGTGTGTGTGTGTGTGTGTGTGTGTGTGTTCGTCGTTTGTTTTGTGTTGTGCTTGTGTGTGCGCGCGTGTGTGTGTGTGTGTGTGTGTGTGTGTGCGTGCGTGCGTGCGTGCGTGCGTGCGTGCGTGCGTGTGTGCGTGTGTGTGTGTGTGTGTGCGCGCGGTTTTCTTTTGATTTTTGGCCTGCTGCAATCTGTCAGGTGTCTGTCAGATATATTGCTTATCATTACATGAGTCATTACTCTAGGTCAAAAGGCGTGCTCTGTTCTGCTGTGGACTGGACAAGAAATCCGTCCCGCAACAAAAGAAAAACTGGTGCGTCGTTATCGAAGTGCTGACACCAAGTGATTAAAATGACAGTGCAAATAGTGCTGGCACTGTGTGACTTCATCAGAAATATGAGTGCGAAGCATGTCGGTATCAAGTGACTACGTAAGAGTCATAGACCAAAGTACATCCGCAATGCAGGACATTAGAGCAGACAGTGCAAAGCGTTTGGATATGAAGTATATAGTGGACACAACGGCCATAAGGCTTGGACTGATCATACATTCTTGTTCTTTTTTAAATTTTTTTTTCGTTTAATATTCTGAAACCGTTATCGTTGTTGTTGTTGTTTTTGTCGTTGTCGCCGTCTTTGTTGTTAATGACATTTTTTTTTTCTTTTTTATTTTACGGTGTGAAAACCATATTGTGTAATTTTTACATATTCTTCCGTAGCATTCAATCTACTGAAAATGTGTTGTTCAAATGCAAGTGCTGGAAAAACTGTGATCAGACCAGTGGACCACGTATTTCCCATTTGAATGTTTATAATTTGTATAACAAGATACTTGATGCATGCCTGTACTGAATTAAACCCCCACATTCATTTGCTTAACAGCTGCCTGCGAAAGATCCTCCACATCACTGGCTAGAGACAATCAGCAACAAAGAGCTGTAGAAAGAAGTAATCAACCGCCAGTAGAGCAAGGCATCCGTAAAAGAAGATGGCGGTGGATAGAACACACCGCAGAAAGACCCTGACCTGAATCCCAAGGCAAAAGGAAGAGAGGAAGACCAAGAAACACCTGGAGGTGGACCTGGAAGCCGACCAGGCAGATGGGCTGCAGCTGGGGCGAAATGCAAAAGATGCCCAGGACCGTGGTCGTTGGCTCTGGAAAGAGCAATTGGCCTAAACAACAAAAACAAACAATTCATTTGCTCGGAGTTACTGAAACTCGTCTTATTCCCAAATCACAAATGAAATGCTCGTAATTCCTAACTATATCACAATTCGTCGTGATGCGGCACAACACAGTGAAACTAACATTTGTGTGTATGTCCACAGCAGCATATTTCGATTTGTTAAAAGAACTGATCTAGAGACCACAGGAGTTGAATTTATCATGATTGAGATAAAATGTCCGTAGTCTCCTTCTTTATTAATCGGCTATATTTTACAGAAATCCGGTTTCATCATCTAACTGGCTTGATGACTTTGTACATATGATGGATCAAATCGGCGAAACCAATCGCAACATCCAGTTAGTAGGTGACTTTAGCTATGATCTGTTCAAACCGCAAGCACTGGAAATCAACTGCTGCATTGTTCGGCCTGCATCAACTTGTCCACACTGCAACCAGAGGATCCCCCTCTTCGTCCGCATTACTTTACCACATCCACACAAACAAGAAGTCTCTAGTCACTAGTGTAAGTGTCCATAGCTCCGAAAGTATGAGTGATCACTCTCCTATGTCATGGGCATGGCTATACAAACCACCAAAATCTCAAGCCAAAGACCTCAAGCACCTCAATAACCCTCGATTTAAGTATGGCATGTCTCGACATATTTTTAAATTTTCAGATCCTACGTCGCCCAAAGAGCCCCATTGGACATTGTACAGGACCTTTAAAAACCCAATATGTAAACTTTCATAATACACTTGGCTTGCCTCATGTGCTCTCTCTCTCTCTCTCTCTCTCTCTCTCTCTTCTCTCTCTCTCTCTCTCTCTCTCTCTCTCTCTCTCTCTCTCTCTCTCTCTACCACGTAAAGATGTTCTTACCTTTTGTCTTCAAAATGTAAAATGGTATTACCATTATGTTTGATATGTCTGGTTTTTTCTCTCTCTACCATTTGTCTGTTATTTTCTTTTTCCCCCATTATGTTGTACTATATGATTTTATTTGAATAAACAAACAAAAAAAATGTTCTCATGTTTAAAGTACCAAATTATCTGGCGCCACACACGCCTCAGAGATTTATTTACTAAGGGCCCCGTGTCGATACGGTTCTTTCAATCATATTCTACAAAGTACTCGAATCGACGTGTTGAACGCTAGTTTTGCATTTTCAGGTTTATCCGTTTTGAACTCTCTTTCCCAAAATCTTACATTGTGTCGTTCACTGCACACCTTAAAAAAAAGACATCAAAAATATATTTCACTGACTCTGGACGCGGGCGCGGTCTACACTATCTCATGAAAGTGTTTTGCAGCAATCACTTATATCATCAGCAGGTACAGATGTGTATGTTGTTACCGCACCAGTTATGTCAATAATTGATACCACTAATCATCCGTATTAAGTGAGGAAAATTGCTTTTCTGAAAATACTGTATTTTGTGTCTGCAATCGCCATCATTATCCTGGGTTGGTCGCGAACTGCACCAACGACCAAACGGGCAAACATTTGGAATATCGTCATTGTTTGTCAAACCATTTTTTTTTTTCTTCTCTCCCAACAGCTGCTCACCTACATACTTAACCTCCATCCCCCATGTTCCCTTCCCCCATTTGTTTACATGCATTGAAAATCAATGTTTGCCTATATATGCATGGTTTTGTCAAGCTTTGCATGAAAAATGCCTGTTAGTGTCAATAGAACTCCATAATCATGTGTGTTTATATCTTCTCTCCTTTTCATTTTCTTTTTTTTTTAATTCTATTTTTTAAAAATCTCTTTTGCATAGTTTAGCTTAGAACAAGGACAGATTCGAAAAATAGGCTTTGCAAAAATCTCGATCCTTGATTAAAACAAAGTTTTTTTAAAAGTTCTGAGTTCTGAGCTCTCTCTCACTTCTCTCTCTTCTCTTTTTAGATAGCGGTTTACAAGGGGCAGTCGTGTTTATTCAGCGCTTCCTTTCTAACGAAAATCTGTGTGTTTTTTGTTTGATGGGTGTTATTTTGGTCATAAATCCATGATGTTGTGTGCTTTAAAGGTGATGGGATTGGTGAAAAGGTTAGTGGATGGAGCGAAAATAGTTTTTCAAAATTATAGAATTAAGAAGGATTGGCTGTCGTTTGTGTAAGCGCGTCAAACTTCCCATCCCTCATCCCGCTTCCACCCGGTGCACGTGAATTGCCTTCATTGAACGTTGTGTGGGAAAAGGTGTGGTCAAATGACATGAACACATGAAAACATAAGAACTTAAACTTCAGCTGCTTTAAAAAAAAACATCCCGACCTGGTTGGGAGAAAAACGCTCAACAAACTACAGGCACCGAAAGGAGAACAAAACAGCCTGCTGAAAATCAATCAAACATCATACCTTTATGGATTGGCGTCGCCAAAGCAGCAAAAAATTGCAAGTGCATATCGCGGAATTAAAAGAAAATAGCGGAAATTTTCTGATCTCGATAACAACATCGGGCGCTTTTTTTCAAAATCAATGAACTGAAGACAGTGTTGCCATCAATGTGGTTATTAAGAACTAAAAGAAGAAAAAGAATCCATGAAAAAAAGGGATCTAATTGGAGAGGAAGCAGAGGCACAAAAAACAGGATTAAAAAAGCCGCAACCTCAATCCTCAATGTGAATGAAGAAGAGTGGAGGATAGCGGACAACTACCCAAATCATCATTGATGTGCATGAACAACCACATAACGGTGACAACTGGCAACATGACGACATGCCAGGCGCACCGCAATCGGCAAACATGGCTTAACAAAGGGACCCGACCATCTTGGTCCAGTTCTGTCGGTGGGAGACAAAAAGCTGTCCGGGAGACAGGCCCTCAGAGACAACCTAGGACAAGTGGCATAGGGTGGTTTCCCGACCTACCTCAAGACAAAGAGAGAGGTGAGTTCACCGAGGACTTGCAAGATTGCATTTTCATAGAGGGAAGCTCACGTCAAGACAGACCCCAAAAACCGATGTTCCAGACGAACTAGGGACAACTTCTCTTCCCGCGGGAACGTGGAGACACTTAGCCTCAACTACGAACCGTGAGGATAGTGAGTACAACAGTCAAGAGGTGGCCGTCAAACCGGTGGCAAACAACCTCAAAGAAACCAACGACTACCAGAACCTCGACGGAACAATGCGTTCGACCCAGGAAATTCGCTTTCTTCGAAAAGCGTCAGGCACCAGTCTAGTCCTCCACCCGTTATCGAGCGAGAAGCCGCAGCAACAGGACAGGTGAGAGCAAGTCAAACCATCGTCTGGGGATCAAATACAAATCAAGAGGTCAGAACAGAATGATCGTTGCCGATTGTTCCCGGTACACGTCTACAGTGACGTGAAAAGAAGAAATGTTTCTCACACCGGAGGGTTGTTATGTGAAAGACTCTGCCAGAGAACAATCGATGCTCAGAGGAAAAGACAAAACTCAGTGTGACAGTCGAGAGGTCAGAGTTAGCGACCACGACCCTCTGAGGAAAATGATGTCTGAGAGACCACAGTGATAATCAACAAAGAACATCTAAAAACGGTTGTTCAGATGTAGCAACGCTGACGATGAAGACTTTATCCACAGAACAAAGACAAAAATTGGAACAGACATTGAGGACGAAGACAGATACAGGGAAAATACAAAGAGCCGTTGACAGATGACAGACCAGATAGTTTTACGCAGAACATAACAACCAGCAGAACTAAATATTCCGATAGGACATAAATCTTGACCCAAGTGAAGATTCCATTCTATGTCTTTCACAGATACAGAAAAAACTAAAAAAACAAAAAAAAATCCTGGACAAACAGAACGAGAAAAAAAAAAGCCTCTTCAGAAGATGGCCCACCCAAAAATAGGAAAAATGAAAAACCAAAGACAAAGAGACAAGCAAGACAGGGACGGAAAACAACGGGAGAGTTAGGGATCGAGAACAGAACAAGAATCTCGGCCTGGCGTACTCCACGACACGGCGGCTGAAACCAACCCCAAATGGTCATCAGAACAAACACAAAAGTCTGAAGGCCAAAACCATCAAGCAACACGTGGATTCTTTCAAAAAGGGTGATGGGGAAAAACCAACCAAAAAAGACATCAACCCAGCCCCCAGTCTATATCCAGTAGGAAAAGATTTCGGGAGATATAAATAGGACGGCGGGCCACGATACATGAAAATAAGTCCTTGACAAATAGGGAAAACACTTAAAGGTCCTGGAATAACCTACGACTGGCACTCCAAACAATTTTGTGAAAAAAATTTTAAAGTGGGGAAGAGCAATGTTTATTCTAAATTATAATGTTACGGCTTCTTAAAGTAGATACATTGACTTCATTAATTTCATCATCTCGTTTCGATTTATCTGCCTTACTGAAACGTTCATTGGATTTAACTTCGAATTTTTTACTTTTTAAAGATTTTTAATATTTACGTCAAAAGCAAAGAAACTCTCTCAACAAGGGAGGTACCCGGTGGTGTCATAGTTATGATTAGAAAATGTTATGCTGATTTCATAGAAAGAATTCAGACAGACCAGGAAAACGTTGTGTTTTGAAGGATTCGGCAGAGACTTATTTTGCACGGACAAGATGTGTGTATGTTTGTTCTTAATCCCCCACATGACTCAACATTCTGGGAGACCAGCAGGGCTTTAGGTGTTGAACTATTAACAGTGCTTAAAGACCTTTATGACACTTATGATGAGTTCTAATGTTGCTGAATGGGGACCTGAATGCAAAAACTGCGACAAAAATTATTCTTTTTCTGAGACAGAAAAGATTTCGATCCAAATTCCAGCTCACATAGCCCTTTTTAAAAATCACAGACAGTTATGTAAATAATTGGTGGACCAACTCATTGAATTATGTGATAGTTTGATTGTATTATACTGAATGGACTAAGTGAATCAAATTTTGATGATAACTGTACATATATAGGGCTTCCGGGGAAAGTAAAGTTGGGCTTTTTCTTGCATCCATTGATTTATTTATTGTTCATTTATGTCTTTTTATGTTGAGAATATAATTGAAATCGGATATCTGCAGTTTGTCTGAAAATAGAAATAAGTAAAAAAATATGATTGCTTTCTGATACGCAACCAACTCGAACAACAGTGAAGGAAAGATTTTTTGGAAAGGATTATGAAGATGAATTGTCAAATCATGGAAAGTGGAGATATACAAAACAATTACGTAAAGCAGCTAAAATTTAGACACGATGTTGATAGCTCCTTGGAACATTTGTACAATGCTTAAAAGAATCTAGCAAATGCAGTGAAACGCAGCGGTACATACAGGAAGAAGAGGTCGGAATGGTTCGACGATGATTTCCCCAAAAACAAAAAAGAAAATAGGAGAAAATAAAACCCATTTAGAGCATACACAAAAATCCTCAATTCAGAAAGAAGAAATGAAAATAAGGTTGAAAAAGCCGATTTAAATGTCGATGAAAGGAAAAAAGTATTAAAACCATTATTAAGGGTGGAAAAACAAATTTAGAAAACACAAATTAAAAATTAACCAAGGAAATTTAAAAATTTGTCGGAATTTTGAGGCATCTTTGAAAAAATGGATGTGAAAAAAGACAAGAAATTGTTATGACATAGTATGATGAAGGTTTAATATTTTCAAGACCGTTTTCCAAAACGCAATGAAGAAGGCGGAAGGGACCCCATATTGAAACGATGTGTAGACGAAATCAGACATGATTTAATATTCCGTTTTCGGGAAGAAGAAGTTAAAAAGCTATAGATAAACTAAAAACAGGCAAAGCTAGTGGAATTGATGAAATTCTGCTGAAATGCTTGAAACGAGGGGTAAGAGCGTTGAGTATTTCTGACAAAATAATCAATACAATTTTTGACAAAAGGGATTATCCAGGGATGGTCTAAAACTTTATAATCCATTATATTAAAAAGGTGACCCTGAAAATGTCGATAATTACGAGGAATCTCTCTTCTGAGTACTAATCTAAATGTTTTACTTTCTTACTAAAAGCACACTGTATGCCGGTTTGAAAGCAACAATGAATTCGAATGTCAAGCAGGATTCCGGAAAAATTTTCGAATGGATCGATTTTACTTTATAGCCTCTTTTTAGAAATGTTTTTTGGGAAAAAAGGAGGAAAACTAACGTGCTTTTGTAGACTTTAAAAAGGGTTTTTTATTCTGTTCGACTGATAAACTTTTGCAATTATTAAACAACGGGTGAAGGGTAATTTCTGGTCACTTGAGCTAGTTAATTCTTTTTTTTCCTGTATTCAAGCAAATCAAAACTCTCCCAAATGTTTTAAACTCCTGTGGAGTTAGACAAGGATGTGTTTAATCCCAGTTTTTTCAATTTTTATAAACCCGTTAGCAGATCAAAAAAATGAAAAAAGGTAAACATGGAGTTATTACTTCCCGGGTATATTTTAAATTTTTTATATTACTGTTTTCTGATGATGTCTCATTTCTATCTAAAACCATTGGCCTAAAAATCAGGAAGTATTAAAATCCCGTTTAAAACATGAAATTATCTGTCAATTCACAAAACCAAAGTAATGTTTTAGAAAAGGGGTAATTTGGGGAAACTGAGAAATGGTTTTACGTGGTACAGCTGGAAATTGTGAAAAATTATTTCTATTAGGGTTAATTTCAAACCCCCATGATCTTTTCAAAACGGGTACCCTTTATTTAAAATAAGGCTAAAAAGGCAGTAGTTCAACTCGGCGAACTTTTCAAATACGGGAAATGACGGAAAGTATTTTTTTTAAGGTTTTTGACATCAAGATTCGCCCCTTGGTTGCTGGGAAAAATTGGGATTACACGTTAGAACATTTAAAAAAGTACTATGCTGGGATGCAAAAGATTTCTGGGTGTTCCAGGAATTTTCGCCAAACAAAAAAGGTTTGGAGATTTGGGTCGATACCCTTTTTTTCTTAAATTCCCACGTCACTTGTTTACGTTGGTTTTGCTTTTAAAAGGAGCTGAAAAGGGTTACCCAGAAAACATTTTTGATGCTGTTGGAAAATTTGAAATCGGAAAACAGTGTGGGCTCAAGGGTAAAAGAAATCTTTTGTTCAAAAGGTTTAATTTTTTTTGGGTTCAACAGGTGTTGGGACGTTAAAAGTTCCTAAATGTGTTTAAAAAAAAGGGTTGTTGATATGTTCATTCAAGAATGGGCTGGCCCTACAGACCCTGAGGATACAGTGTTTAGTAATTTTAAATCGTTTTTTTTAAAGGAAAGATATCTTTTGTACGAATACGTCGTTTCCCCCGTTGCCATTACACGAACCAGTTTATTTGCTTCCCCGAATACAATTTTCTCGCTATAGAAAACAGAAAAAGGACAAAACTGCCCCTTTTTCCATGTCGGGAGAGAAGACAACTTTTTTTTTTCAAAGCTCCCTCTACAAAACTAAGGGGAAATTTCTCAAAGAATTCGCCCGTTTTCCCCCCCTTTATTTGTTCTTAAGGGATCAGTGTTCGCAAGACATAGCCTATCAAGGTACATTTTTTTTTGCCTAAACAAAGGATCAATCAATTCTTTAGTGGTTTAAAAAACTGCGGACAATTTTCCACTACCTTGGTTTTTCCTTGAAAAAGAGACTTCATTTGTAGTAATTTCGTGTCTCTAAAGTATCTGAAATATATATCATCTTTTTTCACGAGTTTTGGGGAATTTTTATTGCAATGCTTTTTGTTCTGTTTACAACACTATATGCTAACTTCCCCCCGTTCCCCACCCACTCCCCCCCCCCTTTGTATTGTATTTGGGCCAAGGCCCATGTACATTAAAAAGTTCGGTTTTGGTTTGAGTTCTCTCTCTCTCTCTCTCTCTCTCCCCTTCTCTCTCTCTCTCCCTCTCTCCTTTTCTCGCGCGGCGCCACACAACACACACACCCAACACACGCCGGGGGCGCGCCGCATGCAGCATTACACCACACGAAAACACAGACACAAAAATCACAACACGCCGGGAAACGGACGGCAGACACAGACACACCCAAAGCACACCAATACGCACCCACACACACACACACACACAAACACACACACACACACCAACACCACACCACACACACACCCCCGTGCCCGCACCCCGCACGTACAAAACACACCGGGGTTCTTCCCCTCAAATTACAGACCGAATCCATTTTTTCAACATTGCAAAAAAAGACGAAAAAAAATAGCAAAGTCTGTTTCGTTTTCGCTGATAACAAACTTCTCCACGAAAGTCAGTCGGGCTTTCGAAAACATCATTCTTGCCACACAGCCCTCATACAGCTTATCGACAGTCTTCTTTGCAGCATAAACGAGAATAAATTTGCAGGTATTCTCTTCGTAGACTTTGAAAAAGCTTTTGATGTCATCAACCATTCTTTGTTGTGCCGTAAACTTGAACTTTACAAACTGACTCCAGAATTCACAAGTCTTATTTCATCTTTTTTATCTGACCGAAAACAATTAGTAGCTGTAGCTGACAAATTGTCAACATTTATGCCTGTCAAATATGGTGTTCCACAAGGCTCTGTGTTAGGACCTCTTTTGTTTACTATTTACGTAAACGACTTGCCTTGTTTTGTTAAATGTAAATGCGAAATGTTTGCAGATGATACATCTCTTCACGAAAACGACTCTGATGCCTATGAATTAACAATTAAGCTTCAAGCAGATATCGATAAACTTACTGAATGGACACAACTAAACCATATGTCTTTAAATGCTATTAAAACAAAGTGCATGTACGTGTCTACAAGACAAAAACGACAAAAAATGAAATCAAATTTTCAGACTTTACTCATATCCAATAATAAAGTTGAGGAAGTCAGTTCACACAAAACACTAGGTGTCATTATTGACAAAGATTTATCTTGGACTGAACATACAACATTCTTAGCAAAACGCCTTTCCCAAAAAATATTTCAGTTGTCTCGGATAAAAAACTTCCTTGATGGCCACTCTCGAAAACTTTTTTTCTGTGCACATATTTTATCATTAGTTGATTATGCATCAACCCTTTGGGACAACTGTAGTGAACATAATTTAAAATTAATTCATCGTCTTTACAAACGAGCATTGAAATTAGTATTGTTAAAATCGAGCTCCCTAACTGATGAAGATTACAAACAACTCAAAATATTAACCTTCCCAAACAGACTCTTTTTCAATAAAGCCCTTTGTATG
>CM031610.1:51004917-51024917 GCA_018398815.1 Conus ventricosus | reverse complement strand
AACAATAAACCACTTATTATAGGATTTTTATACAGAAATCCATCTGAAACTTTGGACTGGCAAGATAAATTTCATGTTCTCATGGATGAAGTAACAATGCTAAGCTTTGAAACTATTATTTTTGGAGACTGTAATATAGATTTAATGAAACCTAAAACCTAAGTGGCATCAAAACTACACCTTACACGGTCTTGAACAACTTATTGACATACCAACCCGTATAAACTGAACAGTCAAGTACCTTAACAGATCACATTTATACAAACACAAAACAGTTCATCATTGAAGTATGCTCTCCGCCATGTGGATGTAGCGATCATAATCCCGTTTGTCTGACGTGGTTCAAAAACGTATAAACATTCCAAAAGTAGGGCACAAGATTATATATTATAGGAGCTTTAAAAACTTTAAGGAAGAGATTTCCTTTCAGACCTTGCCACAGCACAACTGGAATATTATATACCAAATAATAGATCTTGATGAAGCAACTGAATTTTGGATTAACACATTTATTTCTGTGTACAACAAACACGCTCCATTCATAAAAAAAAAAGAGTCAGACAAGAAGCAAAACCACCGTGGATAACAAAAGAAATAGATATCGAAATTAACATAAGAAATCAGTTAAGCAATTCCGGAACAAATAAAGAATTCTGTAAACAAAGAAATAAGGTAAACTCAATGAAACGTAAATCTAAGCGTAATTACTTTCAAAGATGTTAATTTCTACAAAGGATTCACGTCAGATTTGGAAAGCCATTAACATGTTGTAATAATAAACAGTCTCAAGAAATCAGGAAATTATCACAGATGTAACTGCAGATCAATTAACCATTTTGCTAGCATCAAAGAAAAAATTATATCACATGATAGGTCCAATGAAAATGACCTTGAGCATTTAAAGCACTACCTTGATTTTAAAAGATATTAACTTTTCCCTTACCATCCCACCCATGACTGTTATGGACATTAGTAAAAGTATTTTATCTTTAAAACAATCAGGTACACGCGATTTAGATGGTTTAGATGCAAAAATACTTTAGATTTCGTGTCCAAATAATTACTGATACACTAACGTATTTGTACAATTTATGCATAGAGAAACAAACCTTTCCCTTGAAATTTAAGGAAGCTAAAGTAATTCCACTTTATAAATCTGGTGATAAGTCAATTCCATCAAACTATAGGCCAATTTCTATTTTATCTGCTTTATCTAAACCTTTTGAAAAACACTTGCAAAATTTACTATATTCTTACCTTACTAAAAACAATTTACTCCACGACGATCGATCTGGTTTCCGTAAAATCATTCCTGCCATACAACCTTGTGCAGCTTATTGATAGCCTCTTATATAGTATAAATGAAAATAAATTTAGTGGTATTCTGTTTATAGACTTTGAAAAAGCTTTTGGTGTAATAAATCATTCTCTCCTGTTGCGTAAACTGGAACTCTACAAATTAACTCCAGAATTCATAAATCTCATGTCCTCATTCCTATGTAATAGGAAAACAATCAGTAACAGTCAACAATAAAACGTCAAACTTAATGTCTATCAAATATGGAGTACACAATGGCTCTGTATTGGCCCTCTACTGTTTACTGTCTACGTCAATGATTTACCTTATTTTCTTGAAAGTAAATGCGAAATGTTTGCGATGATACATCTCTTCATTCCAGTGATTCAGATCCATATAAATTAGCTAGTAAACTCACAAAATGATGTAAAAAACTTATCGAATGGACTCAGTTGAACCATATGTCCTTAAATGCAAGCAAAACCAAGTGCATGTTTGTCTGTGCCCGACAAAAAAGACAAAAGATGAAGTCAAAATTTCCACCATGTTTATATCTGACCAAAAAATAGAAGAAGTCGACTCACATAAAATACTAGGAGTAATAATAGATAAAGATTTAACATGGACCGACCACATAACGTCAATGGGGAAACGTCTCTCAAAAAAATTACTTCAATTAGCCAAGATTAGAACTTCCTGGACACCCATCCTCGAAAGCTCTTTTTTGTGCACAATTCTATCAATCATTGATTATGCATCAACCCTATGGGATAACTGCAGTGAAACCAACTTGAAAATTATTCATCGAATGTATAAAAGAGCATTAAAATTAGTATTACTAAAATCAAGCACCCTAACAACAGAAGACTATAAACAACTTAATATGTTAACCTTCTACAACAGACTTTCGTTCAATAAGGCAGTATGCATGCATTAATGTTACAAACGGATATGCTCCTAAAAAGATAAGAGATTCATTTACAACTAACACTTTATAGACATAGTCATTTATTATCCTTTCCTAGACCAAGAAATAATCTTTATAAATCTAGTCTTTTGTACTCTGGTGGAAATGTATGGAACAAGCCACTTTGAAAACATAAAGAACAAAAATCAGTTTAAGAAAAATCTGAAAAAGCATCTCATGGATAGTTAGCAATCAATATTTTCTCAAATTCCCTTGAAATAACTCTTCCGTGATTTTACATGATGTATCCTTGTGTATATGTTTATGCCTATGCACATGTCTGTTTATGCGTGTGTATGCTTTGTAGACAATGTAATGATATTGTACATAACTTAACTCTCTCTCTCTCTCTCTCTCTCTCTTCTCCTCTCTCTCTCTCTCTCTCTCTCTCTCTCTCTCTTCTTGTTACTTCCTTGATATGATAACTATAATAGGCTTGAATTTTTTTTTGTACTCCCTCTCCCTCCACCCCCACGCCTCCATCCTACCCCCTCCCTTCCTAGTTCCTCTCCCCTCCTCATCCCCTCAGATTTCCCCCCCCACCACCACTCTCGCCCTTTTCCGCTGATTTTCACCCTTTGTATTTCTTCGTTTTCAGTATTTTATTATTCAAGTTTGTTTTGTTATGATGGCTTGATGTAAAAAACAAACAAACAGTTTCTCTGCTTATTCAATGTTCCATCTGGAAATAAAATTGTGACTTGACTTGACTTGACTTGATACACACACATATGCACCTACGCACACATATGGGCCCATGCCCGCACCTCACACATACACGTGTACATTCACTAACACACACACATAAAAAAAAACCCGAAAAAACATGGTAGGTAGGCACTCCAGGTCTGACCAGCGCGTTGGCCTAATGCGTAGGTCAGACATCCGCTGAGTCGTAGCCACGAGACCCTCTCTTCTTCAATTTCTCATCTTCATGTTAATTTTATTTATCCATCAGCTTCACATCATACGTAGTATGGTCTCAAAACTTTGCGGATGTGGTGTAGCGTATATGGAGTAGTCCGCACGCAGTGACGCCTCCTTGATGAAACTGAAACTAAAACTATCTGGTCCCCCGCTTTACCCTATTTAATTTGTTTTTGATATTAACACTTTGTTTTTGTGATGGAATCATTAAACAATGGCTCATGTGTATCAACGCTCGTATCATCTTCTTAGTCAAATGTTTCTGACACACCAGCAAAATCGTGAAAAACGCCAAAAAAAAAAAAATGTTTATACCAACGGTCAGTCAAAGTTTCATTGTACACAACATTCTTTCTATTGATCAATGATCTGAAAGATTGGTGATCCTTCACCGAGTTCTTCTATTTTTCTAATCTAGCTTTGTCATACTTTCGTTTTGTCTTCTTTAAAAGATCTTTATACTCTCTTAACTCCTTAACATAACAAGCGGGGGTAGGTGGAAAGTAATATAAATCTCTGAAGGCCATATATGACACAGTAACATCGAGTGTACGTAATAAATGTTTATACTCAGATTACTTTGAGTGTCCAAGAGGTGTGAAACAAGGGTGTATTCTTAGCCCCCAGTTATTTTCTTTCTTTATGAATGAATTGGCTATTGAAATATCTAAAAAGGGGAAACAGGGGGTGCAGCTTATTTTTTGGTGCTATTGAATATTTCCGGTTGCACTTTGCTGATGATGTCATCCTATTCTCCGAATCTGTGGTGGGATTACAACACCAGTTAAACTTATTAAAACTAGGAGCAAATAGATTGACCCTGAAAGTTTATTTAGAGAAAAGAAATGTAATGGTATTTAGAAAGGGTGGGTGTCTGGCTGCACGTGAGAAATGATGGTGTGGAGGAAATTAATTTAGAGTTACAAACTCATAAAAATACTTAGGAATCATCTTTACTACTAAATTGAGTTTTTAGTATGGGTTGGTCAGAAATGTGCCGAAAAGGGAAAAGGCGTGTCGATGCATAAGAAAACTAAATTCTATTGAGCCTGTTCTAACATCTGGCACTGACGTTTGGGGCATTTACGTAAATGGGCAAATGAGAACTGTACATAACTTTGCTATCAAACGGTTCCTAATTGTACCTTTACGTATCTCTAATAAAATGTGTCAGGGTGAAACTGGTCGATATCCATTATATATTAAAACTGTTGTCAAATGTTTGAAACATCGGTTGCGATTATTAAAATTACCAATAAAAAGTGTAAATAAACAGGTTTAGTGCATGACACTAACTCAATTGGAATTAGGTCGTCAGAATTGGGCATTTGAAATAAAGAGAGTTCTATTTGTAAATGGATTTGGCATTTTATGGATGACTCAGAGTGTTGGTGACGAAGTCAGGCTTTTGGCAGCGTTTAAAGATAGGTTGATTGCGTGCCATATGCAAAATTGGCATAGCAACTTGGAAGAAAGTGACAAGTATGAGTTTTATCACTCATTTAAAGATCTTCTTCAAGCTGAGAACTGCCTCACAACAATTTTGTGTAAGCGTTTTAGAGATGGTTCATGCACGCGGAAAGTTGATTTGATGTGTCCATCGTGCTCAAAAGAAATTGAAGACGAGGAACACTTCGTTTTTAGATGCCCAGAAAACAAAAAAGTTAAAAATGATTGTTCTGATTTCAAGTCCTTTTTCGGTCAAACTCAAACCCTCCCTGGTATTTTATCCTCTGAAAATGTAGACATTGTAAACTCATTTGCTAAGTGTGTGGCGGTAGCTTTTCGATTTAGAGAAAAAAAAACTTAATATGTAGGTTGTGTTTGTAAATAATGACTGTGCAATAAGTTGTTTATTGTGATGAGAATAATGTCGGATGAATAGCCTTTTTCTTCATTTTCTAGTTATTTGTATTGTTCAATTGTTTTGTGTGTGTAAACTTATTTTTTGACTCGCATTTCCATTGCTGGCAGAGTTTTGCAACACTAAGTGGAAATTGCGCATGCACTCCCTTGGCATTAGGGTTGTTTAACTATTGTCAATAAATCATTATCATTGTCATTGTCATTATCATCGTCGATGTCATTCTCTCTCTCTCTCTCTCTCTCTCTCTCTCTCTCTCTCTCTTCTCTCTCTCTCTCTCTCTCTCTCTCTCTCTCTCTCTCCACTCTCTCTCTCTCTTAGGACTTACGTTTGGTTTAACAGGGGATGTGTTATACATTGATTTATTTGTGCCTCCTCAGGGTTCGCCACATTTTGCATATTTTGGTGTTGACAATTGTATGTTTTCTCTAATAATAATAATATAATATAATGAATACTTACATAGCGCCTATTCTCGGCTAGAGACCAAGCTCTAAGCGCTTTACAATCAACACTGGTTTACACAACGGGCTGCCTACCTGGGTAGTGCCGACTGAAGAGCTGCCAGTTGGCGCTTCATTCAGTCGTTTCCCGTGTCATTCAGTCAGTATCGTTCAATATCGATCACTCAGTTTCCTTACTTCCTTCATTCTTTCCATTTCTCACGCAGGGTGCATGCTATGTGTAACGTGTCATCCATACCAACGGCCAAACTGGCCTACTCTTCCGAAAGTTGGTGATGGGATTTTACGTGTGTGCAAGATGTTATGCGTGCGTTCACACACGAAACCTCGGTTTATAGTCTCATTCGAAGGACTGTATGGGAAATGGAGTCAGAACAAATGTTAACTCCGAGGGAAAATGTCTTACTGACTGCATGCTTGATCTGAGGATGTGCAATGCTGCTGGTAAACCAAAAAAGTAAATATGTTTTACGAGCATGATACTTATAATGTTGATATTCGCGGTTGTTCTGATTCAGTAGAAATGAAATTATCAGACAATGCGCTCGATCTTTACGCCATTTCGCCGGGATTTTTCATTCTAAATGGTGTATGTCATGGTGATCGTGACGGGCACTACACGTTTATATATGACCCAGAGAGTAACGTATATGAACATTTTTTAGTGTATAGAAATTAATTCTCAGTCATATTGCTTTTTTTGTCGTTTATTTGTATTAGAGAATTTAGAATTTGATCATCGACCTGTCGAAATTTCATTTTGATATGCCTAAACTGATTCCTGTGTCTCTGAGTTGTGTATTGCTTGCTGATAGAAAAGTTCGAGTGGAAGTTTTATCCTGAACAAATTTATGTCGATATACTGCTGTCGGATGAATCATTGTCATCTCTAAACGATGCTGTAAATACAATTGCTCGTGACTGTAATGAATGTTTGTTGCACGTGTAAAAATGAACGCTTGTTGTATGAAAAAGTAAATTTGTTTGAAGGAAAATATAGGGTGAAAACGACTGGTATGATGAAGAGTGTAAAATGTGAAAACAAAAAAAAAAAAAAACTGAATTTTAAACGTAATTAATAGCGCACCGCAAAAAACAACAACAACAACAACAAGAAACATAGAGAAACGTATCACAAGACAAAACACGATGCGTTTCGACAAGATACAAAACACTTGGACGAGCAATCACTTATCTTCATCCACTTCAGCGCAAGATGGGCGTTGAAATTCAATGCCGATCTTGCGCTGAAGTGGATGAAGATAAGCGATTGCTCGTTCATTTTCCTTGTCCTGAGAGTTTTGCATCTTGCCTGAAGAAGACCTAAGAGGTCGAAACGCGTCATGTTTTGTCTTGTGATTCGTTTGTAAACGCTTTTTTGTTTTTTGGCGGTGCGCTATTAATTACATTTAAAATTTGTTTAGATTTCCGCCTGCAGTCGCCTCACTTTGCAACTAGATGTAACAAAAAATTGAAGGATTGCTGAAAATATTTCTCCAGATGAAGGATCATACCGGTTCCGTTGCTGACTATATAGCTACGAGACAGTATGAAAATCTTCTTAAATTAAGTAAAATAACAGGATAATGATGTATTATTAGGATCGTTAGTTGCACTACTTTAGAATCAAAAAGAGTTTAGACAGAATGGGTATAACATTTCTCTCATACATAATCGATGACTGACACAGTCACTTTTGAAAATTATTGGGAAAAAATACAAAATGAAGATTCTTGTATAATGAACGACGGTGGTAATGATACTTATCATTAAGATGACGATGAATGTTCCATGAACCGCCCAGTGTTTAGAGAAGATGTGGTTTAGCAGTAAGGAAGTCAGAGAATGGTAAATCAGTAGGTCCAGACGAAATTATTGGGTTTTAACACATTGTTTGACAAGGGAATATTCCCTGACGACTGGACAGAAAGTACTGCGTTACATTCATTCAAGAAGATGATAAGACAGTCCTTGTAATTACAGAGGGATATCGTAATGCTATACAAACAGTAAATAGGTCTATTGTGAACAACGGGATTCCAGAATGGACTAAATTGCACAGTATTAAAAGGGAACATCTAGCGGGGTATAAAAGGCCACTCTACCATTGATCATATGTACACATTAATAGCTTTAATGTAAAATAAGTTTTGGTTTAACCGCAAACTTTATGTTGTTTTTATTAACTCTTTGAAAGAATCCTATCGTGGCCTATTCTTTCGAAAAACGGAGTTAAAGGAAAACTTTTTCGACGTATGTTAGAGTCAGAACTAGGATTCATTCTAGTTCAAACGCGGGGGTAAAACAAGGCGACGTTCCGGATTCTTTGTTGCTTGTCTTATTATAATTGAACTAGCATTAGAAGTGATAAGAAATAGGAAGCATGGAGCTACGTTTACGTATGATATTTTGAATTATCCATATTACTTTTGACAGATTATCTGGCCCTCCTTCTGAAACAATAGTTGGGTCACAGACACAATTACACATCCAAAACTGAATCATAGTAAAAGTAATGTAATTGTTTTTAGGAAATGTAGAGACTTAGCAACTAGAGAACATTGGACTCGTAATGGAATCCCAAGTTTCATTTCCAAAGTTTTTCAGTATTTAATGATATAGGCATTTATTTTTCGACGAGACTGAGTTTTACTCTGTCGTGTCAGAATTTTGCCAGCAGAGCCAAACGTTCATTGTAATGTATATTGCAAAAACTACTTAAATTAAATTGCAATTCCCTTATTGTATATCTAAAGCTATTTGGCACACAGAAACAGCAATATTTCAATTTGGAAGCTGAGTTGTGGGGACTTAGTAGTACAGCTTGTCACTATAAAACGGTACATCTATTTACTCATAAAAAAGTTTCGAGGAGATCAAACACAAGCACCAAATGATTTCATATAATTATGGAGAGACAATAAGATGCCCCATTTGTAAAAAATTCTGCAGTCAGGTGTGTACGACTAGGTACCTGATACTCGTTGTAAATTGTACATGTTTGGTTTTAGATACGTATCGCTAAAAAAAAGGCGTGAGAGAATTAATCAGTTCCTTGCTGAATTTACGGAAAGGCTGTGTGCGTAGATGGCAAGAATGGAGTTTTCGTGTTCCGATTAGTGAAAGATTTAGTCTGTATGAATTTTAACAAAACAGCTGCTAATACAATGCACTTAAAATTGAATCTAATCAGGCGTCTTAAAAATTATTTTAACAAGTTTCAGACTTGCGTTCAAGAAATTGCTGTAGGTAGGTTTTGGTGGAAGCAACACGCACCTGTTGATTGAATTTGTCCATAGTTTAAACAATTGAAAGAAGACGAAGTGCATTTTGTCTTGTGTTGTCCAGTTTTAGATAATCTAAGGGTAAAGTAAAAACGTACTATCAATGTTCAAATCCTTTTCGATTGCGTTTACTTAGTGCAGCATCAAATGATGAACGAACAACAGGAAATCTGTCCATTTATCTATATAAAGTGTTGAAATTATGATCTGTGCTTTTTTCTTTATGCATTAAGCTAGATCAAGTACATCATTACTGTATTTTTGAAAGGATTGTTTAGCTGCACCGCTTTCATGAAGGGGACTGGCCTGTACGTGAATGAAATATAAAATATCTGTATTATCTCTCTCCCTCCCTCCCTCCCTCCCTCTCCCTCCCTCCCTCCCTCCTCCCCCCCCTCTCTCTCTCTCTCTCTCTCTCTCTCTCTCTCTCTCTCTCTGTGTGTGTGTGTGTGTGTGTGTGTGTGTAATAATGTGCGGACTTGTATAGCGCGGTTTCGCGGTCTACGACCGCGCTCACCGCGCTTTACATGAAAACATAAAAAGGTACAACATACACGAAATATATAGGCTTATGTCACCATGAACAATAACGTAAAGCATTTAAAATGAAAAAACAAACTAGAACATTAAAATTCACACATATAATATTTATAGCTCATTTGTAAAACGACAAGGACAACCCGTTCAACACACACACAACGCACCCAGACACACACACACACACACACACACACACACGCACGCACGCACGCACGCACGCACGCACGCACGCACGCACGCACGCACGCACGCACGCACGCACGCGCACACACACACACACACACATAGCAATTTGTCAAGATATAAAATGATTGATTGCCTCATGTTTTGTTTTAAAAACAAGGACATTGATAAAGATGGGGTGTTTTATTTGGAATCATAATACAATTCAAATAAATATGTTTTTAATGCCTTTTTAATAGATGATTTTGGCTGAACATAGCGGATAGACTTGGGCAGTGAATTCCATTGCCTTGGGGCAGCAAATGAAAAAGAACTTCACCAAAAGTCTTAGTGCGAGTCCTCGGAATGCACAAAGTCAGATGATCTGTAGACGAACGGAGTGGTCGGGATGGTGAGTAAATGCATAGCAGATTGGAAAAATAAGCTGGAGAAGACTTTGAGAAGAAATCGTGGCAAAGGAGGGATAGCTTATACTGAATGCGTGCTTCAATTGGCAACCAGTGTAGGGTTTGTAACAAAGGTGTAACATGATCTCTGTTTTTAGCCTTAAATACTATTCTTGCAGCTGAAGTTTGTACCTTTTGTAGCTTATCTATAGATCTTTTAGGGCATCCAGCTAAAAGGGCAATAATCAAGTCTAGAGAGGACAAAGGTACAGACTAATGCTTTTGTTACCGCTATTGTGAGGTAGTGACGAATAGAACTAATCTGGCGTAGAGCTGCATAAGCTGATCTGCAAATGTGCGATGTGTGCTTGTCAATCGATAAGTCATCAGATTTAATAAATCCTAGGTTGCGTGCAAAAGGGGAGAGCGCAGTATCAAAGTTTGTTGCACGTGTGTGTGCGTGCGCGCGCGCGCGCGCGCGTGTGTGTGTGTGTATGTGTGTGTGTGAGTGTGCGCGCGCGCATATGTGCGTGCATGTACGAATGTGTGTGTGTGTGTGTGTGTGTGGTGTGTGTGTGTGTGTGTGTGTGTGTGTGTGTGCATGCTATGTTCATAGATTTATATCACAAGTATATGTAAATGTTGCGCCTCTAAGCTCAGCCTGTCTTCATATTTCACGATTCGAGAGAGACCCTCAGGCATTTTGGCACTGGTTTTGTATAATTTACCTTTAATGAACATTTTTATGAAAGATCGTTGCCACGCTAATTTTGTTTGGGAGTTTTGCTAAATTATTTGGGTTTTCTTGCAATATTAAATTGTGAAACTTTTAGTTTCAGCATTTTACGTGAAACACAGTCTCGAAGTTGTGCTACAGTAATGCAAACCTGCTGGGCCCATGTATTTTGTCAGTCTATATCACTTTCATTTTGATTTTCTAGATCCTGGTAATTCAAAACGTCACAGAGTCAGCGCCGCTGAAACTTTTGTGCTTTATGACTCCTTTCTGAGTTACCGCAATTTTGTTCCGTTCGTTTGAAAGGCAAATTTAGACTTTTTTTTTTCATTTTTGTTCCAGTATCAAAACTGAAAAGCCTTGGGATGGTTTTCGAAAAGACTTTTATGGTTTTTGGAATCATAGACCACACAGTGTGCCTGACTATTCTAGAAAATCTCAGGTACAATATTGACAAGCCGTCATTTTATGATTGTGTACCCCTTAATTTAAGCTTACTCAAACTGTTATCATTTCCGTCTGTTCCCTGTGCTCTTCTTTTGATGACCGTATGTTTCTAACTCCCTCCGACTGGCCAAACCGACAGCAGTTGAAAGACATTCTCATTTTATGCGGCGATACTCTGGAACTCACTCCCTTTCTAAAGACATCATGCCCCGTCTTTACTAACTCTCGAGTCGACAGTTAAATGCTAGTTGTGGGAGACCACCTGAAAAATGGCTAAATCGCTGTCTTAAAACAACAAGAAAAAGCATTGTATCGCCAGACGAAAGAACAAACAAACAAATCACAGAACAAACACTGCGTGTTTCAACCTCTTTGGTCTTCTGCAGGCAAAACAACAATAAACAACTCTCTTAATGGACAGGAACACCGGCAGCGAGGGGTGTTTTGATTCGCTTCGAACGCCGACATTGCCATATGATAGCATCAAAATGTTACTTATGCAACATTATCGCACAAAAGTGGCTTGCTCTTTATGTGCCCAGTATGAGCGTGAGTCACTTTGCAACTTTGGAGAAGATCAGATGAAGACTGTGGATTTGTATTACTATGACAAATACAGACTGCACTGAAAACAGACACACAAACAAACAAACAAACAGATAAATATTCGTACTGACAGGCAGACAGACAGACAGACAGCTAGAACGCGTTTTATATATCATGTATATTCAGTTTAATGTAGTCACTCACTGTCAGTGTTTTGGTATTGTTGATAACGATCTATAAGACGCAGAAATGTTTCTTTCAATAAAATCAGATTGAGGCAAAGCCGTTTTACATTTGAAATTCCTGCCACTTGCTGCTTCTCCCATTTCGACATTTGTTTTTGATGTACGACGCAAAAGGAACACTAAATAGAAGTGCGTTGACATGCAATGTGGAACCGGATTTAGAGTTTAACCATTATATTATTTTCACTTTTCATTTTATATCAGGAATGGATCAGTTTAAGAATGACCTGTATTTCTCTAGTTCCATCAGAAATGACTATTATACCTTATTTGCTATTGAGAAACGGAAATCAGGGCATCGTTTTTAAACGCTTGGCGATGAGGAAACGACATATCAGATGGTACTTTTACCTTTTTGACCTATAAGCACTACGATTTTTATTCTATGATCGATGCAAAATAAAACCTACAAAAATCATTCCAACGCTGCGCTTGAATGACTGTGATAGATTTTGCCATAGATTGTGTTGTATGACACTCCCCTCAGTGCATGGCTTGATTTCATAATAATAACAGAATGAAAGGTGGAGCTCTTTAATTTAATGTGATGCAACAACACATATTGCATGAAAATGAGCTGAGAGAGAGAGAGAGAGAGAGAGAGAGAGAGAGAGAGAGAGAGAGAGAGAGAGAGAGAGAGAGAGATCTCATTGCGATAAGCCTCCAATTTGGATAGAGTGCAGGTGAGCCTATATAATCCAGAGGTGAAAGGGAAATTTGCACACGTTTGTCTTATTTGGGGAAGCAAACCTCGGGAGGTTAGTGATGAGTTTCAGCCTGTGTTGGGCACTTCCATCGGTTACTTTTTCTCTTTGCTTTTGCTCCTTTGAGTTCAGCAAATGATTGTCTCAAAATTGTCTACATTTAAAGATATACTTTTCTTCAACAGAATGTTAACATCGCATTTAGGAGGAAATGAAATTCATCTTCTGCTGATTGGCAGGATATGTAGTTTGCTTTCCCCGTATTCCTTACTGCTGTGTAGATCTGTTACATTATGTCTGACTTCCTGAAAACTTTATCCTAAAGTTCTTTTTGTCAAATGCATCACGCATGGTTCTGGTTCTAAAACTGATTTGAAAGGACAGTTTACTTCAAAACGATGGCTTCCGTTTCACCTGTTTGTCCAGTCTTCCTGATAGCTTTCGATCGTTGTTGGTGCCTAAAATACTTCATATTTTGTGATACCTCCAGCTAATCAATGAAATGGAAGTCAGTCTAATGGCATAGTTTTGATAACGTGGTGTCAGTTGGATTCTTAGTTTCAGTTGTCAGTATTATCACCAGATTTATTCCTAGAAAAAAAGCGAATGTTTGTTCTGGTATCCTGTTAAGCTCTAACTCGTTAGAGGAGAAACAGCACCTAGTGCTCGTGACGTTCTGTCTGTATGAAAACACAAGGACTGATCTCACCATTTATCATTGCATGAGACTTTTTTTTAGGGATGAAGAGAAAGAGTTGAGTTGGGAGCTTCACATAATTTGTTTTTTCTCGAACAATTGGTTCTGTAGTTTTGAACCATATTTACTCCTTCCGTTTCATTGAATCTATAAAACCGTAATCTTAAATTGCAAGATCTCCATCTTTCCAATCGGTTTTTAGTTTTGCTTCATTTAACTGTTAAATCAAGTTAATTAGGTCTCCTTCGAAGATAGTGTAAGGGTGGTGGATGGAGGTAAGGAGGAAGAGGGGAGTAGAGTAATGGGGGAGAGAGCGAGTTGACACATCAACTTCCACACCAACACCAGCTCGTTGGTTTCCTCTCTCTTTTATTTCAAATCATGGTTGGACCGAACCAACCATACCAACCACCGACCTCAGGACAGTGCTTGCTACACGCTAATGGCTCCTCGCGTTTCACCTGTCAGGCCTACACTTCGGCCCAACAATGGCTTTTGCTTTTTAGCCCTTTACATTCACAAACACCTGAATGACAGAACCAGCGTCACAGCCTTCACCACACTATGCTCAGTGAAGAAATGATCTCAGAGGCAGAACGCGGGAGTATACAGGCCTTCCACCCCCTTGGAACGAGATCTTTCGAGAAAGTCTTTTGTGGCCTGAGTCACAATAGAACGACTACAAGCATCTAAAGTGTTTAAAACTGTGGCTCCGGTGGGGCTGCTCTTGACCAGACATTCTGTCCTCCACGGCCCGACAACCAACGGGTCCGACCGCCATGTAAGTGGCTGGGTCTGGTGGAGTGCAGAAGAACTAGACCCTTCAGGCTCTGTACCTAGGACAAAATCCAGCATCCCACCTGGAGATGTTTGAGTTCTAGAATCTCAAGTCCACCTCAGCAAAAACAACACCAACCACGGCTCCACGGTCTCCCAGGGCTGTCCCCCCGGCCTATACTCAGTCTCCCAAACCAAACCATCCAGATCAGCCATGGTTAAAGGGAGGCTCTCAAGAGCTCCTCAGCAAAGGCGACACCAATTACGATGTGGACGAAGTCCAATGGCTGTCTCTTCAAAACCAGTCTGCCCAGACCAGCCGTGGGCAAATTGTCTGCTTAGTGACCAGCCTCTCAACTGGCATTCCAACCTACCAGCTAGGTTGCTCCTCACTGCGATTCTATCCTGCGTTTAAGGGGTTAACCACTACAAGCTCTCTGTTCTCAAAGGTTGGGCAGAATCGCACTCTTTACAATAGCATTTTTGAAGACTTAATGGGATGGAAGAGGTCATTGCAGTATTGTCTGCAAATAGGGGCAAACAGAATTGATATCCATGCCTTCCATATTCAACTTTGTCAGCTATTTCAGTTGTGAGCAAAGAGTATAAGATTAGGAGAGACAATAAGTAGCCCTGTTTGAGAGACTGTTAGAGCATTAAAATTGTCTAAAAGAGTAAAGTTTCTTGTCTCCCCTGTGAGGAGAGAGAGAGAGAGAGAGAGAGAGAGAGAGAGAGAGAGAGAGAGAGAGAATTGTTTATACATAGAAAAGCAGCGCCCCTTAATGATTAAGGGCGTGCGCATTATGAACAACTAATCCACATTACAATAAACATAACTAGACAAGCAAAAAAGTATAAAGATATAGCATACTATCTCATCTTAAAGGCCTTGTACGAGTATATCAACAAATTTTTGGTAACACTGTTGCAATGTGAAGACATCAGAAGGCTGAATTTGAGAGCGCTAGGGCTTCGGTCGAATTTTTCTGCCATCAATTCTTTTCTGAGTTTAAACATTTGTTTTCTGAGACTAAGGAATACAGCACAGCATAAAACAATGCAACTGATTTCCTTCAGTTTCTGTACAAAGTGGACATAGCAACTGGGCGTAAGTATGATTTCTGTAATGAAAATAACGCACTGCTACATCTGATGTCCTAAAGCCAAACTTGGTCATCATACATTTTAAAATGCTTATCAATGTTTGTTAATAAATAACCTTGTACACAATGTGGATTATGACCAAATGTTTAATACATACTAAATCTGTTGCTAATCTGAATATGGTTGTTCCATTCCTGCCATCTACAGTCTAAAAGTCTTTGAACACCCGTAGAAAACTTCTTATTTCTTCCACACCTTGATTCAGCTAAACAAACCCAAAGCCAAATTCACAAAGACAAGGACGGACATTCAACAACCACGTGTTCGATCCCCTCTCGTCCAGATTGCATGCTATTAGATAAGTTATCCCGGTAAACCTGTGTCTATCCATGTGTGTAAAGTTTAACCAGTAACGAACACAATTCACAACAGTATATAATACATACCAGGTATCTTTTTACATCACCATGCACAAGAGCATTTGGTGTCCGCATGTCTTCGCCAGAGAGAGAGAGAGAGAGAGAGAGAGAGAGAGAGAGAGAGAGAGAGAGATGGAAACAGATTTTATTCATTAAGGGCCATGGCCCCATTTGAAGGGGGGGGGGGGGGGGGGGGGGGGGGGGGGGGGGGGCGGTGAACCACAAGTAGTATACGATAATGAACAAAGAGATACCAACATGCTGACATTTTCTTTCAATAGGTCAGTGAAGCAGCTATACAGATGAACAAGGCTTTTGTTTTAAGATTCCATTGAAAATTTGCGCGTCTTTTAAAAACTGTATAGAGGTATAAGTTCAGGTTCTTCATAACATATTTGTTCTGATTGGACACGGACAGAGATGCATGGAACAGACATGGATGTGCATAAAACCTACGCGGAATATATCCTTTTCTCAGGTCACTGACAGCAGGACAACAAAGTAAAATACATAATTCGTCTTCCCTTGCGCTTCTACACATGGGACATCTTAAGCCATTTTCTGAGTATTTTTCATATCGATTGCGATGTATTGTCAAATCAGTAACCATTGGTCTAAACCAAATACCGTTTAATGTGTCTGTCTACATCAAGCAGAAAATAGCTTTCACAGTTTCTAGAAGATTTCAAAGTACTGTATCAAGAGAATCTTTCACTTTGCTGAATGTGATCTTCACAGTTTTGTCATCTGTAATCAATCAACCCTTGACAAAATTCTCTCAAAAACCCCTTCACATATTCCAGTCCCTGATTTAACCATATCAACCCAAATCCATGTTGATGTAACATTTCGCGAACATTTATGACCCATGTTTGTTTGCCGTTGGAACTAGATTTAACAACAACCTGTAAGCGTTCAGCGGCAACCTATTTTCATCCAGACATAATAGTTTTAGCCAGTACCTAATACAACGAATATTTGACTCAATGTATATAGTATGGCTACAGTCTCTCATAAATTAATTGATTTGGTGTTTTGGTATGAATACCAAGGAATTTTGTAAGTGCATACAAATGAATTTTTTCATGTGTTACTGCTTTATCTAGTCACCACAATTCTGCGCCAGATTTAGCAATAGGTAGAACCTGGGAGTCAAATATTCTATGGATAATACACAATAGAGCCTTCTTTGCCCTTCTGGCCAGGTCTTCGCCGGCAACTACAAAGCTAAGACGAGTGGTAAAATATATACCAAGATGTTTATAACAGTTTACAACGGACATTCGTTCACCATTTAAGAACCATCTCTCTTCTCCTGCTAGATATCCACCTTTTCTAAACACCACATTGTTGCTTTTGTTCATATCAATTTTGAGTTGAAGTCGAGACACTGCATTATAAAGATTGTTCAGTTGATTTTGGAGACCAATAGGTGTTTCAGGGAGCACTGCAATATCATCCGCTAATAAATAAAAGGAATAGTTCAGTGGGACTAGGAGTGAGTGTAGCTCTGTTTCCATTCTGAATTATATGTTGAGCTAATTCATTTACAAATAAAGGGAACAGGACAGAGCTAGAGGTACCCCCTGTTTACCACCTCTTGTACATATGATATAATCAGTAAAATCAGCACGACATTTTACCTCTGCTTTAACACAGTTACACGTACTTGAATACATTTATAGACTTTAACTTTAATCCCATTGTTATATAGAACAGGCCACAGTAGTTAAATTGAAACAGAATCGACAGCCTTTTCAAATACTATAAAAGCTGCGTACAACTTACGATTCCAAGATAACTGCTTTTGGACTATTGCTAAAAGAGTGAACATTTGATCAATAGTAGAACAGCCTTTCTTAAAACCAGCTTGGCGTTCACTGTCATAGCATTCTGCTGAACTTACTCTTGCAATCTACAAATAATGATGGACCTATAAAGTTTACTACTTACATCACACAAAGATATGACCCTATAATTACCTGGGTTATTTACGGACCCTTTCTTAAACACTGGGATGGACTCTGTCCATCTTTCAGGAAATATTCCTCGATCAAAAAGTGCATTTAAGAATTTTAGAAGGAAGTCAACCAGGAAATTACTTACGTGTTCGCACAATTCGCCAATATATCCATCCGGCCCCGCTGATTTTGTGTTCTTCGGCTTTTTTTGTCGCTTACAATACTTCCTCTTTTGAAACTGGGCGATTAGAAGTATCCATATCATCATCCGTATCAATGATTTTTTTTAATTCAAAATTGAAGCGACGTTCTCCATCGTTGTCGTTTGGCAATAATTCTGTAAAATGTTGATGCCAGTCATCAACACATATGTCATTATGTGTTTGACATTTCTTCACTGATAACTTTTGCATAATTTTCCAAAAATCACAACAATATTAATATATACAAGGTATCTTTTTAAATCCCCATACACAAGAGCATTTGGTGTCCACATGTCCACGCCCAAGAGAGAGAGAGAGAGAGAGAGAGAGAGAGAGAGAGAGAGAGAGAGAGAGAGAGAGAGTTTTACCTGCTTTCTTTCATATTCTTCCGTACAGAAGACAAAACGTTGCTTCAGTCTACCAGACAAAGATGATGAAGTCGCTGTTGCTGTCCCTGGTGGCTGTGCTGGCGTTCATCAGTGTGACGTCGGCGAGACCAGCGCGTCCAGTGATTTCAGTGGTGAAGAAAGGCAAATGTCCCAAGCCTCCGATCGAGGAGAATTTTGACATCGCAAGGGTATGTGTTGACACGCTAGTGATGCAAACATTTACACACCTCACATTAAACAACAGAACAGACGACACACAATTTATCATTAAAATAAAATTCTTTTCAAGGTGCAACCAACAAACCCTTATCAATCAAACACACACATCACATATGGACTAGCATACATTGACACTTAACTACCAACAATCACGCTTTTCAGATTCAGATTACTGTCTCACACACACACACACACACACACACACACACACACACACACACACACACACACACACACACACACACATATATATATATATATATATATATATATATATATATATATATATATATATATATATATATATATATATATATATATATATATATATATATATATATATATATGCCACGTCGAAATTACCACTGTTTTTTTCACTGTGTCGGTCTCTGCAGGAAAGACAGGCGTCGAAACAAATACATTCTTCGGAATATATGTTACATCATACCACAAATGTCGATGAAAACGAAGGCACACAACATGACGCCAAACAGGTTGAAGAATGAACAGATGAAGAACACGCTTTTACCAAGGGGTTGCTCAGAGGATGAACCAAGGGGATGCACACGGGAACCCCCCGACCTTCACAACACACACATGAAGAACCACTGAACACAAGACGAAGCAGCACATCCAGCGACCTCTCCAGACCAGACACAGATGGCTAAAGCACAGAAACACCAATTTAGGTGGGTTTGTAAGCCTCAAACCACAAAAGCAGTCCCACAGACCAGACTGGTAATTACCACCAAACACTCTATAGCAGCAAAGAGTTGTGCTTTGCCCCAGCCTCACCAGCCTATCGACTTCCCTCTCTCAAAGACCTGGCTAAAGCTTGCCTACGCAGCTTGCTGTCAGGGCAAAACGTGTCCATTCTACATCAGCATCACAAACAAATCACTTGTTGATGACAACATTCAGGTGAACTGGTCGTCAGCTACGTCCCCAGTTTCCTTGGATAACCCAACAAGTATGACCATATTGAGAGACGCCTTTCCACGTAACCCAACAAGTATGACCATATTGAGAGACGCCTTTCCACGTAACCCAACAAGCATGACCATATTGAGAGACGCTTTTCGACGTAAAGCTTAACTATTTACCGTCCTGGAATAAAACCGGTCTGATATTCATTTATCGATTTACGTAGGATGTGTTTTATTCATTTGGCTGTGCATGTTGATCCTATTTTGCACGACACATTTAATAATCATATAGGTCTCCATTTGTAGATGTTCTTTTGGCTTTAATCCTTTTTGGTAGGCAAGTAATAATTCCTTCTCTCTGAGTAATGGACAGCTCTCCTTTTGCAAAACCTGCATTTAAAGATCGAGCAATAAGTCTCTCGTGTCCTTCCAGAAAAAAATCGAAACAATTACTGTCATTCCATCAGTACCAGGGCTCATATCATTTTGCATTCCTTTCAGTGCTTCTGAAGCTTCTTGTCAGTTATTAGTCCCGTTAGTTCTTTGGATTCAGCTTCTCCAAGCTTTGGTAAATTTCCAGCACATCTATCAATGTCTATGTCTTTTACTCTTCTTTCTTTGTATAAGTATTCATAATAGGTCCTAGTTTTAGCTAATTTTTCGTCTGTTTCTGTTAGTACATTTCCTTGGCGTGTTACTTGCTTTGACATTTGTT
>CM031610.1:50959917-50994917 GCA_018398815.1 Conus ventricosus | reverse complement strand
CTCTGGTCAGAAAGCACAGACTCTCCATAGTCTTGTTGTTTATGATGTAAAAATCCATGAGTCTAAATGTGTAAATGTATATAGCTCTCTTTTAAAACAAACCAAATCAGGGACTCACTTAAAGCCTTTAGTCATACCTTGTTTTGAAAACAAGTATTTGAAAAAGACTGCCCACTTACGAACTGGGAAAGCACTTTAAACCAGTTGCATAAAGAGACATCATTTTTCGTTCGATGAAAGATGTGCTGCTTATGGCTGGAATAGACCTATCGAAGTACTTGGCTCACAACACTCGGGCTGCTAGTACTTCTGCAGCATTAAGCAGAGGTGTACCAATAGACAGCATCCTTCAAGCAGGTGGATGGTCAAAAAGGAACCCTTTTTGAAGATTCTACCACCAGATCATTAAACAGAATGAAGATGGAAATGGTAGTTCTACGAAGACTAAAAGTTTTTCACAGTCTGTGCTGGACACATTTGTAGACAAAGAGAAGTAACTCACTTTATCAGCTGATTGCCTTTCAGAGCCTGACGTGTTAAGGAATAACGTGTGATTCCCGACGCTAAAATCTTCCTATGTATACGTATGACCAATCAGCAGACGAGGAATAATTTGAAAAAATAAACGAGGCTTACTTACCTGGAAGTTCAAGTTTAATGGAAATTATTTCAAGGATGCTGTTGGGTAGAGGTATATATGTGCCCACCCATCAGCAACTCGAGGTACTTCCATTGAACCCCCCCTTCCGAGTTTTTTCTCGGGGATCACACATACCTGAAGTCTGGTGCGCGCGCGTGGTTTCGTCCTCCGCATGTATACCTCTACCCTACAGCATCCTCGAAATAATCTCCATTAAACTTCAACTTCCAGGTAAGTCTCGTTTAATTTTCAAATTATCTATGGCGCTGAATCTTTCGTAAGACCTAAGTGCTTACAAGTACAGAAAAGAGTAAAGAAAACATAAATGAAACCAATCTTCACCGGTAAAATCACTCCTCGTTTTGGATTTGCACTGTTCAAGGTCAGATTCTTCTGTTTCTGAATGTTCAACGGTTTTCCTCCCAAACTCCTGGAACCCTGCCCACACCAGTCCCCCTCCCCCCCCCCCCCTTGCCTCTGTAAACTCTTCTCTGGTACTTAATTGTTTGTTGTCTGGGGAAGTGTTTGTATCGTAAAAGCAACAGTGGCAAATAAAGAAAAACATTCACTTGAAAACAAATTCTACTCAATTTAAGATTCTGACTCGTCGAGCAATACTCCTAATTCTACAATAGGGACCACGAGTTAATTACAGTGTTGATAGCCGAAATTTGCATCGTTAGCCCAGAGGTATTATGTAATTTAGAATGGGAATTCTGTTCACCGGCTGACTCCTTTTTTTTCCATCTTTCTTTTTTTTCAAACTTAGGCGTTGAAAGACATTGCCATGTTCTTTGTTGCAGTCACAGGGCCAAACTTTATTGTCGTGGAGACAGATTATGTCAACTATGCTGTCATTTTCTCCTGCTTTGAAACCCGCAAACGAGGATTCCGCCGACTGGGATACCGCCGACTGAGACACCGCCGACTGGGATTCCGCAAAGGATTCTTCGTAAAAAACCCCCGTAAGCGCTGTTGCACCTGTGTGTGTGTGTGTGTGTGTGTGTGTGTGTGTGTGTGTGTGTGTGTGTGTGTGTGTGTGTGTGTGTGTGTGTGTGTGTGACGTCCTAGCAGATGAATGTGTGCCCACACGCACGTGTGCATAAATGAAGCACATGAATTTTCTTTCTTGTAATGTTTCGCTTGACAATCTTCAGAATTCTATTATCACCATTGTCTTGCTGTTAGTGTATCTTCTCAGAGGTGCACCGTACACATTCCCACCGACAGCTCCATCTACACTGCTGAGCTGACAGCCTTGGTCCTGGCACTTCAGATAATCTCCAAATCGAAACATAAAGATTTCCTTATTTTTATCAGACTCCCTTTTTGCTGTGGAGGCCATTGCCGGTCATAATCTCAAGCACCCTCAGCTGCTGAAAGTTTTTGAACTGTAACCTCCCTAAAATCAAACGGACACAACATAGTGTTTGCTTGGGTTCCCAGCCATGTGGGCATTCGAGGCAATGAGATTGTTGACCAGCTTGCCAAGAATGCCACAAGGGAAAAGTTAAGCAGGTTGTCTGTTTCTCACACTGATCTGAAACCCAAAACACAGGCCTTTGTTAAAGACCTCTGGCAAGAGAAATGGACCTTGCAGACGGATTACAAACTATTGAAAATCCGTCCAAACCTGAAAGACTTTTTACAATGTTTCAGAGGCGGCCATAAAGAAGAAGCAGTATTGTGCCGCTTGCACACAGGCCACTCACTTTATACCCATTCTTGTCTTTTAAAAGGTGAAGAAGCTCCGTGGTGCATTCCATGTCATGTTCCACTCACAGTTGATTTTAACATGGTGACAGCCCTGATATGACCCTTTGCGGTTGGCTGGGCTATAAGCAACATTACCTCACCTTACCCTCATCATCATCGATGGTGACAGCCCTGATATGACCCTTTGCGGTTGGCTGGGCTATAAGCAACATTACCTCACCTTACCCTCATCATCATCGATGGTGACAGCCCTGATATGACCCTTTGCGGTTGGCTGGGCTATAAGCAACATTACCTCACCTTACCCTCATCATCATCGATGGTGACAGCCCTGATATGACCCTTTGCGGTTGGCTGGGCTATAAGCAACATTACCTCACCTTACCCTCATCATCATCGATGGTGACAGCCCTGATATGACCCTTTGCGGTTGGCTGGGCTATAAGCAACATTACCTCACCTTACCCTCATCATCATCGATGGTGACAGCCCTGATATGACCCTTTGCGGTTGGCTGGGCTATAAGCAACATTACCTCACCTTACCCTCATCATCATCGATGGTGACAGCCCTGATATGACCCTTTGCGGTTGGCTGGGCTATAAGCAACATTACCTCACCTTACCCTCATCATCATCGATGGTGACAGCCCTGATATGACCCTTTGCGGTTGGCTGGGCTATAAGCAACATTACCTCACCTTACCCTCATCATCATCGATGTCGTCTTTGTCGTAACGTGGAAAATGATCATGAGCTCTGTGTGGGAAGGCATTGACTAGATCCTCACAAGATCATCATCTTCATCATAACTGTTGTAAATATCATCATCATCATCATCACCATCAACTGTAGCTTAATCATCATCAGTATTATCATTAAATCCTTATCATCATCCACCTCATTATCACTTCAATATCATCATCCTGGTCGTTGTCATCCTCGTCACCATCATTGTTGATGACGATCATGACTTTCGTGTGGGCAGAGTTTGCCAGTATCTGGATTAACAAACAAACAAACAAACAAACAAACAAACAAACAAAAAAAAAGAAAGAAAGAAAAGAACAAATTATGACCATTATCATCTACATCATCATCATCGCCATCATCATCACCATCGTCACACTCCTGCTCCTCCTCATTGTCGTCACCGACCTCGTCATCATCGTATCTAACTCTGATCCTGTCTGTGACATGGGGCAGAATCTGTTTGGATCCTGACCAGAGGACGGGGTGAGCGCCCGGACAATCTGCGCGAGATCAAGCAGCGGCTGAGAAACGCGGGCATCGACACCAGTCAATTCATAACCATCAGTCAAGACAACTGCATCAACTAATAACGAAGTCAACGTGACGCGATGATAATTAGGACAGATTGTAGAGTGATAGTCATGGTCACTGTTTTATTCATGGACGGTCTTGTCTATATGCATTTGTGCATGTTCAAAAATGGAAGTGGAAATGTAGCAGAAAGAATTTGATTCTTGTAAATGATTCGTTAGGGGACGCAGGGGACAGGGAGAGAGGGGAGAGAAGGAGAAAGTGAGGGAGGGGTTGCCATGGAAGTTAGAACAGAGGGATTAGGAGATACTGTCTACTGTCTTTCTCATTCCCTCAGGGCCCATCTTCATTCTTATGTGTGTATGAGCGCTTTTGCACGTGCACGTCTCTATCTCTCTCTTTCACACACACACACACACCCATACACACACTAGCAGATAAACACACACACACACACACACACACACACCCACACCCACACCTCCATCACCAAGTCCAGTAAACAAGATCCAAATTCTCCTAAAAAGATGAAATAAAAGGGAGAGAGAACTGTAAGCTAACATGGGAGTCGGTTTACCGACTACTCAACTTTCTTAGCATACCCTCAAGGGTGAGTGAACATATCAGTGAACGGATAAGAAGAGGGTGGGTAGGGCGATGGGGTGTTGAGGGTAGGCTGGGGTTAGGATGAGGACCGATTAGTGCAGGTGGAACATCATCCTTTCTGTCCTGACTCGTGAAGTCTGAAGGTGTGTGAAAATGTGATCAGAAAATCGCCATGCCATGGAGCTGAAACGTAGGTTTATTCCTTCATTTACCTACTTACTTACTTATTTAATTATTCATATTTTTTTCTTTCCTTGCGTCATGAGGAAAAAAAAAGTCTGAAGAAGAGAAGCAATGTTGGAAACTGCAACGCTCTTGAGTTTGTGTGTGTGTGTGTGTGTGTGTGTGTGTGTGTGTGTGTGTGTGTGTGTGTGTGTGTGTGCGTGCATGCGTGCGCGCGCGCGCGCGCGTGTGAGTGCGTGTATGTATGTATGTATGTGTGTGCGTGTGTATGCGTGTGTGCACGCGCACGCGCGCGCCTTTGTGTGCAACTCTATGCATGTGACTTCAAAAGATCGTGTTCGTATTGTTTAAATTTGTGTCGCATTTAAAAATCATGGCACATTTTAGACATTCCCTTTTGAAATTGAGCTCGATATTCGAAGGATACTACTTTATGAGAGGGATGCCATCTGTAATTGTCATTCCCTAAATAAGGCTGAGCTCCTGTCACTCCCACAATGAAAAATGTAACAGGCAATCACACACACACACGCTTGCTCGTACACACGGATGCACACACACACACACACACACACACACACACACACACACACACACACACACACACACACACACACACACACACACACGGTAACCGAACTACAACAAATATATTGATGCAGACAACAAACCCTATCATCAAATAAATCGCGCGTTAAAAGGCAGTCAACCACTATCTTAACATTGATGAAGGTGGAAATGTGAAATGAGGCAGGGAACAGTAAACAATAAACAGTAAACAAGTGGGGTAACTTTTGCTCCCATAAGAAAACCTAACACAGAGCAACTGTCTGACTTTATTCAAGTTTAAAAGGCTGTGCCAGTCTTGAATAAAAGTTGCTCTGTGTTAGGTTTTCGTATGGGAGCAAAAGTTACCCCACTTGTTTACTGTTTATTGATGGAGGTATTTTAGTAGCTCTTTACAGACGAGTTTCATCAATTACAATGACTTGAGAATCAAAACGCCGGCCTAAATTTATAACACATGGTAAAGAGCGTCTGAGGAGGGCGATGCCATTTCCAGCGTCCACACAATGACCACATAATTGACTTCAAAATCAGTTAACGTAGTTTCTGAATGTTATATTATAGATAAGCTCTCTATCTGTACCGCGTGTTCTGATTCACTGGCACGATGAGACGAGCACTTTGTGTTGTGACACAAGGCTTATTACACGTTGGTGGGTGCGAGTGGCAGGTCACTGAAGGTGTGTGCGCTTAGCTCCAACCCCAAACAGAAGGCTGAAGGTGCTGTACTAAAATAGACCTGCACAGATATACACTCATAGTAACAGCAACAAAGACTGGCTGTGCAATGGCCCCGCCACACCATCATCATAACAACCACACACACCCTTCCCCTCCCAACCCCTCCCCCCCCCTCCCGCCCGTGCCCCCTCTTCAACCTTTTACCCCGACTAACCCCTACATTTCCAACCGCCGAGAGAAGTAGTAGTAGTAGTAGTTGGTAGAGGTGGTGGTGGTGGTGGTGGTTGTGGTGGTGGTGTGTGTGTGTGCGTGTGCGTGTGTGTGTGTGTGTGTGCGTGCATATGCGCGCGCGCGCGCGCGTGTGTGTTTGTGTGTGTGTGTGTGTGTGTGTGTGTGTGTGTGTGTGTGTGTGTGTGTGTGTGTGTGTGTGTTGTGTGCACGCACAACTAGTTCATTTTTCATGAAAGACAGTGAGCAGAATGGATGACACCAGTTTACAGTGGGATATTGCGGCCGGTTTGAAGGTGGTGAAGGAAGATGCCTTGTTCTCAGACAGCTGGTCCCTGGCACGTCACAGAGAGATGACGGCGGGACCCGCTGGATGACCAGAATTACATTTATTCTTCTGTCATCTCCGCTGCAGAAGGATAGCTCTGTAGTGGTCTGTCTACAGCCAGTGTGTAGTTAAGATCCGGACTGAAATTGGCCTATGGATTGTTTATTTTTCCCTCCTAGAGGACAAAAGCCATTATTACTATGACGGACTTGACCAGGGAAAACTGCACACAGTACGATCTCTTCTCTCGGCCGACGGACCTCCACGACCACAGTAAAGAATTCTTAATTCTTAATCGTACACATTTGTGCGCTAAACTGCTCTCCAGTAACAGTAATCAGTGATAGTTTTCTTGTACAAAACTTCCAACACGAGTTTTTCCTCGCTTTTCTTTCTTTCTTTATTTTTTTTTGGAAATGATATGTCCACACACCAGCCATATTGTTTTTGAAAGACATAGTCTCTCATCAGGCACATAAATATGTGTACATAGTCAAACATCACACCAAGTGCGTCGACATCGACATGATGCTGCCAGAAACGACAAAAAAATAACATTGACGAATCGTCGACGACCATGACGACGACGACGCAGGTAAGACGACGATTTCGACGGTGACGACAACCACAGCGCAGGCGAGACGACGAAGATCGCACAAATTCAAATAGTCATGTTCACTGCAAAAAAAACTACCGTGAGAGAGAGAGAGAGAGAGAGAGAGAGAGAGAGAGAGAGAGAGAGAGAGAGAGAGAGAGAGAGAGAACAGCACTAGCCCCTTACACACACACACAGTGACGCCAGGGTCTCAGATTGCTGGCACGACTGCGACATTTTCGCGTGAATTTTTGCAATGACGATTACAGATAATGCACGTGCGCCAAGCAGTCGCGCGCCTGTCACGATAATGCCATAGTGAGAATCGGTTCTTTTCTCTGTGTCTCGATCTTGTGAAGCATCAGGACACGGCAAATCGTACTTGCCCTCTCCATCATGGTTCATTTCGAGATGTGCATCAACTTTCGATTAATTTGGAATGGAAACAAGTGATGACAGTTGTCACACCGGGACGCACGGAAGAACAGAGTAGCATCCGCGAGCATTACTGCAAATGTTGGATCATACATGCTGCAGTGGTACGTTCATTGTACCATACGATCAGCAGTGAGTAAATTGCCACTGATGATAAGACGTGGGTGACTCGCAGCATCACAAGACGGTCAACAGAGCTCAAAATGGGTTGTTGGGGGAGGGGGGGGGGGGGGGGGGGGGGGTGAAAATTACACTTTTTTTTTTTTTTTTTGCTGTCCCAACCTCTGCGCTACCTCAGAGGCAGTGCACCCACGCCGCTCATTCCGACACCCCGTCCACAGCCATAGCCCGGCTGGCCCCGCCGCAGCCCCGGCACCAGCAATCCACAGGGAGCAGTCAATGTCAAGTCGTCATGAGGCAACCCATCGGAGGAGACATTGCACTGCTGCCGAGTCACTTCGGTGGTGTTCAGTGGCGCCTGTTCTGATCTAACATACGCAGGACACCACCTACTAAGCCCCATACTGACGACAATAATTGCTTAGTCGCGGAGCCGGCGTGAGTGAGCTCTCCCTCCGGAGGGCGCCACCACGTCCGTCCAACGACAGCCCCCATGGACTCGCCGATACCGGTGACCCCGACGGAACCAAACCAAGGCCACAGACGCGGAGAGGACATCGAAACTGAGGTCACCATGAGAGCAGGGCATGAAGGGCCACAGAATTTGAGACATTTAAAAAAATGCTGATCAATGGGAATGAGGATGATTAAGATGATGCTACGGATTTCCATTTCGGTCTGAGACTACATGATAGGGCTGTACTCTACGCTTCCTTTCATAATATATCCTGGCGTCAACCAGGCCCGAGAGATACAGGCACCTGCAGTGTTGGTGATGAAATTTGAGCAACACTCTCAGAAACGCATCCATTAAGTGGATGAAACTCGACTGTGTGGTCCCAGTCTTCCCAACTGAGTCCGCAGCAAACTCAACTCTGGGTAGGAGCCGGTCGGGCCAGAAAAAACCCACATGACTCTGATGGAATTCGAACCCACGACCTCCCAGCCGGGAGTCCGCGACGCTAACCACTTCGCCACGGCGGCTGGTGAAAATTACACTTTTCACTTTGCAAGCATGATTATTACTATACCCACCCACATAACTGATGTTTATACGTTAATTCCCCCTCTCTCTCTCTCTCTCTCATACCACAATGCAAATTGATATAGACAGGCCTTTATTTTGTTCCAAACCACAGACGCCGATGCCAACATATGTTTTATAACCTCTTTGTAGATCGCGTCTTCAGCCTTTTTTTTCATGGGGTTACACAAATTTTATGGCTTTCTTGCTTTTTTTATCGGAATAATTCGATTTTGCTTTGTTTTTCTTCTTCTTCTTCTGTTCTTTCTTTTTTGCTTCGGTTCCTTTTTTAGCCACGGGTTTACCATCATTTGTCATGGTAGATATTACACCTACAACTTTGACGCACCGTGCAATGAAGGTGTGCTGAGATGCTTACGACGTTCTCTTAATCTGAATAATGTGCAGCTTGACTGAAGTGCTGCTTTTCTTTAAGTCTTAAGGTGTATTTGGACTTGTGAAAAACGAAAGAAACAAAGAGAGTAAAAGGTGACATTGTCTCACGCGTTTTCCATTTTTCTGGTGACATTTGATTTTAGTTCTTTTCGTTTCCTTTTTTGTTTTTGCTGATGTTTTTCTTCGTTTTTTTTGGTTTTTCTTTTTCATTTCTTTTTTGTTGTTGTTGCTCGTATGATGCTTATCATTCATTTTACCATGCGCTTTTTGATTGTTCACAGGATTTTGTCACGCCAATTTTATTATTTATGATGATTTCTTTTAAAAAAAAACAAAACATTTCGGTAGAGCTTTGACAGTATCACATATGACACTAACTGCTGAGCATTTTGAATTAAAAGCGGATTCTTATGTGGGTGACATCATGCTGAATTGGGGCTGAAGGGCTATCACTGTGAGGCCGGAGGTGGCGCTGGAATTTTGCCTCTACAATATCAGTGCTGGCTGTGATATTGAATTTTGGTTGTATGATGGCGTATTAGGTGGTGACTGAATTTTGGCTGAATTAAACCCATTGCGCTCAATTTGGAAACTGGATTTTGGATTTATCACACCATGATTATCGCGACGCTGAATCGAGGTTGGAAATGACGTTGAAATTTGGTTGAGTTACACCGTGATTGGCGATAACTCTGAATTTTGGTTGTATGGCACCGTGACCTGTGGTGACCCTGAATACCGGCTGTGTAGTATGGTGTTGACCCCGCAGTTTGGCTCTTTAGCATAGTATGCGGTGGTGACACTAAATTTTGACTCTGTTACATTGCGACTGGTGGTGACCCTACATTTTGGTCTGGTGGAATTTTGACTGCATAACGTTATGACCGGTAATGACACCGAATTTTCGCTGTATGACATCGTGTTTTTGCTGGCGACACTGAATTTTGTCTGTATAGTATCATGTCTAATGGTGACGCTGACTATTGGATGTACATTATTTTGAACAGAAAGTGACGTTGGAATTTGTCTGTGTAACATCATCTGGTGATCACGCCAAATTTGGACTGTTTACTGTGGACGTGGCTGGTTCATACAAACTATTTGATTTTGTTTTGTATTTGAAATGAAATGTCATCATGCCGTGCTGAAATGACATATGGCTGACAGTCCCGCTCCGGGGTGGCTGGCGTTGGTGGGGATCTGTATTATAGCTACACTGCCTGCTCTAGCCAACGTGTTTCCAGGGTTGTTATTTGGTGCGATGACATTTCCATGCCAGTTTCTTTGTGATGAAAATGAATGAACGGCTCTGTTTTTTCTTTCTTTCCTTTTTTTCTTTGCGGGCGGGGTGGGGTGTGTGTGTGTGTGTGGGGGGGGGGGGGGGGGGGTTAGCTCGACGACACCTTAGTCACGTATGTACAAAGCAAGGGATCGGCGTCGTCGCGTGTGTGGACCACCTCTTCATACTAGGACCCAACCTTTGGACCAGACTTCTGGATGATGTTGTCTACTGGGTCGCATGCGCACAAGCTCCACCAAGAGGATGGATCCTGGTGGAGGTTTTCGTCACGTAGGCGTATTTGCTTCCGGCCCATTTTCTGGCCCCTTCTCGGCTGTTGATGACGACTTGGTCACGAATGCCGCTGGAGGCCATTGCCGTGATGACTTTCCCCACCAGATCGTTCCCCAGTCTCTGGTGGCCCAGCACCACCAGGTCATCGTCATTCTGCAAAGGAGTGACGGAAGGAATGTGCCACAAAGAAGGAAGAAAAATGGTACACACACATGAACAATGCTTCTGCCAATTGGGAAGCACGTGCACGCGCGAACGCACATGCACGCACGTGCGCGCGCGCGCACACACACACACACACACACACACACACACACACACACACACACACACACAAAACACACACACACACACACACACACACACACACACACACACACTTATACGTGCGGTTGAATGTTTAAATCTAGATATTCAGAATCACAGTGAATGTGAACCGAAACATGGAGAACGGGGTAGGACACAGAGGTGAAGACTGTCACAGTGGCAGGAAGGAGAGAAAAGTTGAAACTGCGTTTTTAACATAGTATTGAGCCTACACTTTATCCTAACTAAGCAGCAAAGTTGAAACAGCATTTATGACAGAGTATTGATCTTACACTTTATCCTAACTGAGCAGCAGAGTTGAAACAGCATTTATGACGGAGTATTGATCTTACACTTTATCCTAACTGAGCAGCAGAGTTGAAACAGCATTTATGACGGAGTATTGATCTTACACTTTATCCTAACTGAACAGCAGAGTTGAAACAGCATTTATGACGGAGTATTGATCTTACACTTTATCCTAACTGAACAGCAGAGTTGAAACAGCATTTATGACAGAGTATTGATCTTACACTTTATCCTAACTGAGCAACAGAGTTGAAACAGCATTTATGACGGAGTATTGATCTTACACTTTATCCTAACTGAGCAGCAGAGTTGAAACAGCATTTATGACGGAGTATTGATCTTACACTTTATCCTAACTGAGGCCTGAGTGAGCTCCTCCCAGCAGGTGGCCAAGGCTGAAACACCCCCCCCCCCCTCCACCCCTCACCTGGATCATCTTGTCAACCTCCTCCCGCTGTTTCTGGCCTGATTTGCGCGGCGAACGCGACACCACCCAGAATGGCGAGAGCTTTGAGCAGAGTTACAGCTGAATGGCGAGAGCTTTGAGCAGAGTTAGAGCTGATAGGCATGAACTGGCCGGAGAAAGAGCCACCAGAGCAAAGCTGATTGTGTGGAGTGTAGGAAGAGGCCCTTTGGGGACAAACATTCCATGGACGCTGAGGAGGTAGAGACTCGTATGTTTTCCACCACCGAGGGCTGAGTTTGTCTGAAAGGAGTTTGGCCCTGAACTGCAGTCTGTCTATGGTCGCCAGGTAGTTTTGTCCCCTCCAAACGTGCGCCTCTCATCATCACAAGAGCACAACGTGCACAACTGGGAAGCGAGCACATGAGACCAGCTAATGCAGCAGCAGAAGTTTCAACGAAGGTTAAAAAGTATTTGCATGTGCTCTTCATCAACTGACTTTCCTACTACAATAGAAAAGGGAAGAAGAGAAGGCAGCTCGAAGAATGCGAGAGCAACTACCTAGTCATCCCATTCACTTGGAAGTAGTTCATTGAGTCTAAGAAATGTCCAATGCTTTTTTTTCTTTGCAGTAAAGGTGGTCACCTGAGGATGGACAGCCACTATCTCGGTTTCCATAGAAAGGGGAATATTCGTGAGGAATAGGAGACAACCTAGGTGGACAGCTTTAACAAGTGGTAGACACAAATACGCTCAATACGGATCCTGAAGAGCCGAACTGAATGTCTCGAGAAACTAGGGGGAGGGGAAGGGGAGGAGGGGGAAAGAGGGAGAGGTTGGGCAGGGGGGAGGAGGCATGAAGAGTTTGAAGTCATATGGTTCTTATGAATTTCTGAATTTGGGAAAAGACTGACCTGACTCTAAACTCTTTCGAGAAATGAAAAGTCAGAGTGAGTGTTATGCAAAATCTTTAAGAACAAACTTCACATTCAAATTGACGGTTTCCGTGAGGTAAGTTTCAGAATCAGGCCCAGAAGCTGAATCATCACCATCATAATCATCATCATTCATCCTCCTCCAAATTATCAACATTAAGATCATCATCCTCGTCAGTCACAATGGGCTGGCCTGTTCTATGGCACGAACGCAGGCACGAACGCACACACATACATGCACGCACGTACGCTCGCACGCACACGCACAAACACACACGCACACGCACTCACACACACACACACACACACACACACACACACACACACACACACACCACACACACACACACACATACATACACGCACACATACAGTAACACAGTCACAGACACACACTGTCGCACACACACACACATCGAGAGAGAGAGACAGAGAGAGAGAGAGAGAGAGAGAGAGAGAGAGAGAGAGAGAGAGAGAGAGAGAGAGGAGAGAGAGAGAGAGAGAGAGAGAGAGAGAGAGAGAGAGAGGTTGGTCATGCGTCTAGGCGGTAAGAAACGACATCTCGGACACGCGGCTGGAAAATTCCAGCGCAGTAGAATGGGGCTACTGATCTGTACATTGCCTACCATCTTCAGTGGAGCATCACAGCGACGGCGAGGTTCAATTCCGCCTTCTTTCCCTTTAGCACATTTTCATTTAGAGTGATTTCAGACCCCCCACCGCCCGCCCCCCTTCCCTCCTTTTGAAATATATTTTGAAATGAGGTTGGCAATGGATGAGGGAGGAGGAGATCGTTGGGAACTCCCGGAACCCTAACTCTAATCCTATCCAGCATCACACCACAGTACACGACACTTCACTACACTGCATACACGACACTTCAACTAAAACTGCAGTACACGACACTTCACCACACCACAGTACACGACACTTCACTACACTGCAGTACACCGACATTTTCACCACACCACAGTACACGACACTTCACTACACAGCAGTACACGACACTTCACTACACTGCAGTACACGACACTTCACCACACCACAGTACACGACACTTCACTCCCACTGCAGTACAACGACACTTCACCACACCACAGTATACGACACTTCACTACACAGCAGTACACGACACTTCACAACTGCAGTAACACGACACTTCACTACACAGCAGTACACGACACTTCACTACACTGCAGACACGACACTTCACTACACAGCAGTACACGACACTTCACTACACGCAGTACACAACACTTCACTACACTGCAGTACACAAACACTTCACTACACTGCAGTACATGACACTTCACCACACCACAGTACACGACACTTCACCACACCACAGTTGTCACGACCGACCCCTGGAGGTCTGCCCTGACAATCGGCCCTAGGTTGGGAGTAAAGGGGAGTGACTGACCTCACACGCTCCGCAAGAGACCACACAATAAAGATTACGAACAACACCCCATTTATTCACACCAGCAAAATAAACATTCCAACACACGCACCATGCACGATCACAATAAAGCACTCCCAACGCCCCCACAACATGCACAATCACGTTTCAAGCACTCCAACGCACACAACATGCACAATCACAATCAAGCACTCCAACGCACACAACATGCACAATCACAATCAAGCACTCCAACGCACACAACATGCACAACACAATCAACACTCCCGCCCCCACAACATGCACGATTATAAATAAGATTTCGCCATACGACGCACATGATCACACTTACAGCATTCCAGCACATATGGCAAATACACAATTATAAGGAAAAAATTTCCAGCATTGACCCTTCTTAACACCATGGAGTGCGTGCCCCACCCCTGCCCCTGTCGAGTCTGCTGGGAGCACCCTGTCGCACAGGTGCTCCGAGCCCGGGTTGGTTCTCGCAGGGGATCGCTCAAAGCCGACAACCCTCGACTTCCAAGCGGGCAGGGGAGAGCGGTCCGGGGGGGGGGACGTAGCTGTTACTGGAGGTCCTGGACGGGGGTCCAGGCCGGCCAGTCAAGACGGCGGGCGTCTCTACCAGCCACGGCCCCGACCAAGGCGTGGCCTCGACCAGCGCGTGGCACCATCCCGTCCTTTGGTCTCAACCAGAACGGGCCTCGACCAGTACGTGGCACCTCCAATCGTGCTCCAGGTGAAGCCCCCGGGGGGGGGGGGGGGACGTAGCTGGGAGAAGAGTCGAAGAGGAGGGAAAGAAGAAAGGAAGGGGGAAGGAAGAAGGGTACTGGAACCCTGCCGTCAGTACCGTCTGACCATTGCTGTCAAGTTTAGCCACTCGCATGATGGGCGGGGGGAAGTGTATTCAACGCACACAGAAAATTTCCATTGAATTAAAGTCTTCTCACACGATGCAGGTAAAAGACTGCATTAAATCAACAGATTATAAAACAAATATGAATTATCTCCACCCTTCTCTCACTCACGCTTAACGTTTTCCTTCCTTAGGAAGTAAATCAACACAGCGACCATCGCTTAATAACTGCCACCAAAATTTGCAAATAATAATTCAATGGCACAACTGTCACATTTTATAAACACATTTCAAAATAACACAAATTTCCAACCACGCATCCGAACGAAAAATCAGCGTACGCACCTCGTGAACTAAAACTCGTTCTTCCTTGCAACACAAACAGACGGTGGCCGAAGGATAAAAGTCCGGAGAATGTGACAGGGGCGGACGAGCGAGACCAAGCCAATTTCCCAACCCTGAATCACCGGGTTCTCTCCCTTCCCCACCGACTACCGCATCCCCAAAGATAATAAACAGGAGAAAGAATTTTGGAAATAATTTAGAATGGCCGGGTTTAAAGATGGAATTAACCCGAGAAAAGGTCTCACACAATATTTCTCTTACAATTCGAAAACAAAGAAAATTGCTCAAAGCGAAGACTAAGCCGCTAACAACAACAAACCAAAACAAACAGACCACGAAACGATGTTTACCAGCTACCCGTGGTGACCCCGAAGAGGGGGGTAAAAGGGACTCTCCAAACCCTCTGTCCAGTCGAGAGGACAGAGGCGAAGATGCGGAAACAGAAGAAGCATGTCCCTCTCCTACAGCCGACTGCAGGAATTGAAAGTACTGACTGTACTCTCGATGATACGGTAAGGAACCGAGACTGGAGCAGGCCTCCCAGAGACATCTTCCGCTCGAGTGAAGACTAACCTCACCCACAATGGGGGCCAACATGCCATGCTGCGTCACAGAGTGAGCATACTTCAAACTAAAAGAAACGAAGCACGTGCGACAGGTAAAAGACAGGCGAGGGGCCCGATAGACAGAAAGTTCGAGAAAAAGGGTACCGGCCACCCTGAACTTGCAGGATGAATGCACGGCGGTGGAATTAGAGAGAGAGAGAGAGAAAGCAAACCGAAGTTGAGCTGAACCACACCAAGGTGCAACTGCACCACAAGCCACCCAAAGGGGGACGGTTTACACGACAACAGCAACGACAAAAAACAAATAAGTAATTCCCCCACCCTAGGTGGGTCGAACGTCGTAGGCCTCGTGACAAACTCGTGAAAACCCCCCCCCTTCTAAAAGCATCTGTTTCTCTGAGATACAGTGCTCCTTTGAACCTTGTCGCATGTGCAACTTCACAACAAGGGACCGAACCCAACTCTCTGTGATCGACAGAGTACGAAAAATCCAATACAAACATTCCATGATAGAATCACACCGAGGAATACATAAAACTACATTTATCAAACAACTAAGCAAACCTTCCAACCATGAAAGTAACAATACGAACCATTGGTGATTCACTACCGTTAACCTCACTGAAGTGACAACTGTCACTACACCTGATACAGAGACCAAAAGGGATATAACCCGGGTTTGAGGGAGGTGTCCCTCTGACTGGTTTTTCCCCAATATGCTAACTACGGAGCTCGGCTAAGATAGTCACCCATCCGTTTTAAACAGGAACCCTTGATATACGGAAAGTGAACGCCTGACTCTGCAGCTCCACTGCCTAACTCATGAGTCGACGACTGACTGCCGGGATCCGTCCAAGCACGGGGAGGGATGATGATCGCTCTCCAGTACAAACAACGGCCGACTTCTTCTTGGCACCCATTGCGCGTCCAAATCTGCCTGAGAGATTCAGCAACAGTGGGGGCATCGATAGTCCTAAGCGGGACAGCCTCTGGTACGACTCACAGATTCTACCAACTACCGAAGTGTAGCGGTGACCGCGATCGATGGAGGATTAATGGTCCTCACCAGGTCGACCCCAACCTTGCTGAATGCTCCCCAACCCGTGGCACTGACCCTAGGGAACACGCTCAAGCGACCCCTAGGCGTTGTCCGTTGGCAGCATCGCAACTGCGGCGTACTGCCTGACCTGTGAGTTCATCCCTGCCAGAAGAAATCCTGCCTAACTCGCTCGAGAGTCCGCTTGGAGCCCATATGACCTGCCATGGGGAATCGTGGGCCTGCCGGAGGACAGACTCTCTCAGGCTTTGGGGAACCACAAGCTGCTTGGCCACACGATCTGCCTGAGTGGAAACCCTAAGAGGAGTCCCCTGTGAAGCTGAAGCTCACCTTGGCGGTCGGGCAGACTGAGCGGGACGATCCACCAGTTGTCGCAGGCGTTGGACATCCAAGTCCCTTGGCCTGAAGACGGATAATGGAAGCAGATCGGCCCTAGCAAGAACCTCGTCAGAGATCGGCTGAAGAACGGGACGCAATTCCTGTTCCTGCTTCTTAGCTTTGGTGCGTGTGGTGACTCCACACACGCCTGTAAGGGCAGATCCGTAGACACGGACTGACTGCGTCCGTCTGCGAAGGTGATCGTTTTCCCCTACGATAAGGGAATACAGAGGTCGCTCCACCGCGATGGCCCATACTTCGCCACAGAAGTAGGGGTGAGATAGGAATAAGCACAGAAGGACGGGGAGGTAAAACCAGCCTCCAACCCGCACACATCAAACTAGCGCCCCGCCGGCCTAGGGGAAACCAAATTCTATCCACAAAGATCGTTGAGCTCCCGAATCCCTGATGGTGTCGACCAAGATGAACCAACAACAGAAAGAAACACTGGACACTCTGTACCACCAGTAACTTGGATGGACCCCACGTTAGCCGAGGCACGAGATGCTGGAAAGGACTAGCCCCATGACTACCAGCGGCTTTAGACAATCTTTCCTAATGTGCCAGACGACCACAAAGAAAACAAAATCGAGGTGCTGAAATCCCCGATGAACTGCCTGCCTTGTTCACCCCACTAGCAGTTGTCGGCACCTTATTGCTACCAATCCTGTGGAGCTTCCTCTCCGTATCTGGCGATGCCCGTAAGCCCTGCGAGCTTCAGCAAACACCTCAGCGGTGTGAATCGCAGCCGCGAAATCCTGAGGTGCTGTCTCGCCTATCCGGATCCTCAACTCTGGGGACACAGTGTTGGTGAGCTGTTCAATGAGGATCAGATCCTCCAGCTCCAACTTAGCTAACTGACGCCAGTACCCTAGCGTTTGCGCAGCCTATCACCAAACTGCACGAAGGTCTCATCATTATTCTTCTTCATGGACCTAAACTTCCTCCTGTAGGTCTCTGGGGTAAGGGAAACGCTTACGCAGAGCCAACTGCATGTCTGCATAAGACGCACCTTCATTTAGAGTGAGCACACACTCCCTTGCAGCACCGATAATTCAGAAAAAAGGTGCATAGCCTTTTGTTCCTCAGACAATTGGTATGAACAAGCAACCTTGTCGAAATGCTCTAAGAACATATCAATGTCCTCACTAGGTCTGAACTCTGGAAGCTTTAACTTGGGCCTCTAACTCTATCACCTGCCTGGTGATTAACCCCTGGTTTACAGAAGCGGGAGGCCGCGAAAGAAGTTGTTCCATCTCTTCCCTACGTAGAGCCTCCTGTCTGGCAGCCTCCCTCTACGTTGATCCAACTCTTCCCGACGGAGGGCAGCCTCCTCCCTACGCTGAGCCTCCTGTCTAGGAGCCTCCTCTCTACGCAGAATAGCCTCTTCCTTACGCAGAATCTCCTGTCTGTCAGTCTCCTCTCTGCGCAGAGCAGCCTCCTCTCTGCGCTCTTCCCTACGGAGAGCTTCCTGCCTAGCGGCCTCCTCTCTACGCTCTTCCCTACGCAGAGCTTCCTGCCTAGCAACCTCTTCTCTGCGCTCTTCCCTACGCAGGGCTTCCTGCCTAGCAGCCTCTTCACTACGCTGCCGCTCCAGAACATAAGGACAGAGGTGATAATCCTGAGCGGGGTTCACCACTCCCGACACGGGAGGATGAACCCGACTGACCCGTCCCTTGGCCTCGACTTTACCAGAGGAAAGTCTCCCGGGGCATGCTCCTTACGAGGGGAAGCCTGGAAAGGAGAAGGTTTCGGTCTCTGCGACTCAACAGAAGCCCACAGTTGCTTCGCTATTACCTGACGCTTCCGAGCGAAGTGCCAGTCGGGGTTTCAACAGGGAGACCCCCAAAGAGGTTGTAAAAGTACTCACTGGCTACCTGCTACAGCACTGAATAGGTAGAAGTTAACCGTAGTCGAAGTACTAGTACTAATAGTAGGGACTACAGTAACATTTTGAATACCCTTCTTCTTCGACGCCCGCGTCGCCATACCACCAGCGCCGGACGTCGCCATGACAACAATATTCCTACAGTTTTCCAAATACAGGGGAAAAACAATTCCACTAGAGAAAAAAAAAACAAATATTTTAGGGGCGTGTGTATATGTGTGTATGTGTGTGTGTGCGTGTGTGCGGACAAGTTCCGGCTGCTCCCACTCTGGCAACACCGCGCTCTACAGCACGAGCAACAGTGCGGTGGGGCTCACCGAAAAAAAAACGAAACAAAAACTATGTCCGGCTGCCCCCACTCTGGCAACACCGCGCTCTACAGCACGAGCAACAGTGCGGTGGGGCTGCCGGAAAAAAAAACAAAACAAAAACCTAGCAGACGGAATCCGGAGAGAGGAAAAAAAAAACACTAGCGTCCGATACACCCCCCTGTACTCAACAACCTGTAGAGAAAAAAAACAAGAACTGGCTAAATACAAAACAGGAATGGAAGACTGAGCGGCAACAGAAGGGCAAGACTTACGGCCGTACCTGCGTGAGGTACCCGGCGGAAGGAGGTCTGGACGCGGTCGACCCCTCGGTCTCACCTCGACTCCCGATCACGCCGGAGTGTTCCTCAGGCCACCAAAAAGACTCCCTCCACGCTAGAGTCACCCAGCCAACCACCCACGAACAAACACGACGAACTGACTAAACATATACAAAACAGACAACACTAAACAGGTACTCTGCGAAACGAGAGAGAGACAGCCAGAGCCCTTCACATCCCGGACGAGCCCCCACAATGTCACGACCGACCCCGAGGTCTGCCCTGACAGGATCGGTCTAGGTGGGAGTGAAGGGAGTGACTGACCCTCACACGCTCCGCAAGAGACCACACAATAAAGATTACGATACAACACCCCATTATTCACACCAGCAAAATAAACATTCCAACACACGCACCATGCACGATCACAATAAAGCACTCCAACGCACACAACATGCACAATCACGATCAAGCACTCCAACGCACACAACATGCACAATCACAATCAAGCACTCCAACGCACACAAACATGCACAACTCACAATCAAGCACTCCAACGCACACAACATGCACAATCACAATCAAGCACTCCCGCACCCACAACATGCACGATTATAAATAAGTATTTCGCCATACGACGCACATGATCACACTACAGCATTCCAGCACATATGGCAAATACACAATTATAAGGAAATATTTCCAGCATGACCCTTCTTAACACCATGGAGTGCGTGCACACCCCTGCCCCTGTCGAGTCTGCTGGGAGCACCCTGTCGCACTAGTGCTCCGAGCCGGGTTGGTTCTCGCAGGAGTCGCTCAAAGCCGACACCCTCGACTTCCAAGCGGGCAGTGGAGAGCGTGTCCCGGGGGGGGGGGGGACGTAGCTGTTACTGGAGGTCCTGGACGGGGTCCAGGCCGGCCAGTCAAGACGCGGGCGTCTCTACCAGCCCACGGTCCCGACAAGGCGTGGCCTCGACCAGCGCGTTGGCACCATCCCGTCCGTGGTCTCAACCAGAAACGTGGCCTCGACCAGTACGTGGCACCATCCAGATCGTGCTCCAGGTGAAGCCCCCGGGAGGGGGGGGGAGGACGTAGCTGGGAGAAGAGTCGAAGAGGAGGAAAGAAGAAGGAAGGAGGAAGGAAGAAGGGTACTGGAACCCTGCCGTCAGTACCGTCTGACCATTGCTGTCAAGTTTTTAGCCACTCGCATGATGGGCGAGGGGAAGTGTATTCAACGCACACAGTAAATCCATTGAATTAAGTCTTCTCACACGATGCAGGTAAAAGACTGCATTAAATCAACAGATTATAAAACAAATATGAATTATCTCCACCCTTCTCTCACTCACGCTTAACGTTTTCCTTCCTTAGGAAGTAAATCAACACAGCGACCATCGCTTAATAACTGCCACCACATTTGCAAATAATAATTCAATGGCACAACTGTCACATTTTATAAAACACATTTCAAAATAACACAAATTTCCAACCACGCATCCGAACGACAAATCATGCGTAGCACGCTCGTGAACATAAAACTCGTTCTCCTTGCACACACAAACAGACGGTGGCCGAAGGATAAAAGTCCGGAGAATGTGACAGGGGCGGACGAGCGAGACCAAGCAAGTTCCAACCCTGAATCACCAGGTTCTCTCCCTTCCCCACCGACTACCGCATCACCAGATACATAAACAGGAGAAAGAATTTTGGAAATAATTTAGAATGGCCAGGTTAAAGATGGAATTAACCCGAGAAAAGGTCCTCACACAATATTTCTCTTACAATTTCGAAAACAAAAGAAAATTGCTCAAAAGCGAAGACTAAGCCGGCTAACAACAACAAACCAAAAACAAACAGACCACGAAACTGATGCTTACCACTACCCTGGGTGACCCCGAAGAGGCGGGTCAAAGGACTCTCTCTACCCTCTGTCCAGTCGAGAGGACAGAGGCGAAGATGCGGAAACAGAAGAAGCGATGTCCCTCTCCTACAGGCCGACTGCAGGAATTGAAAGTACTGACTGTACTCTCGATGATACGTAAGGAACCGAGACTGGAGCAGGCGCTCCCAGAGACATCTTCCGCTCGAGTGAAGAGCTAACCTCACCCAGCAATGGCGGCCAACATGCCATGCTGCGTCACAGAGTGAGCATACTTCAAACTAAAAGAAACGAAGCACGTGCGACAGGTAAAAAGACAGGCGAGGCCGATAGACAGAAAGTTCCAGAGAAAGGTACCGGCCACCCGTGAACTTGCAGGATGAATAGCACGGGCGGTGAATTAGAGAGAGAGAGAGAGAAAGCAAACCGAAGTTGAGCTGAACCACACCAAGGTGCAACTGCACCCAAGCCACCCTAAGGACGGCTACACGACAACAGCAACGACAATAAACAAATAAGTTAATTCCGCCACCCTAGGTGGGTCGAACGTCGTAGGCCTCGTGACAAACTCGTGACAACAGTACACGACACTTTACTACCCTGCAGTACACGACACTTTACCACACCGAGTACACGACACTTCACCACACCACAGATACGACACTTCACCCCATGCAGTCACACATTCACCACCCACATCACGACACTTCACCACACCCCAGTACACGACACTTCACACACCACAGAAACCGACACTTCACCACACTCGCACTTCAAAACATCAAAACTTCACAAACAGAACAGACACTTCCTACACCACAGTACACGACACTTCACTACATGCGTACACGACATTTCACCACACCACAAAACACGCACATTTCACCACACTGCAGTACACGACACTTCACCACACGCTACGACACTTCACCACACCACAGTACACGACATTTTCACTGAAACTGCAGACAGACACTTCACCACACCACAGTACACGACATTTCATTTACACCCAAGGACACGACACTTCACTACCCCAAAGTAACTGACACTTCCCCAAACACGCAGTACACGACACTTCACTAACCACAGACACGACACTCACTACACTGCAGTAACACGACACTTCACCACATGCAGTCACAACACTTCCCCACACTGCATACACGACCTTCACAAACCACAGTAAAGACACTTCACCACACACAGTACACGACACTTCACTACACACAGTCACGACATTCACCACACCACATACACGAAACTTCACACATCAGTACACGACACTTCACCACCCCCACAGTACACACACTCACTACACGCAGTACAAACCGCCCACTTCACCACCCGCCTACACGACACTCACCACACTGCAGAAACACGACACTTCACTACACTGCAGTACACGACCTTCACCACACCACAGTACACGACACTTCACCACACACAGACACGACACTTCACTACACTGCGTCACACACTTCACTAACTGCAGTACAGGGGACCTTCACCACACTGTAAACGACACTTCCTACACTGCGGGTACCGACACTTCCCACACCCAGTACCGACATTCACTACCCCACAGTACACGACACTTCACCACAGGACACGACATTCACTACCCACAGTACACGACACTTCCCCACACCACAGTACACGAACTTCATAACCACATACACACATTTTCCCCAACTGCAAAACCCCGACATTTCCCCAACCACAGTACACACACTTCACCACACCACAGTAAAACGACACTTCACTGCACATGCAGTACCACACTCCCCACACCACAGTAAAACAACACTTCACACACTGCAGTACACGACACTTCACTACACTGCAGTACACGACACTTCACTGCCCCTGCAGTACACGACACTTCACCCACACTGCAGTACACGACACTTCACCACACCACAGTATACGACACTTCACTACACTGCAGTACACGACACTTCACTGCACTGCAGTACACGACACTTCCCCAAACACCACAGTACACGACACTTCACTACACCAAACAGAAACACGACACTTCACCACACCACAGTACACGACATTTCCCACCACACCACAGTACACGACACTTCACCACAACCACAGTACACGACACTTCACCACACTGCAGTACACGACACTTCATCACACCACATTTACACGACACTTCACCACACTGCGGGTACACGACACTTCACTTCACTGCATTAGACGACACTTCACTACACTGCGGTACACGACAGAGAAGTATTATGCATACAGTTCATGGAGAACAGCACAGTAAATGCTTTCTGGGAATTCTCTGCGACTTATTTCTTCTTCTATTCGACTCCGTTGTTGACTATTGTTCAGCCTTTGAGGCTCACCTACCCGTCTTTACATTTCTCTCTTGATTTAACGATGTGGAGATGCCACGGAGTCATTTAGTGTAAAGTGTATTTCTGTACTCTGGAAATTATGAGCAGTAACTTAATCGAGCTTTTTCTTAATTGCCGAATACTAGTTTTTTTGCATTTATTGTCCTTTCACTGCCTTTGCTCCTAGGAAGTTTTTAAATTTTTTTTTTTTTAACATTTTTGTTGCCATTTCCACACGCTGGTTTTCTTTGTTGTTTTCGATTTTGGCTGGATTGCACTTGTCACTAACTGTCCAAGCTGCAATGCTGGTTTATAATACGTTTTTCATAAAATTTTTTTGTTGTTTTCATAATTTTGGGTTTTTGTTGTTGCACTGAAGTGAGTGTGTGTGTGTGTGGGGTGTGTGTGTGTGTGTGTGGGGTGTGTGTGTGTTGTGTGTTGTGTGTGTGGCGATCGTGCGTGCGTGCGTGCGTGCGTGTGTGTGTGAATGAGTGTGTGTGCGTGCGTGCGTGCGTGCATGCGTGTGTTTTGTGGTGTGTGTGTGTGTGTGTGTGTTTGTGTGTGTGTGTGTGTGTGTGGTGTGTGTGTGTGTGTGTGTGTGTGTGTGTGTGTGACTCGTTTCCATAAACTATGGATGAAAATTCAAATGAAACCGCTGACTCCTCAGCCTAGTTTCGTCGATCTTACAGATGTCAACCGTTTAGCCATCATGTTATGACTTCAAGATAGCCGTCTTTGGGTTTTCTCTAGGACAGACGCTTGTTACTCCGTGTGGTGGGCTGCCCTGAGGTGGTGTTTCGTTCAAGTCTTCTGTTGTCATAGCACGACCGATCACACAGGCCGCCTCTGGGCGGGGATGAGGAGGGGGGGGGGGGGGGGGGGGGGGGGGGAGGGGGGGGGGGGGAGGGGGGGGGGGAGGTTATATCTTGAAACGGTGACAAACAGCGAAGGGAAAATGAGATCAATAAGCACATAAAGCAGTTAATGACATGGTAGCTAAAACATTGACACTTTAAAGGTGGGTAGGACTGGACTGTTGTGCGCCGATCACTGTCCCTCTTTTTTTTCTTCTCTCTTCCAGGTTACAAAGCAAACAAACTAAAGAGCTAAACAAAGTTGGAAAAAAAATGAAGAAGAGGCCTGAACAAACAGACATTGCTAAATGGGTGCTAATGCTCACTGTGGAAAATGTGTACAATTTTTTTTACAGTAAATACTACACAGTTGCCGGACAACAACAACAGCAAAAATAGCCCTAAAAACAAAGCACACACGCATACACACAAATCTAAAAAATCTAGCGTATCATACATTGAGACAAGGTGTAAGAGTTTCCAGAACAAAGCCAGGAGAATAGCCCACACAGGCAGAAGAACAGTAGACAACAGTACAGAAGGACAAATATAAGTGAGGAAAACAACAACAACAACAACAAAAACAAAATAGCACCACCACCACCAACAACAACAACAACAAAAACAAATAGCACCACCAACAACAAAAAACAAACAAACAAACCAGAATCACAGAGAGGAACAGACAACAGAAAACCATTCGCACAGAACTTCCAGAAGATCGGGGAGCTGCTTGTACTGAACCCCCCATCCCACCCCCAAAACTCGCCCCGACACCCTCAGGGGTATCACTGTATGGTCAGCTGAACCGTATTCAAACAGATGCTCAAACAGCACACTGCTTTGAATTACGCGACGCATTTCAGCATTTACCATCACATTTGTGTTTCTCCCTACCTGTTTCTCCACTTTGCACTTGAGACGCAGTTCGTTAACGGCCACTCTGGAATTCTGGCACTGGGCACTCGCCCCGTTCACCAGCCCGTGCACTGTGCCACAGGCCACTCGCTGCAGAGGGTGGGGGGGACAGTCGGCATTCCATGGGCACCCCGTCACCACCGTGTAAGTGGTGCCTGAAAAAGGGACCGTCTTGGTTGTACGAGTGATTGTTGTTCACAGCTCTTGCTAAATAGTTCTCCCAAGTATTAGTTTGTGATGCGCCTGCCTCTCTCACTCTCTCCTTCTGTGTGTGTGTGAGTGTGTGTGTGTGTGTGTGTGTGTGTGTGTGTGTGTGTGTGTGTGTGTGTGTGTGTGTGTGTGTGTGTCTGCGCGCGCGCGCACGCGTGTCTTTGTATGTGTGTGACTTTGTGTCAATCTCTCCCTCTGTCTGTTCTCATACCTGTTCTCTCTGTGTCTGTTTGACTGTGACCATCTCTCCCTCTGTCTGTTCTCTTCCTCTCTTCGTTTGTGTCTTTCTGAGAAACTATTGAGGATCGCAAATTTCTACACTTTCAGTAAAGAAAATATCTTGGAGTTCAAGTTAGAAACGATGAATGACCTAGTTTATGATACAACAAATAGGCATTATCTGCAACTGATTATGTTTGGCATTGGTTGAAATAATTGAACATGAATAATGACCTACTGTTACAAAATAACTTAAGGGTTCCTGTAAGCTTTAGACCCGAGAGGTGAATGTAAACGAGTGATAATGTTTGTATATCTTTGAGAATTAGGTTTTGTTTGGCGTCATCAAGGAGTAAGTGAAGAAAACTCGACCGCATAAACCTTTCGCCAGCGGCGTACAGACTGCAAACAGCAAAACTAGGAAAGCCAACTTCAGACTGGTAACGTTTCTCGTTCACACTTGTTTCAGTTCTACGCATTCAGTAAGAAACTACATTTGTTCAGTACAGGTAAACAGATATCTACGGATTATTTGACAAGATTCAGCCTGGGTCTTTTCAATACCAACGAGTAGAGATGTTGATAGGAAGTGCTCTGTGTTTTAAAAATGTCCCCTGGCTGTGTCAAACATATATTTAAGAAATACCATATATAGGCATGATAATTTTGACTTTGTGTAATGATAGCATCGTTGTTGAAAGAACTGTACGTTGATTGGTACTGAGCTTGTGTGAAGCTTTTTTACTTGGGGAAAAAGTTGTATTGATAATTACTAACTAGGTCCGAAGAACTTCTAGTTACAAACAGTTGCAGCTGCGTCTGTGAATGTATTTCTCGCCCTTAATTCAATCGGGGCTGTAGGAAGCAATCCTCTGACTCTCACCTGACTGGAGTTCCAGATAAGGCAGGAAGGCCCTCATCAACAGGAAGTGGGTTGTGGCCTCTGCGTTTGTGACGCGCTGGAAGTCTTTCACTGACTGGTCCACCAGATGTCCCATCTGTAGCAATCAACAGGACATATGTGCGTGTGTGTGTGTATGTGTGTGCCAAGGAAAGTGATGAGAACAAACGGGGCTGAGAAAGAGAAACAGAGAGCGTTCACGTTATCGTGGTTTGCATCTAAAATGCAAACGTGTAAGTGTAAACATACTTGAACACACATACGGTATCTGAATGCATGTATTTGCTATCAAAAAAGAAGGGGAGGGGGGTCCAGTCTGATATAGCCTACTTGTCTGTCTATCTGTCTGTCAGTCTGTCTGACTGTTCGTCCTGTCCATCTGGCACTTTAGGACCAACCTCCTTCCAGTTGGTGTTGCCTCTGAGACTAGCGACCACGTGCTGCACTCCCCCCGACTGTCGAGTGGCTTCATGAAGGATCCGCTGGACCCCCTTCTCCGTGTTCAGGTCCCCCTGCACAGGGCACGGGACAGGTGAGCTACTCTCGGTGTCCTAGATGTGGGCATTAATGCCGGTGAACTAGTCCATGAATGAATGCTACATCACATCTGCTAAGCCACTGGAGTTGCACCTCCCAATGTCATTTTCTTCTGCTGCTACTAGGACCTCCGCACCCCCTCCCCCCCCCCCCCCCCCCCCCACACACACACACACACACCCATTCCCGCCTTCTTCAGTCGCTCTATTTCAAGTCGATAACCGCACTCTGAAATGCTCAGGCCTCGACTACTGCTGATCTTTCGTCGAACGTGCGTTTCTCAAGATGAAAATCTTATACCAGAGATCTAATTCTGTCAGAGAGATTGATCCGAGTTTTTAATCTTTCCCAGTGCGTCATCAGCGTGACGTGTCATTTTGAGGTAATATTTAAGGAAGCTTGCTTGTTTCTGTGTGGGTTTACTTAGTTCTATATTTAGCAATGTATTTCTTCATATCTCCACCTTTGCTCCGTACAAATGGCATTAAATGATCCGATTTTGATAAAAGTTTTGTAATATTTGCTAGTTTTTCCTGATAACATTCCTTAATATGCCCTTTTGCATTATAAAAAAGCAAGTTATAAGTGATCATAACGTGTGAAACTAGTTTTGTCAACTAGTTTTGTCTCATTGATCTTATTGCTGAAAAGGTCGAGCACAAATTCACCTTTGATTCCGACAATGATTTTTTAAATAGTATGTAAATAGCATGCTCAAGCTCATACATACTGAGGAAATGCCAACTTTGCAGTTTTCACCACACACACACACACACACACACACATACACATAGTCAACATAATCACACTATAAATAGACTCCCTTGTTACGTATGTGAGTTGAACACTCCTTCAGTCGACCGCCATGTACAGGCAGCCGAGGATTCACATGGTTCGTGGCACAGAAAAGTAACCATAAGCAGCCCCCCCCCCCCCCCCCCCATGTATACACACAAAAAGGCAAGTGAAATAACTTCTGTATCATTTAAGAATCCGACATGGAACACGTTTGACAGAACTGACGCTCAAACTACCTGTCCTCTTCTCCCCACTGTTAACACATCTGTGTTTGGTCACCATAAACTGGGGTCAGATGTCATCAATATCATTTCATTCTGCTTTGACTTTCTTCTCTCCCCCTTCCCCGCAAGTTAGAAAAGTAATGAAATGTGGAACTGACCCTCATGCAACAAAATCAAACAATACAGCAACAAAAATCTCGTTGCATCAAGGCTAAGGCCTCTTCTCATTTGATTTGGCAGTTTGGTGAAAACCTATGCAGTGAAATCGAGGGCTGGACATGTCTAACAGCAGTTGAATGACCCTATCTGGAAACACGGGCACCAAACGTATATTTTGTGTTTGGGAGTACCACTGTGATACGCACTCGCAATCTAACAAACTTTAGAGCACAATGGTCAACCTGCAACTTTTTATAATGATTACGCTGGTCTTTAAATGAACACCACCTCGCATGGAAACTCTGGTATCTACGTAAAATCCAGGTTTAAGATTAACTAAAAATATATATATATATATATATATATATATAAAAGGAAATAGTATCTATAACATACACCATTTGTAAATTACACTTTTTTTCATTTCCCTTCTCTTCATTTTAGATTGTTATTTTCAGATTAAGTTATTTACTTTGAGACTAATTGAAAACATGTTCGACTACTAGTGAATGATCTTTTTGGACCTCATCTTCTTAAGGTCAATTTCAGCGCCGAGGCTATCATGAAACATGGGAACTAACTCCACTCTGAGCGAAAATTCTTATGAAACACGGGAACTAGCTCTGCATTGAATAACTGTTCTCATTATCCCTCATTAGAAACGGTCTGTGTGGACTAGGTCGGCACAGTCATTACCCAACAATGCCCATCGTTATCGCTGGGTGTTACACAGACAGAGACAGAGACAACAGACGAGACCTGAGGAAGGTGAAAGGGACCACCCACCCTCCTCCCCAAGGTTTTTGTTTTTGTTTTGTGGTTGCAATTGTTTTTTTGTTGTTGTTTGTTTTTGTTTTTTCCCGTATAATTATTCATATTTTGTCACTTGTTAATTCACTGTATCATTACCATTTTGCTATGTATATGCTTGTTTTTCATACTTAACTCGTAACGCCCATGGAAGCTGGTAATACACTTAGATGTGTGTGTGTGTGTGTGTGTGTGTGTGTGTGTGTGTGTGTGTGTGTGTGTGTGTGTGTGTGTGTGTGCGTGTGTAAAACTAATTCTGTGTTCGCTTGTGTATACATGCACATACAAATATGCTCTCTGGATGGATACATGTATATTAATCTGTGCAGGTTTGTGTACATGGGTGTGTATTCATGTATAAATGCAAGAACAAAAAATGAAGTGCAGGGACTCACCACGACAGCAGACAGAACTGGATGGAACCTTTTAGGAATGGTTTTCTTCAGGGCTTCAAAACGGTCATAGCAACGTGTTGCCACCGTCACCTTCACAGACAATCGGGACGACATCAACTACTAAAAAAAAAAAGAGAGAAGAATAAGGAACAGCATTACCAATACAGTAGCAACAATAACTACCGCTAGCACTGAAAAGTACCACCGAATAGCTGTAGGCTATGTGTGATTAAAATAAAGTCACTTAAAACATTGTACGCGTCGTTGCAGAAATTCTGTTAATACAGTGACATTGCTCAGAATATGCTGACTACTTTTAGTATGCTGACTGCTTTCAATATGCTGACTGCTTTCAATCAACAAATGCTGTACCGAATCTCTACCAGTCGGGAGAAGGTCTTTAGTATTCGACGAATCATTAGGCCTGCACACACATATAAATAAATAAATAAATAAATGAATAGAGGAAAATAGAAAGTTAAAACCACGCTGTCTCTGATTCGCCCTTTTTCACTTCTGAATTATACACCTACTTTGTTATGGAAACAAGAAAAGCGATTAGAAAAAAATATTCCCGCAGAACTTCAGAGAATTCTTACAAAAGTTGTAGAGAGAGGAGGCTCGGTATCTCTCTTCGCTTTCCCATTAGTCGCCTTTGCTTGAGTATCGTTCATTCGAACAAGTTACAATTCTTTAACATGCGTTCAGCCGCCCTGGCGCAGTGGTTAACATCACGGATTCCGGGCTGGATAGTGATGGGTTCGTTTCCCATTAGAGCCATTATTTGTGTTGATTTCGGCCCCGATCGGCTTCTATCCAGAGTGAATTTTCTATGGGCTCCATTGAGAAAAGGAGAGCCACACAGTCAAGTTTCAGCCACACAATGAATGCGTCTCTGAGAGGGTTGCTCAAATTTCGTAACCAGCACTGCAGGTACCTGTATCTTTTGGGCCTGGTTGAAACCGGGATATATTATGAAAGTAAGCATAGAGTGCAGTCCTGTCATGCAGTCTCAGACCAGAATGGGACTCCATACAGTCATCTTCGTCATCCTAATCGATCAGACGAACTGAAAAGTCTCAAACTTCTGCGGCCCTTTATGCCCTGCTATCATGGCGACCTGTTTCTGGTTCCTCTCCGCATCTCTCGGCGAGATCGTGTCGGGGTCACCGGTACTGGCAAAATCATGGAGGCTTTCGTTAGAAAGAGTGGTGACACCCTGTGGAGAGGTATACACACTCACGCTAGCTCCTTGACTAAGCTGTTTTTGTCGCATAGGGAGAAGGAAGGGGCGGGGAGAGAATGGCTTAGCAGATGGTGTCCTGTGAAAGCTGAATCAGACCAGGCACCACTGAACAACGCCGAAGGAACTCAGCAGCAGTGCAATGTCTTCGTCTGGTAGATTGCCTCATGATGACTTGACATCGACTACTTTCTGTGGAATGGAATGGACGTGCTGGGGATGCGATGTGAAATCTGTAGTGGGGCTGCAGAGAGAGAGAACCGGAATGAACGGTGTGGTGGTAATGCCACTGAAGCAGTCCAGAAGAAAGACAGAAAAAAAAAACCCTTTTCAGGGCTAGAGAACTGGCTGACTGCCCTCTCTGGTGACCCCGTATGTAAGCTTCATGTTCGCCCATCAGCCTGCACCTCGCCTTTGCCCACACACTACCGTGCTTCTGATTCAGATTTGAACTGGAACCCACAACCCATATCGCTAACCAGCAGCACATCAGAGGCTAGTCTTTTGCACGATTGTTTGCAGGGTCAATATCAATATCAAGACGTGGTGACACTTTGAGACGTGTAGGCTGACAATGACGAATTGAAGATGAAATAAAGAACCTGTTCATCAACGAACAATATAAACAGTGTTTGACAGGGTACAGTCTTCATCTATGCTGGAGATAATATGAGCATGCAGGGTTCGTGTCTCCTTTCTCATTTACCTTGGCACCTTGTTTGAGGGCAGCGAGCGTCACACCTGATCCTACAATACCTGTACCTCCCGCCACCAGCATTCGGACTCCTGCGACAAAAGAGTGGGTTAACCGGCATCGTTCAGTCAATTACTATGGACAGACAATGCAACATAATTGTACAAAAGACGGCGGCAACTTACGATTGATGGGACAATAACTCCCTATGAACTTCGTTTGGGAACAACTTTGGCTGAATAACGGTAATATCACTGTTCACACTGATCAGTCGCAGAAGCTCTCACAGACGGTTACTCTGTGGATCTAGCTGTCTCTCCCCTCCCTCGTCCTCAACTCCTTTTTGCCCTAGACCCGTTTCGAATCCGGAAACCACTTTCCCTTATTCCCGTCACCATCACCTCTCCTCCCCCAACTCTCCGTCCCTTTTTCCCTCCTTGCCGTTTACCCGCTACAGATCCCGACATCCCTCCAGCCCTCTCCCACTCCTCCCTCGCCACTTCCATCCCGCTTCCCTTTTCCCCCTTTCCCTTACCCCCGTTCTACGGTCCTCCCCCCCCCCCCACCCCCCACCCCCCATCGCGCCCGCTCCCTATTCTTCTTTTTGTTCTAGATCCGCTTCGAATCCCACATCACTTCGCTTCGCCATAATGTCGCATTAAAAATGCAACTGATGCGACCGTCCAGCACCTTTGTGATTCGCTCTTGATCTACCTAGTGTAGAAATGGGTCACCCTGCTAATCATCGCGAAGATCAGATGAAAATTCGTTCCCCCCCCCCTTTTTCCCCATCAACTCTTTCCCCACCTCCCTTCCTACTCTCCTTCCCACATCCTTCTTCTCCGTCTCTCCTCCTCCTCCTCACCTACCTATTCTTTCCCTCTTTCTCTGGCCCCCTCCCCTCCCCCACCTCCTTTGCCCGAGATTTGATTAGAATCCCTAAAAAAACAATGGTTGAAACTTGGGAGTGAACCAGATACTTTTTGATCTTGGCAATGAGGCTGTGAGTAAGAACTGTGTTTTGAATTTGTATGAACGCCAATGGCAAGGCGTGTTTGACCCTTCAAATCCCGATGTTACTTCGTTTCACCGCTCGCATTAATGCGATTGTCTCACAACAGAAGTGTTTCGCCTTTGATCTGCTTAGTATGCTAAGACATCTGATACACTTACACATTCAATTTGTGTGGAAAATATTAAATGTTTTAATAAATCGGTCCCAGGGTCTTCTTCGCTTTTTAAGCGTAGCGGATTGGCAATTCTTAAGCAGTTTGTTTCTGTATGAGTAACATTTTGCATCTTCTTTACTAATATATAATGAAACTTCCTCCTAAATCATTCTTAGGAGACTCCAGCTACAGTCTCATTAATGATAATAATGTGACGATGATCATAATGATAATAACAGTAATGATAGTAAGAACATAGGGATGATTATAATATACAATACCAACATCAATATTGATAAGAAACAATATGAGAACAATTGTTATTATTACTAGAACAATCGGACTAAAATAATACTGAGGGGAAATAAGGACAGCTTCTTTTGAAATCGATTTACTCACTGGGGACGACTTTCAACCTTGACCTTCACAATATAACATCAGTCATCCTCAAGAACAAACGACCCAAATCCACAGAATGACAAACAGACATAATTCTGGATCGTAAAAGGTCAAAAGCAAGAAAAACATGCTTACCAGGAGCCAGACCGATCAGAGCTGGAAACACGGAACACATGGTGAGGGGTTGTAGGATCAGGTGAGATGGTCTGTGGGAGAAATTTGGGTGGAGGCAGACGTCGGGTGTTTTTAACAGTTGTTCAGTTTTTCATGGTGTGAGGTTTTACGTCATTACAACGCTACGTTGCGTCATATTACATGTAGTACGTATGCAATTGTGTCATGATTCCATGACGCAATCTCTCTCTCTCTCTCTCTCTCTCTCTCTCTCTCTCTCTCTCTCTCTCTCTCTATATATGAATGAATGATATCATTCATCGCATGTGGAGATCAGTAACATACAATATCATCATTTGATTGAGTGGATGGTCAGTCAGTCTTACAATTTCGGTGTGTGTGTGTGTGTGTGTGTGTGTGTGTGTGTGTGTGTGTGTGTGCGTGTGTGTGTGTGTGTTTCTTTCTTTCTTTTCCTGTTTTTTTTTCCTCTTTTTTTTTCTAAGGTTACTGTATTACTCCTGTGTGAGAGGACAGACGGAGATGTTACGATTATTTTTGTTCTTGTTAATCTTTGATTTGATACACACTGGGAATAAATGTGTACTATTTGTTTGCAAAGGAAGGAAGAGGTAAATGTTATTGTTCTGTTGCCATCTCCCTCTTGTCAAAAGACGTCTTTGGTAATGACAATAAAATATTAAAGTATCAGTGTCAAAGTCTCTCTCTCTTTTCTCTCTCTCTCTCTCTCTCTCTCTCTCTCTCTCTCTCTCTCCTCTCTCTCTCTCTCTCTCTCTCTCTCTCTCTCTCTCTCTCTCTGTATTTGAATCCACTACACAATTTCTCTCATTTTATCTGACGCAGATTCTCACTCTGATTCAAATTCTTTGCTCTATTTCTAACTGCAAGGGAGAAACTACCTGCAAGGGCGATTATGCATATATATATCTATGAAATTATATATATGAATGAAAGGAAAGATTATGCTTCAGTTATGAAAAAGAGAATTCAGTTTTGAGTGAGTAGAGGGGTGGAGTAGTTGAGATAGTCCCTATCACTTGCTGAGAGGGTGGTGGGGTGGGGCGTGGAGGGGAGGGGGGGTGGAAGAGGGGGGAGTAGGATAGAGTGTAATATATATGAAAAATCTAAGATTACTCTACTAGATGGGATTATAGGATTTAGAACAATGATGATATTTTGTGCCTATTGTAATTCTATTTTTTTAAACGTACTAAGGAATGTTTTCTTAATTACTGTTGAATTGAGGTACGCCCCCCCCCCTCCCCAGGTTGTTCCTTCCTCACTTGCCCTTTTCCATTCTCCTTCAGCTATGATCCCAGTTAGGGTTAATTTGGATATGGTGAATGTGAAGGAGTTTTTGTGGGTGGAATGTCGGGTGAAGTGTGGGTGAGTATGTGTGTGTGTGGGTATGTGTGTGTGTGTGTGTGTGTGTGTGTGTGTGTGTGTGTGTGTGTGTGTGTGTGTGTGTGTGTGTGTGAGGTGTGAGTGTGTGTGTGTGTGTGTTATAGAGAAAGAGATTAAGAGAGAGAGAGAGAGGAGAGAGAGAGAGAGAGAGAGAGAGAGAGAGAGAGAGAGAGAGAGAGAGAGAGAGAGAGAGAGAGAGAGGAGGGGGAGAGAGGGAGAGGTGGCGGGGGAAAAGAGAGAGAGAGAGAGAGAGAGAGAGAGAGAG
>CM031610.1:50947417-50949917 GCA_018398815.1 Conus ventricosus | reverse complement strand
GGCATGGAGAGAGAGTGAGAGAGTGAGTGAGTGAGTGAGTGAGTGTGTGTGTGTGTGTGTGTGTGTGTGTGTGTGTGTGTGTGTGTGTGTGTGTGTGTGTGTGTGAACGCTTGTGCATGCGTGTGCATTTGAAATGTACATGCTCAGCGGCATCGTTGAAAAATTTGGTTAGATAGCCTTGTCGATACTATCATGGTGTACCTGGCATATATAATTATAGCAGCAGCAGCTGCGGCGGCGACAGTAGTAGCAGTAGCAGCAGCAGCAGCAGCAGCAGCAAGAGTAGGGGCACCACCAGCAATAGCATTACTAGAAATAGCAGCACTCGTTGTAAGCGAAAAAAAGAAACTGATGATTGGGATAGGTGTAATGTTGGAAGTAATTACTGCCACTGTTGTAATTTCAAATCGTTCTTTTTCTTTACCACGTCAGTCAGTGCTATTATTCACGGTGGAGTCCACTTTTTTCCCTTTAAACTGGTCCTCTTCTCGCTTCCAGCCCCCACCCCGCCCTGCTCTCTCCTCCTTCTGCCCTCTTCCTCCTTTTTAACAAACCGCGCTAATTTGGAAACATGTTTAGCCAGGGTTTTTTTCACAATACGTAAAGCAGGTATGGTGAATGGAATGAGTTGGCCAGCAGTGTAAACAGACATATGCAAACGCTTTGGAATCCACACAGTCTTAAGTATGGTCGATTTCACAAATATTTGGAACCCTTTCTGTTCGTTTGAAGAGTTTCAAATTCGATTCTGACAGGGTTTGATATGGTTGACATGAAATGAGATTTGAAGGGAGGTAAGTAAAAATATATTGTCACTACGTTCTGGTAGGTAGATGTATATACTGCCTTTTCACCAGCTGTTCCGTTTGATCCTAAGAAAGTGTTTTGCTTATTGTTACAGCGTTGAAAGTTTCAGAACGGTAGACAGAAAAGGTCATTTCAAATGAGATCGAATATGAAACGGTGACTGCATTATCGACAAGTTTCCGAGTGATTGATATGAAATAACATTTAAAACTAGGTCGGGGGGCCGGGGGGGGGGGGGGGGGGGGGGGGCGTTACGTGGGGAGGGGGGGTGGGGGAGATGGAAATGGACCTACAGTCTTACAAACTTCAACGTGCTTCATGTGAAATGAAATTTTAAACGAATTTAGGGAAATTAAATAGTGACTTTGTTCTGACAAGCTTGAGTATGACTGACTGACTGAAACCCATTTATTGTCAGATTAACTCATGGTTGTACTGACATCTAAAAAAACACACCAAAGCTTGAGTATATTTGGTGTGATATGGCATTTAAAATGAGGTGTTGAGAATTCTGACATGTCAGTACGCTTATCTACAACATGAAACTTAGGTCATGAGAAATTGGTTGTTGTTGCAAACACTGTAAGATTTAGTGCTATCAGTGAGGAATAAACTCAGAAGAGAGGTCAGGAGATTAAAAACAAACGATCAAGCAGTGTGACATGCCCCGCACAAAAAAGGCACAGAACACCCTCCCAGTCCCGCTTACGATATCATTTCACTTAGCACACAATACATGAATAAACAAGTACGCACACGAACACACTGAACACTTTCGTCAGTTTCAGAAGAGTCGGGGACAGATGAGACCAAACGTATATTTAGTGTCAAGTTAACTCAAAAAGAGAGGAAAAGGCCACCTTCTTCTCCACCTTTCTTGTTTGCATTTATAGCGCTTATCATCGAATGCAGAAAGGCTGTTGTAACTTTAAAGCTCTTAGGCATCTTAAAAGAGTTCTCTCAATAGTAATCGTTTTAATCGGACAGGTGATTCGTGAGCGCTTACACGCACACACGCACACACACACACACGCACACACACACACCACACACACACACACACACACACACACACACACACACACACACACACACACACACACATACATAAACACACGCACGCATGCATGCACGTACGCACACAAGAATATGCAGAGATAGAAACGGACGGACGGGGACACGTGCACACACACACACACACACACACACACACACACACACACACACACACACACACACACGCGCGCGCACACGTACACGCACACACACACACACGCACACACACACACACACACACACACACACACACACACACACACACACACACACACACACACACATTCACACACGCACACACACACACACACACACGCACACGCACACGCACACACACACGAGCGCGCACTGAGCGAGAGAGAGAGTGAGACAGACAGACAGACTGACTGACTGACTGACTGACTGACTGACTGACTGAGCCAGCCAGCCAGCCAAACAGACAGACAGACAAACAGCGACGGATGGGGAGAGAGAGAGAGAGTGGGGGGGGGGGGGGTAGGGGGCAGATAGCGACAGACAGGGGGGGGGGGGGGGGGAGTGGGGGGGGCAGACAGCGACAGATGGGGGGGGGGGTGGCAGACAGCGACAGACAGGACGGGGGGTGGGGGGGGGAGGGTGGAGAGAGAGAGTCGGGGGG
>CM031610.1:50937417-50942417 GCA_018398815.1 Conus ventricosus | reverse complement strand
TAAATTTGAACACCTTGACCTCTTTATACACGAGTGGCCAAAACACTGTTGCTGATGCTACGTTTACATGGGATGCAACTAACTTGCAACCAAATTCAAATTTTGGTTGCAAGGCTATACATGCGACTGGACGGTCTCCGCAGGATGCAACCGGCGGCGACTTACGTGCAACTAACTAGGCTCCTCCCCTCCCCTCCCCAGAAAAATCCGTGACACGCGTGCCGCTTGCGTCATCAATTTCCTGTTGGAAACCGGCTGAGACGAGCGGCAAGCTGTGGCAACCGGCGGCGACCGTTTTTTTCGCAGTTTAGTTGCAAGGCCCTCCGAAAATTATCGGTTTGGGAGTAAAATAAAATGAGCCTTGCGACCAGACATGCAACCAAAAATCGGGAAAATCCGTTGGTTTCTGAGACCGGCAGCGAAGGGCCACAACCGGGGGCAACCAGCCTCCACCAGTCTCCGCCGGTTTCCAAGAGTTAGTCGCAAGTTGGTTGCAAGTTAGTTGCATCCCGTCTGAGCTGTTGTCCTCCTCGCCCGCTGCTTGAGAAAAGGTCGGTATTGGCGACAAATGATTTTTCGCGTTCACCGAGGACAGAGGAGGTGGGGCGGGAGGGGTGGGGGTGGGGGTGTCGGTTGGGATGGGAGATAATCAGATTCGAAAGTTTCTTTCAAGGTGTAAAAGTGTGTAGAGTGCAGGTCGTAATTTCAGAAGTTCTTGATCGGTGTTGCATTATTTCCATCAGACTACGAAATCCTCGTCAACGCGATCTCACAACCGTGTGTCCTGTATCTGATTGAACCGTCGGGTTCGTATTTTCTGAATCAAACAGTGAACACTACTCTTCCTCAGCACATTCTTTTTAACTGTGGCAAGAAAAAAATCAGACTAGATGGCGTCAGTGGGGTAATGGATGGATGACAAAAATAACTATAAGAAAATACGACTACTACTGTTACTATTACTATTACTGCTGCTGCTGCTAACATCAATAGTGAGTATTATAATATTGATAATAATGATAATAATAATGATAATTATAATAGAGCAAACTTGTGTCAATAGCGCTATTTGCCGATGTGATTAAGAACCATACAATTATCGGTGACGATATTTCATTGGAGACTGCCAACACCTTTGGCCCACCCCTTGCTGCTACTTCCTTAACTTTCCACCCCACCCTCTTCCCCTTCCACCCGCCTTGCCTTTTCAGAAAGTGGGGATGTCGAGTGGCTTTCTTCTCTCTTCGTGCTCCCCCACATCATCTCGACCACCACAACTCCATAGACACACACACTCACACACACACACACACACACACACACACACACACACACACACACACACACACACGCACACACACACATGCACACACACACACACATGCACACACAGATGTAGAGATCGCGCGGGCAACACATGAGACAATAGCGATCAGTAAATCTGCAAGCAGCTGTGCTGTAAGCGAATTAACAGAATTGTCGATTTTTTTTTCAAAAAACGAGGTATTTTTTCAAGTCTTATACGTCGTATTTCTAAATCCACACGTTATATCATTTCTTCCTGATCACTTAGTTCTGTCATGTCGAACGTCTTTGGTCTTTCGTCCTTGTCCTACCTGTTGTTTAACTGCTGCTTTATACTCTCTTTGTCTAAGAGCCCATTTAATTCCTTCTGAATGTCTGCCCCCCCCCCCCCATTTTCCCTCAGTGCCTTCATGGCTCTTTATTCACTGATGGCACCCCCACTTCCTTTGTTTCTGTGAGTGAAACGGAAGTTCACAACATCCTAGAGGAAAGGACATTTGAGGTCCCAGTAAACTCATTTCGGCACAAGCTGACGTTCTCCGGGTATCCTGAACAACGTTCCAATGTTGCCAACATGTGAACACAGTTCTTCCATAAGGAGTTTCTGGATGATACTTTTCTAAACCCGCTTGACTGTCCCTTTAATGTGTTCGCTTTCACCTCGGGTCAAACTGGTCATCCTGTGAGCCAATCTTCAGCACTTCTCTCACCTAGAACTCACCTTGTACAGTGGAAACTCCATGCCAAAAGAAGGGGTGGGGTGGGGTAGGGCTCTTTTAGATACACTGTTTCAATCTTCTTGCCATATAGCGCTCGTAGTTTTCTTTTTCTTTCGCTTTAAAAGAATTTTTTTTTGGTCTCCGTTTCTTCACTGTCTTTTTTCTGCCTCTGTGGCCTGTTCTGTAATATGAGTTTAACTCTGCATACGTTTTAAAATTCGCCCCATACGAATGCAGGAAGGTAGGGGCGCGGGGGAGGGGGGGGGGGGGGGGGGTCGTTCTGTGTAAATAGAATCCCTGTTTTCCAGAAATCCGGTGCCAGTTATTTCGTTTGTGTCACTCTCTTTGCTTTCTTTTCAATTTTTTTCTTCTCTGTACTGTTGCCGACCGCTGTAGTATTTGTGGTTCTGTTATCTTTCTGTGGTAGGGAGAGCAATATTTCCTTTTCTTGAAAAACGTGGTAAGATGCAAGTTCTTTCTAGTAATCTGGTAAGTAGGCAGTGAAAGTTTAACCACTGGAACAGGCACTTGTGTCCATTCTTCGATGCTGTTCACTAATCAAACGTTTGGATGTAGTTTTGTTGCATTGGAATTTTCTCAAGAGGATTTTTTTTTGTCGGTATTTAAAGAAAAATCAGAGTGAAAGGATCAGAGCGGTTGGTGCACTTAACATGGCTTAGTTTTATCCGTGTGAAGGACTGCAGCATGGAAGTTGATATTACGAAGAAGTGTACTGTAAACCGTATGTCATAAGTTTTCCCTTGACGGGAGTGACTTCTTGGCTTTGTTTTTTTTTTCTCTGTTTGCTTGTGTTGTGCTAGTTAATTTGTTTCCGTTTTGTTTGTTGTTTTTTGGTACGTGTTGACAGCCCTGGAAATGCTCCCTGTGGTCAGCGGTACGTGTTGACAGCCCTGGAAATGCTCCCTGTGGTCAGCGGTACGTGTTGACAGCCCTGGAAATGCTCCCTGTGGTCAGCTGTACGTGTTGACAGCCCTGGAAATGCTCCCTGTGGTCAGCTTGTACGTGTTGACAGCCCTGGAAATGCTCCCTGTGGTCAGATGTACGTGTTGACAGCCCTGGAAATGCTCCCTGTGGTCAGCTGTACGTGTTGACAGCCCTGGAAATGCTCCCTGTGGTCAGCTGTACGTGTTGACAGCCCTGGAAATGCTCCCCATGGTCAGCGGTACGTGTTGACAGCCCTGGAAATGCTCCCCGTGGTCAGCGGTACGTGTTGACAGCCCTGGAAATGCTCCCGTGGTCAGCGGTACGTGTTGACAGCCCTGGAAATGCTCCCCGTGGTCAGCGGTACGTGTTGACAGCCCTGGAAATGCTCCCCGTGGTCAGCTGTACGTGTTGACAGCCCTGGAATGCTCCCGTGGTCAGCGGTACGTGTTGACAGCCCTGGAAATGCTCCCCGTGGTCAGCTGTACGTGTTGACAGCCCTGGAAATGCTCCCTGTGGTCAGCGGTACGTGTTGACAGCCCTGGAAATGCTCCCCGTGGTCAGCTGTACGTTTTGACAGCCCTGGAAATGCTCCCCGTGGTCAGCTGTACGTGTTGACAGCCCTGGAAATGCTCCTGTGGTCAGCTGTACGTGTTGACAGCCCTGGAAATGCTCCCTGTGGTCAGCGGTACGTGTTGACAGCCCTGGAAATGCTCCCCGTGGTCAGCTGTACGTGTTGACAGCCTGGAAATGCTCCCCGTGGTCAGCTGTACGTGTTGACAGCCATGGAAATGCTCCCGTGGTCAGCTCTACGTGTTGACAGCCCTGGAAATGCGCCCCGTGGTCAGCTGTACGTGTTGACAGCCCTGGAAATGCTCCCTGTGGTCAGCTGTACGTGTTGACAGCCCTGGAAATGCTCTCTGTGGTCAGCTGTAGTGTTGACAGCCCTGGAAATGCTCCCGTGGTCAGCTGTACGTGTTGACAAGCCTGGAAATGCTCCCCGTGGTCAGCTGTACGTGTTGACAGCCATGGAAATGCTCCCGTGGTCACTGTACGTGTTGACAGCCATGGAAATGCTCCCGTGGTCAGCTGTACGTGTTGACAGCCTGGAAATGCTCCTGTGGTCAGCTGTACGTGTTGACAGCCCTGGAAATGCTCCCTGTGGTCAGCTGTACGTGTTGACAGCCCTGGAAATGCTCTCTGTGGTCAGCAGAGAACAGGAAAATGTTCATTCTTGCTTTTACTGCCCTCAACAAGTTTCGGGCAGTAAAAGCTAGAAATGAACATTTTCCTGTTCTCTGACAAGTAAGACTTCAACAATGAATTAAATATGATAATCATCACACATTTTTTCAATAACCAAAAAAATAACGACCCTACAAACAAAACATACTGTGTAGGGTTATCCGTTTTCAATACTAATTTACTAAACTTTTCAGATTTTAGTTTTTGCTTAATCCTGCGTTTTTCCTGATCATTTTCAATAACATCATTTTCGCGCAGACATTCTTCAAATGAGTCTCTGTCTTTCATGTGAAATACAGAAGACAGACGCGAGGCGGCGATGGGGCGACGGGGGGCGAAAGAGACCCGTCATTAAGCCGACACGCGATCACTTAATTTATGCTCTTCTATGCTAGGGTCTTACGACTTGATACAGATAAGAGGTCTTCGTTTACACAGAAACACGGCACACAGTCAATTAGTTGTCAACGCCAACACCCAAACAATGCCACATACCTTCTTCGCCTCCAGTCGAGCAGGGTTATTCACTTCCAAGTCGGCTTCAACGCAGGATTCTCTCGAAGTGCAGATTTTATTTTGGCGGTTATAGAGATGGCTTCTGAAACTGTTTTGCCAGTTTGAAAGTTGCTGTACTTCCAAACAGGCGTGTGTTCTCTCAGTTTATTTATCACCCGAGAGAATGCTGCAAGTGGGATTCTACAAGTTACAAAAATTTCTTTGTTCAATTCCACAGCTTTCTAACCACTTGCCACTATAGCTAGATAGGACTTTTGATGATTTTTTTTTCTT
>CM031610.1:50909012-50937317 GCA_018398815.1 Conus ventricosus | reverse complement strand
AAAAGTGAAACACATTACTTTTCGATGACTGCGCAATGCATGTACCCTGAAGGCGTCGGTTATGCTTGCATTATAAGATGAGAGTCGTAACCTCGCAAGTTATGAAAGAAGAGGGCAGCTTCATGTCTTAGGATCAAACTTTAGTTGAAGATTGCATTTACTGTGCGCTGCTCCTTGAACTTTCCGCTAATTTGATCATGGTCTCTACTGTCGATTCGCTGCGTCTGATGAGGGGTCTAAACCGGCGGCAACCAAGGCCGCCCACAAATCCAACAATGTGTGGCTGAGTCATACTGTTGTTGATCTTCAGGAGTCATAATAATGTCTGAGAGATTCAGTTTATTAGAACAGGCGTTACGCACTTGCTGCATGCGTTCTAAGAAGTATTCTGCAGCATTAGGTCCTCTATACAATTCTGGTTCTGAATGGACGCCATCCGCCCTAACAATGATAAAAGCAAATGAACAAATCTGGTGATTACTCATTAAGACTGTTTTTCGGAGTTTTTGTGGTGCTGGCCCTTCATAGGGAACAATAAGCGACTCAAAGTCTGCGTAAACTACGTATGGACTAGTTTGCAGTTTTTTCCAGTTATTAAAACTAACTTTACTGCCTTCTCTCGGCGTAATTAGTTTCTGTATTACAGTCAACTGGGCTGATACAATGTTTTATATGTTCACACGCGGCTTGAACAGATGGAATTCTTGTTAAACATTTTCTACAGAATTCTTGTTTTTTTTTTTTGCTTTGAAGTATGCGCCAATAATCTACTCATTGTTCGTATCAATGTGTAATGGGGTAGCCTGCTGGTGAAAACATCAGTAGTAAGTCAACATGATTTTTGTCTGGATCACCTATTGTTGGGCTGTTTTTAGACACTCTAATAGGCAGTAGATTTGTTTCCTCATCCCATGTGTAGATATTAACAGTTTTTGGGTTTTGGGTTTTTGTTCTTCAAACTGATCAATTTTGTCCATGCTAACGGGAAAGGGTATTCCACTAAAGTTAAGATCATTGATGTAAGGCTCATAGTTAGATACTCTCTCTGCGTTTTTACGGGGGAATGCAGCTTGCAGAACACACTACCATGAAACATTTGTTGTCGGAATTCTTTGTTTAAAAACTGCTCTTTTTGCGACTAATGCTGGGGCAAAAAATCAGCGGAATGTAAGCCTTGCAACAATCGGCTCTTACTTAGCCTGTTTTAATCTTATCTCTAAGACTTCGACCCTCTGCCCAACCCAGAGCCGTCATTTTTAGCTTCTTCAGCGCCGCATCAAACTGTGCAAGCAGTGGTTGCCCACCAGGCGTTAGTCATTATGAGAAAGAATAACGGTTGTTTAGTTGAGGACCAGCTTCTAGATTTTCTTCATTTATGTTTTATAGTCGATTAAAAAGCTAAGCATTACTTTAAATGGCGGGTCTATTGGTTAGTTTACTGGAACTTGAGAAATAGCGTGAACAACGACTTGCCTGTATCCGTTTGTTGGATCAATGACTTCTAGATTAATATCGTTAAAAGCCTTTTGATAAACGCTCATCTTAAGCATTTCCTTCAAACAATTCGTCTGTCCTTCATATATCTAATCTATGTTTGAGGTTCTTTTCTAATCAAAATTATGATTTAAATAAAAAATAATTAATAAGAATCAATATCAACGGTTTTTTGTTGCTTGGATCATAAACTAAGTATAGACGCCCTTTTGTTGTTAATGTTGAGCTGTTTAGAACAGTGTTTATGTCTCGTGTACTTTTTTTAAACATTCCTTTTTTATCTGCTCGGTGGCCCTGGCTGTTGAGAAAAACTTGCCTTTGCCTTTTTTTGAAGATCCAAACTTTTGTTTTTTATATATCAAACTCGGCATGTAAACGCCTAAATTCTTCATCCGTGATGTTTTGAGTCAGCTTGCGCGTTATTTATTGTCAGTTTAACGAATCTAAGTTTAGCTGTTATTTGTTGAACCTAGCTGTGTGCTTTTGGAGTTTAGTTTTTAATTTTTTGCTAGCAGCACTTACGGTAATGAACACAGGCCAGTGTTAAAGACAAACGCTAGTGGTAAAGCTGCGGGCGCACCTCTCACTCTTGTTGCTAAGAGACCAAAACACTTGGCCCGCTGATAGAGCAACTTTAGTTGGATGTTCCAGTATTAACTTATGTAACAGCATTAAAGGCAGCAGAATTACCTTCGTTTGTTTTGCGTATTTTGAAAGGTTCATGCTTAGTTTTTGTTTGCATTTGCGTAATGTTTGTTAATCTAAGGTTTTTATGTTAGGCGGTTTCGACTATCCTTCGATTGGTGGACTCTGGTGCTGTAGGCACATTTGATAAACCTGAACAGGACATGCTTTTTAAAAAAATACAAATAATTTAGTATTGGATTATCTTTTAATCTGTTATCTTGAATATTAGCTGGCGCATCAATATTAAAAACAAATGTACATTACTGGTTTATCGCCATCTTTTTCTTTATCAATTTGAATTTTATTTCCGTCTTTTAACCAGTTCTCCCACTTCCATGCAACTGATTATCCTCTGTTGCCCTTAGGTCATCCTATAAGCCGTATTTTGTTGGTTTAAATAATCATCAAGCTAACATTGTGAGGTGTAGATCTTTAGACACAAGGTCTACTGTTGGACTTCTACACTCCCACCCCAAACATTTTCTTATTTCATCAAAGGCTGATTAGAGTTTAAGCCCACTAGCGTAGATTGGGTAGACTGCCCTCAATCGAACATTGTACTTTCGTTATTTTAGGATTATTAACTTTTCTTCCTCTTTTGAAATGGTTCTTCATCTTCGCACAGCAATAAAAACTTTAAGCGATCTTGCTGCGGCACTAAATTATAATTCCATATAGCTGTCAATTCATGCTTCTGGGATATGTTGTGTGTTGAATCACTCTTTCGTAATATATTGCTAATTTTGACTGCTATTGTTGTTCAATCAGCCCTTGCTAAATTAGGGTTGCTAAACAACGTCAAACTCTAACGAGATGTCAGTTTTTGCTGTACTTTGCTCGGTGTCTGATGACCTGATAACACGTTTTGTATTCATTAAAAGTTAGTTCATATGACAATCTGTCTTTTATTGCTCTTGAATGTATGGCGCATGCGCTTTTAACAACTCAAAATCTAAGGGGAATAGAAAAGCGATTTCCATACGTAAATTTACCCGTACATACTTTTTGCCAGCTTTAACCATCTGCGGCGCCTATATCTATGTTTTAGTGCTTCTTTCATTTTCTATACCTTGAAAACGCAGATTAGCCCTTTCATTCCCGGTAGCCATAGATAGAATAGGTTAAAAATATGTCTGCATCGCTGCAAGAAAATATTTACTGCCCTCAAGTTTATAGACATTTTCTTTAAACGATTGCCCGTCCAGATTCTGCGGCAACTGTCTGTTTAGGTCTGTTGCTGATTCGAGTTTCTATTTTTGAAAGTAAGTTGCCGCTGAGCCTGGCACAATCACTTCATTCCGCTCCTGGTCTGAATAATTTGACAGTAAGAATGTTTCTGCATCAATAGTAGATGGATTATTTGGATACAGTATTATTCCGTTTATTTCCCTTCACGCAAAGGGCTCTTCAGTCTCTTGCGGGTCAAGAATTGAACCATAGCTAGTGACATTTTTATAAAACAAAAATAAAAAGTTTATTATTCAAGAAACATGGCAGGAATTGAACCCCCCCCCGGCGAAGAAGATTATGATGTTTTTGTTCCTGGGGGCCCCCCCCCGCCCCCCCAGGGGCAGACGAATGAGTGAAATGACTCCTTTGAACAGCATCGCTCAAACGGCCTCATTGCGGCGATGAAATTACAGAAAGTACGGCCGAGATTTTACAATTGTTTAGGCTTAAGAACTCCCCAATTTATAGACCCTGATTTTGAAAGTAAAAAATAAGGGCCATTTGTTGTGAAATAACGATCAAGGTGAAACTGTTCAGCTTACAACTAACGAGACCCATCAAAGTTTTATGCCATGGTACAATTAGAAAAGACTCCCTGTGAGCGTACACAAATCGCTTGGCATTTTAAACCAAAATGTAAATAGGGATGCAGTGCGAAACTCAAAAACACCTACAAAACTCCCAACCAGATAACCAATACAAAAACATTGGAACTTCAAGATTTAAGTCAAACAGCAGGGGAAATAATAGAAGCAGAAACCAGTTTTTCAGAAGAAACCTGTACCAAAATCATAGATGCAGAACAGTTTTCCGATTAGAAACCCAGTACCAAAAAAACAATTGATGGTTCTCTTCATTGCTATGAGAGATTTTTAGCCCTTAATCGTAATTTAAGAACCTTCAGAGGCGAATTAATAAACAATTCAGCAAAACTGAGTGAACTAGCATGAGCTTATAGAAAAAGAGAAAAAAAAAATCGTGAAGCTAATGACGACAACTTAGGCCTGAAGTTAAAGAAAGAAAACCCAAAGAATACCATGATCTTGAACCAGAGTGATCAGCAAGATAGAATTGTTGTCTACTAACGGAACAATTACGAAATCAAGTGAGAAGAATAGAGAAACTATCATAGAATTTTATATGAAGGACGACGCTAGCAGAACGGAATACGAACATGTTTAGAGAGCAAGGAGTCACATTAGCAAGCGTTATACCGGCCTTAGGATTTGCAATAAGTACACTGGTGATGTCTATTTACAGCGGCTCGGTGGTCAAATCCGGTGCTCCACGGCCTTGCCTCCATCGCCGCCTGATAAATCATGGGTAAAAAAAACAGCTTGATCATCTTGCGGGTTTATTAAAAAAATTAGCCAGTAAAGCTATAGACTCTATACCGGGGTATTTAGGAGGTGGTGTTTAGTGGCTTTTGTCTACTGCAAGCAAGTAGTGGGCTTTATGGCCGAGCATTATGGGCTGAGTTCTCTTAATAGTCGGGTAATTTTTAGTAAAATAAAGACAAGTAATCCTAGGCAAGTTAATTCCAAAAACAAGCGCTGTCTTTTCATAGTCATGGTCATTATTTTTTTTTGACTTCTTCAGCGGTCTTTAGGCTTTGGGGCCACAGGGATGGGATGACTTATTCTTGGGGGGTCATCTTGTTTGTTTACTGCTTGCAATATTACGGCTCAGAATTTATTTCGTTTTTTCAACTTTCTGTCATACTGCACTGCAAGGATGTCATTAATGTAGTTTAATATTTCGTTCTATCTGGAGCCTGAGGTCAGAAGGCAGCATGTATAAACCAGTGCCAACAGCAAAGTCTAGTTTCGATCTGCGTATTGTAAAACATTTTGGTACCTTTTAATACTTGAAGGTAAATCAACTGCAGAATTAATGGCGTCCTCTAAATTTGCTAAGTATTGTTTTTGTGCATCAAAACCAGTAGAAGGATCTGTTATTGCTCGATCGCGTTTGTGCTTGCGAACCTAGCAAACACCAAACGTAAGTACGAACAGAGTCGTTTATTCGTTCTATTCCTGCTTTAGTTAGGCCCTTAGAAGTGTCTAAGATAAATGTTGTCCATGCTGTTTTATGCTCTTGCTCTATGGACCCGAGTGAACAGCTGTGCCTGAAGAGAAAGATGTGTAAGGAGGATTCCAGTCATAGTTATACTTTCTGTGCACGCCCCAAAAATAAGGGTGGCCTAAACCATGATTAAGATCCGACTTTTGTCTAAAGTCTGTCTTGCCTTAATATTGAATTCGTTACAGATCCTTTCAAAAGCCTTCATGTCTATTCTGTTGCTGAATGGATTAAACGGTTTGTCATTTGGCAATGGCGCTTGCAGTTCAGTCAAAATACACCTGAAGGTGTAATAAAAATGAAATCTGTACACTGACCTCACCAAAGGATCAGGATGATTTAAGTGATCAGCATACGACACTCCACACCCAGTTGATGCAACAAAACACAGCAAAGTTTAACTGGTTCTGGTAAAACTGCATCGGATGACTGAACCACACTTTCGCGATGTAGTCTTTTTTAATAGGGGGTTAAGATATCTGTTTAATGGAGTACTAACCTTTACTTGAAAGGTGTCAGACCGAGTCACAGAAATGTCAAGAGTATCGTTGTTATATATTTTTAAGATTGTAGTGCGGCCCAACAGAATATTTTGCATCAGTATATTTGAATGCGCTCATTTTATTTCGTTTAAAAAATGTTGTAACAATAACAACTCAAGACCGTCCTTCATTTTTAGAACATGCTATTGATAACGATTGCGGAACCAGAATGTTGCACTTCATGAAATATTTTACAAAGTTGTATGGTTTAATATAAGTGAATCCAAGAATAATAATAAGATTCTAAAAGTTGACAAAACAGGGCCAAAGTTTAGCCAGTTAACAATACCTGATGTTATTACGGTTTGCTCACTAAAAGAAGCAATGAGTAACTTCGACATTACCCTCAAACTTAACAATGCAAATCAAAAAAACAATGTTAACATTCAAGTCTGAAGAAGAAGCAGGTTACTAATTTGATAAAGACTAGCTAAAATGTTAGGCTTTGCAGCTGACAATCATAGATTTAGAGTTACAACCAAACAAAACTACTAATGAGGAGAAAATCCGCTCGATCTTGCATTACATTCATTACTCTATGTTCATTTGGATGAGCTGAGCACTGATGAAAACTTATATGATGGAAGCCCTCAACTGTTTTAAGAGCTCTTCCATCAGGGAAAGCTGCATATTGCGATTATGAAATTATACAATTCCCTAATTTACAGTTTAAAAGATAGTTTGTGGAAGGGTCAGATCATTTAATATAAAAATTGCAGACAAAACAGGGAAAGTCGTGAAATGTGATAACCTGCACATTGTTTTAGAAATAAAATAATAAGTTGTACTAAAAAAATGTCACGGGGCCATAAGAGCCAGGAGTTACATTAGCGCCTGTGAGGTGTATAACTTTAGAATTAAAAGACCTTGCAGACGTTGCAGACTTTGAGCAGAATGGTGAGATAGGCGCTTTGTATGGGTTTGAGTACACTAAAGATGGTGATTATAAACGCAAAGAGGTTGGCGACAACAAAAAGTTTCCTAAACTAAGCAACTGCGCAATGTAGAAGCAAATAATGCCGGCCAGTATGAATATAAAATAGTTAGAAAACCTGACAGCAAATGGCACTTAGAACCATATTAGAATGGGACATAAAATTTGAATTCATAAGCCCATTTACATTTTTTAGCCGTCAAAAAAGTTTCAGAAAAGCATTCAACTCTGGTCCCTTTACATGTAAGTCTTATGCCAGAGGACAATAGTCGGAAAGAGATTGAAATAAAGCCGTATGGGAATAAACAGTACATCCTCCACAGAAGAGAATCAGTTTTGAAAGATGCTTCTACAAAATTACAGTTAATTCCGCAAATGAAATTAGGAGACACGTTCACAATGATATTGAAATTTCTGTCTTAAAAGATGAGGAAAGGGATGGGGTTGTGGGCGTTAGTGACGTCCTTTCAAAAGGAATTCTAATTAGCTGGCAAAACTTAGGCGTTGAAAAACTTAAAGTTGCTGTCGTCGTTCTTTACGACGGTGGGGGGATTAAGGTCATTACAACCAGTGACAAAATCAATATTAGTCTAAATAGAAACAATCTTACAGAACTGAATTGGATTAATCTTACACATTTAGATCTTATAGGATTTTATTATACTGAACAAGTTTTGACAGAGAGTATGATAAACATAAAACTGGATTAAATTAAATTCTGTTATAAAACTATGGAGCAGTTAAACTTTATGATAAAAGAGCCTCATTGTTCACTAATTTGTGGACAGACTGGTTGTGGAAAAACAATATTTGTCCTTGACCTATTACAAACAGTTTATCGCTAAAATTTTGATTATATTGTGATTTTCTGTCCAACTCTTAAATGGAACAAAGCATATCATGATAGAAGGTTTATATGGACAGATGATGACGTATTTTTAGTTGATCCTAGCAATAAACTGAGTGAGTGTTTAGAACACTTTTATAAACTGTTTGAAGGAACGCAGACACTATTTATTATAGATGGCTGTTCGGCAGAAAAAGACATAGTTAAAAAGAGAAACACTTTGTCAAAACTTGCTTTCAGTGGAAGACATGCTGGGATAAGTGTGTGGATTTTATGTCAAAAATATAACTCAGTTTTAAAAGACTTTAGAGAACAGTTAAAGACTGTAGTTTTATTTCACATGAAAGACAGAGACTCATTTGATGAATGTCTGCGCGAAAATGATGTTATTGAAAATGATCAGGAAAAACGCAGGATTAAGCAAAAACTAAAATCTGAAAAGTTTAGTAAATTAGTATTGAAAACGGATAATCCTACACAGTATGTATGTTTGTAGGGTCGTTATTTTTTTGGTTATTGAAAAAATGTGTGATGAATTATCATTTTTAATTCATTGTTGAAGTCTTACTTGTCAGAGAACAGGAAAATGTTAATTTCTAGCTTTTACTGCCCGAAACTTGTTGAGGGCAGTAAAAGCTAGAATGAACATTTTCCTGTTCTCTTCAGCTGTACGTGTTGACAGCCCTGGAAATGCTCCCCGTGGTCAGCTGTACGTGTTGACAGCCCTGGAAATGCTCCCTGTGGTCAGCTGTACGTGTTGACAGCCCTGGAAATGCTCCCCGTGGTCAGCTGTACGTGTTGACAGCCCTGGAAATGCGCCCCGTGGTCAGCTGTACGTGTTGACAGCCATGGAAATGCTCCCCGTGGTCAGCTGTACGTGTTGACAGCCATGGAAATGCTCCCCGTGGTCAGCTGTACGTGTTGACAGCCATGGAAATGCTCCCCGTGGTCAGCTCGAACTGTACTGAAACAGACATTGTCCGTGCCCATGTTTCATACTGTCATTTCAGTTTTGTTTCTCATAATGCTTTCAGCTTTGAGTAATTTTTTTTTCCTTCTCCACGAATCACTGACATTCTTCCCTTGGTGATGGCGGAGCCGGTATGCCAAGACTTTGGCGTTTTTCCATCACAGATCCGGACAAGCACGGTCTGACAGGACCTTCCTTCCTTTGTATCCAGCTATCTACAGTCCCGATGATGTCTGGAGCTGCTGTTGAACGTTTGTGAAAGACGCTTAAAATCCCCCCACTAACATTATGATACATGCGTATGCGCGCGTGCTCTCTCTCTCTCTCTCTCTCTCTCTCTCTCTCTCTCTCTCTCTCTCTCTCTCACGCACACGCGCACACGCACACACACACACACACACACACACACACACACACACACACTCACTCACTCACTCACTCACTCTCGTCCTGACCGATTTCTACGGTCCACGTGCTGTGTTCACTTCTTCTTGCGTGACATTTTTGCGTCAGGGTGACTTCGTTGAGTTCCCCATACCATCGGTCAACAGACAGGCTACCATAACAAGTGCCTCCCTGATCCACCGTTTTCAGTCTGCAGGTCGTCATCAACGTACCTTTGCCTGTTCTTTTCTCAGTGACCAAGCGCCTGCATTTTGTTGAGTTCGCCTTTGTTTCCGAGTTCTCCAGTGTTTGTGTTGTTCACTCTTTCTGAGTGTAACCAAGGTGCAGCTCAGTGTACATTTTCTTGCCCTTCCGTGAAACACTGTGCTTGTGATGCCGCTTTTAGTATTCAACAGTTTTTCATTGCTGCAGTTTCGTTCGCGGATATCGTGGTAGTATCCAACAATATATCGTTGCTGAGATTTCTTGCGCATCCGTCAAAGTAGTGTTAAAGCTGATGCAGTCTCGACCGTGTGCAGAGAAGTGACACCCGGGCCAGGTTCGGTGTGAGGTCAGGTTCAGGTCGGGTGTCGAACTCGCCAAGGTGGTAGGGCAGATAGGATGACCGCTGCAGCAAGTCCGGTCAGAGGAGGGTGGGAGGTGGAGGGGAAGAGAAGGGAAAAGAGAGGGTCTATGCAACGCTACAGCAACACCATCAGAACATCAATACATGAAGCTCCAGGCGTATGTAAACCTGTCTTACAACGGCTTGGGTGCTTTACCCTGATCATACTATTTAACAGGGTGGGTATGGGTATTGATAAGACAGGGTGGGTATGGGTATTGATAAGACAGGTGGGTATGGGTATTGATAAGACAGGGTGGGGGTGAGATTCCTGATGCAACTATGCTGAACCACGTTGATCACAGAAATCTTGGTCTTCTTTTTTCTTATTTTGATTCACGTGGGTTCTCAGTCTCGGGATGATATGGCGACTCGATTTTTAACTTTTTCGCTTATTTGTTACTTTTTTAAAAAATAAATGTTTACGGCTCTGATGAGGTTTACGTCTGATACACTTAAAATATATCAAGTTAGATTAATTTTGCTTGTAACTCCATTCCTGTGCTTCTCTCACTTGCATTCTTTCACACCAGGGTATTGTACTTTTCAGTCCAGTTTTCTCTCTACTCCTTACTTTTCAAGTTCACTCCTTGATGTTCTCCAGAGACCCTTCACGTTATCGTATAAACATGCTGTGGACATGGTGAGAGTTCACTCCTTGATGTTCTCCAGAGACCCTTCACGTTATCGTATAAACATGTTGAGGACATGCTGAAAGGGTTGGACACACCACCACCAGTCTCCATCTTCATCCAGTGGCAAGATCTCGCTTTTCCACTGCAATTGCCTTCTTTTGATGTTTCATAGATTTGAACTTAAAGCCCTTCAGTATCTCCACCCCCACCCCAACCCCCATCTCCCCCTTTTCATTCTTCAGCCCTTCCATTACCGCCCATACCCCCTGTTGTACATTATTCATGTTTCCATATTCCACGTTATGTCATGTTAGTCTTTTCCCAGCACATCTCCAACCTTGGAAGTCCTGCAACATTCTCCTTCCTCTCTCCTTTTCATTCTCCTCTGCTACGAAAAGTTCCTTTTATACACAGCAGACGTTTTCTTCTGCGTTGCTTCACAATGATATGTCCATTGCTACCCCTTTACTTTTCTTTCGGCGGGGACTGAACAGTAAGGTGAACGTGCCATATTCAACCCCAACCACTGCTTTCCTTCCTGTCCTGCTCGTTATTTATCATTCTTATGTTTTTCTTCCATCAATCATTCATGCTCCATCGCATCTGTCCTCGGTGTCATGTTATTTTCTTATCACAATTGATCTTGGTTTTCCTTTTCTTCATTCGTTTATCATTCATCCTTCTCACGTTCTCCAGTTGTCGTTCCGTCTCTTATCGTTCTCATGTTCTGCTCTCCTCGCCTTGTTCTTCGTTGTCTTTCTTGTTCTGCCCACGTCCTACACTCGGCGTTTTTATGGTCTCTTCGTCTCTTCGTGTCAACCATTCGTTAAGAACACGTTCCCGTCTTCTCATATCGTCTCATTCTGTGCCAGTTGTGCCCGCTACTACTCTGTCGCTATCTTGTTTTGTTTGTTTTTTTAATTTTTTTTTATTAATGCCATCATTCTCACGCTCTTCTCTCACCTTCGCTTTCCTCATCCGACTTTCGTTCATCGGTGTCGCACCACCCTTCCGTTTATTACACATTTTTCCTGCGTTCTTCTCTTCCCCGCCAGTCCAATATTCATCATTCTTGCAGTCGTCTCCCGTCCAGCCTTCACCATTCTCGCGCCCCCAACCCCCACCCCGCCCCCGCCCCCGCCCTTCAGTCCCCCTGGTCTAACATTCGCCATACTCGCATTTTCCCCCAGTCCAACATTTCTTATTTTTCACGTTTCACCCCAGTTCAATGATTATTAATCTCACCTCTCCCCCCCCCCCCCCCCCCCGTCGAACACAGGTCATTTTCACCTTCCCCTCCCCCCCCCCCCCCCAGTCCAATATTTGTCATTTTCAATCCCTCTTTTTCCCCCTTTCCTACACACACACACACACACACACACGCACGCACGCACGCACGCACGCACGCACGCACGCGCGCACACACACACACACACACTTCCCGTTCAACATCCACCATTCGCCTGTTTTACCACATTCCACTATTTACCCATCTCACCTGTTCGATTGTCATCATTCTTATGTTTTCCCTCAGTCCAGCGTTATTCATCCCCCGCCCCCCAGCTTCCTGTTCAGCATTCATCGTGTTTTCACTCTGTTCCAACATTCATCATTTTCACATTACCCTCACTCCAACATTCATTGTTTACACATTTTTCCCAGTTTAACATTAATTATTTTCAAGTTTTCCCCTGTCTGACATTCACTATTCTCACTTTTGCCCCCACTCAAAATTCATTATTCTCACATTTTACCCCAGTCTTATATTCATCATCTTCACGTTAACCCCTGTCCTACATTTATTATTCTTACATTTCTCCCGTCCAACATTCATCGTTCTCACGTTTTCTTCCAATCCAAAACGCTTCATTTTCACGTTTCCTTAATCTAAACATTCATTATTTTCACGCTTTCCCCCTTCCAACATTTATTATTTTCACCCTTTCCCAGTCAAACATTCATTGCTCTCACGTTTTCACAGGTCAAACATTCATAATTCATACGTTTTCCCCCGTTCAACATTCATCATTCTCACGCCCCCCCCCCCCCCTTCTCCAAAATGCTTTGTTTTCACGTTTTCCCTGTCCGATATTCATCATTCACAACTTTCTCCAAGTTCAAAATTCATCATTTTCACGTTTCCCTCCGTCCAGCGTTCAACATTTTTGCATCATCCTCTTCATCACGTTCGTCGTTCACCGTTGCCACTTTCTCTTCTTTAAGTTCGTCAGCATTTGTTATTCTCTTGTTCGCCCCCATGGGCCGGCCTTCTCGTGCGGGGGTGTTTCTTGACCAACCTGTGCCCACCCCTTTTTTCTTGTCTTTCCTATTGTTCTGCCTACCATGTCTTTCGCTATCTCTTTTCACCCATAAAGTCTCCCCACATCATCTGCAGCCTCTGTGTCGTCTTGTTTCTTCCTTCCCGGTTCTTCAGTCTGTTCTTTCATCTATTATTCCAGTCTTCCTTTTCAATGCTTCTTTTTCTGAGATCTATCGGAGTGGTGGCCCTAAGTCACCCGCAATCTAAGGTGCTGACACTGGCCGAGAGATGAATGGCTCTGCGTTAATGAGTCGCTACAGCAGTCCTGTCTGGTTTTGAGGGACGGTATCAGGCAGATGGACGCCCTGCGAGTTCATCTTCACATGTCCTTCGTAGGGCCATCCATTGTCCCTTCCCTAGCACGGCAGCTGTCCTAGGGTGACTGTCAAATTCCTGCCGTCATTGAGCCTACGCCCTATGAGTTATCAAAGTAGTCATTCCAAAAGACAGAGAGAAAGTAGAGATTCAGACTCAGATGAGGAAATTAGAGAGGTGGCAAAGAGAAAGGGTATCCAAAACACATGGCCAAGCTTCCTTTTGGTAGAAGCCAAAGACCCAAAAGAATCCATAGCTCGATTTCTCCCTTTGCCATTTGTAAGTGGTTCGAGGGAGTTTCTTCCACAGTTTCAAAATGATCAAAAGACTTAGATCAGGTAGTTATCTTGTCAATTGTGCGACAGAAGCGGCGTCTCGATTGTTGTTGAAAAGAGATGGTTCTCAGCTTATGCAGATCACAGTTAAGGTTTCTATTCATCCCTTTCTCAACTATTCAAAAGGGGTGATTAGATGTGCTGTTTCTACCCGGGCTTGTTTGAATAGAAATTCGGACTGAGATGGAAAGTCGGGGTGTTTTTTACAGGTCCATAAGAAAAAATTCTTAAGGCCCAAACTTTAATTGAAACAAACACCTTTTCGACTTTTGCTAGGGCCTTCCCCCCGGGATTTTTGTAAAAAGTGGGTTATGTTCGTGTAAAGTTTCCCTTTTGTACCTTTCCTTGGGCGTTTTTTCAGTGCCCCAACGTTTGGGGGCCCTTCCAGTCAAAGCCTGTCGGGGGGTTTTGGTTACTGCCGGGGAAAACTGGGGGTCAGGAAAATGCAATTGGAATTGGGGTTTTTACCAAAAAAATTGCCTGAAAAAAATTCCCTGGGTAAAATTTTTTGGGTAAAGGGGGGAATTAATTTCAGAAAATTCAAAAGGGTTTTTCCCAGGTGGGGAAAAAAGGGAAGCAGATTTCCAAAAAAGAAAAAAAAATTTGAGGGGAAATGTTTCCTTTCCGGGGGGGGCCGGGGCTGGAGAAAATTGGTTTGGGGTGGGGGGGGTTTTCTTGGGGGGTCCTTCGGGTCCATTTGAAGGGAGGGGAAGGGATTTTGGCCCCCCTTCCACCGGGGAATTTGGAGAAAGTCTACCAAACCAGGGGAAAAAAGGCAAAAATTTATTCGGTTTGGATCCCCCTTAAGGGTTGAACCGGTTTTGGTGGAGGGTTTGTCCGTATGAGGGTTTTAAACCGGAAACGAAAACTTAAAAATTTCGGGTCCCTGTTTGGTTGGGGAAGGTTTTTTTTCTTTGGGGACGTGAAAGGGTTTCGGGGGGAGGGGAAAAGGGATTTTTTCCAACCAAACATGGGAAACTCCATTTGGAATTTTTGGGGTTTTTTTAAAGGGGAAAATTTCGAACCTGGAATTTTGACAGGTTTGGGTCCGGAAAGCCTTTAAAAACTCCAAACCCAATTAAGAAAAAGGGAGCCCCCCGGTTTCTTTTTTGGGTTTACCTAAGCCCAAGTTTTTTGGACATTTTTCCGGGAAGAGGGTTTTTTCTTTTTTTAAATAAATTCCGGGGAAACAAAAATTTTAAAGAAAATTTCCACCTTAGCTATTTTAAAGGAGTGGGATTTTGGGAATTTCTTTTTAAAAACCAAGGTTGTTACGAATTGGTTTTTTGTTTTAATCCCAAACTTCTGGATTTTAAGGGGATTTCCTTTATTTTTAAATTCTACCCCCCCCTACCCCCTTTTCCCTTTTTTGGGGGGGGCTTTTTTGAAAAAAGGTTTTCCAATGGGGGTAACCCAAATTTCTTTTTTTCAAAAAAATTTCTTGGGATTTTTTTTTCTCGGCCCCCTGATTTCTTTTTTTGGGGTATTTTTTTCCCAAAAAACCGCCCAAAAATTTAAATTTTTTTTTTTTTTTATTTTTATTTTTTTTTTTTTTTCCTATTTTGTCCCCCCTTCTGGTTTTTGCCCTCACTTGGGGTTTTGCCCTTTTGTGCCCCTTTCCCCTTTTTTTTTGGACTTAAAATGGCGGTTCAAAAGGGCCTAAGCGGGGGGTTGCCCATTTTTCCGGTTTTTATTTTTTTTACAAAGCAATCCCAAGGACCCCCCCGGGAAACAGGGGAAGTTTCGCTCTGAAATTTTTGGGAGTCTTTATCAGCAACAGGTTTTAATTTAAAAGGGTTTGAATCGGGTTGCGGAGTTATGATGTTTCCTGTTTTACTTTTAAACTAAATTGATAGTAGGGGTTGCTAAGGAACAAATCCCCAAAACCCGTGAAAAACCCCAAAATGATTTTTAAGACCCTTGGTATGAAAAAGGGAAAAAATTTCTGAAGGGAAAAGAAAAGGGTTTCTCAAAGACTTTTTACTGGGTTTTCCCTATGGGGGGGAACAAAGTTTAAACTTTCAGGCGTGGGGGGTAAGGTCGATTATTTTTAAAAATTTTAAGAAAAAAAATTTTTAAAAATTTTTCTGTTCAAATCTGTCCTTTAAGGTCAATTCAAGGAAAATCTGGAAACTTTTAAACCGAAAAATTAAGGGGGAAATCGGGTTTCCTTTAGTTATAAAAAAGTTTTGGGAAGAAAAAGGTTTGATTATTCTAAAAAAAGGAGGGTTGGGTAACTTGTTAGGGTGTAAAATCCAATTTTAAAAATTTTGTCGCTGTTTTTTAATTTCAAGGAAATTTTCCCCCCCTATCAAAAAACAGCGGAGTCCCAAAAACTTGTTCCTTTGAGCCAGAATTGTTTTGGGATTACAACTGCGTTTTCAGCTGGATGGGGTTTTAAAGGGGCGCAATTTTTGAAAGCCAAAAACTCAGCCCCCTGGGCCGGGACATTTTTTTCAATTTTTTTTCAACATTTGCCAAACTGAGGGTTTTTAAATTTTGTTGTTGTTCTGTTTAAAACAAGTTTGGTGTTCGGGGTAAATTTTTTCCTTCTTGGGGGAAAAGGGGTTGTTACCCCTTTTTTAAACCAGGCCGAGCATTCGGCCTAACAATTTCGTCCTATAGCTCCACTAGTTCGCCCCTTTGTAAAACTATGGTAAATGGTAAAATTTTTTGATTTTTATTTGGGTTTAGAAAGTTGGGGGCCTTTGATGCTTTCCGGTGGATTTCGGAAAAAAAAGCATTCTACTGATCACCCTTTTTTTTGATATGGGTCTTTTTTTAGGGGAAAGCTTTGATTTTTGGAGCATTAAATTTAATTCTTTTTGATTTAGAAAAAAATTATGACACAACCCTGGGGGGCACGGGAAATTTTTCAGGGCTTTAAGGGGCCTTTATTTTTAAAAGGGAATTTTCCAAAGTTTTGTTTCTAATTTTTTTTTGGGGCTAAAAAGACAATTTTAGTGTTAGACTTCATTCGACGTTTTGGAACCTTTTGGAGGAGATGGGGGTCCCTCAAGGTAGAAACCTTTCTCCACTTTGGGTTTAATCTTTAAGTTTTAAAAACATGCCCTTTAGTGAAGTCGGAATTGGGTAATCATTATTTGTTGATGACTTCTCCCCTCTGCCAAGGGGAAAAAATTTGGCTGAAACTGGAAAGCAACTTCGTTGTGTGTTTTAAAAATGTTTTAGCATTTGGGGTTTCGAAAATTTTAAAATTTTTGTTTCGCTCCCAAGACTAGTGTTTTTTTTCCCTTGAAAAGATCTCAGGTTTAGAACCCGGGTATCCCGCCAAAGGGGCAAGTAAATTTTTGTTTCCAAACAAGTGAAAATTTTGGGGTTTTTTTTTGTTTAAAAATTTTACTTTTTGCCCCCCATTAAATAAATTAAAAAATTTTTTGCCAGTCAGGTTTTAATGTTTTGAGGTTATTAGTCCCCACTGTTTGGGGTTTCAGACAAAAACGAACTTTGTTGCGATTGTATCGGGCTTTGGTTTAACCAAAGCTAATTTGGGGTGTGTGGTATATGGTTTCGCACGAAAGTCTTACTCAAAGCTCTTGAACTTTAAAATTTAACATCCAAACGCGGATTGTCCCGGGGGGCACTTGCACTCTCCAAAAAGGGGTTTTTTATGTTTTAATCTGGTTTCCCCCTCTGGAGCAAGGGGGTTGCGTCTTTCCAAAGAATTACTACCTGAAACGAGGGGTAAACCGGGAAAAACCCCGCCTATGATTTTTGTTTTGGAAAAACCCCCCCTTTTTGAGCCAAAAATGAATTAAAACCAAAAGAGATTCCTCCACAGGGATTCGTATTTTGGCCCCCCTTCGGGGCCCGCTGGAATTTGGGCTTGATGTGTTTAAGACGGGCCATTACAGACTGATTTTCCTCCTTGGAAAAATCGCCAATCCAGTGAAAAAATTTTAATTTTAAAATCATTTTGAAAGGGGTCACCTCGAGTGCTGCAAATAAACAACTTTAAACCGGGGAAAGTGAACTTTTAAAGATTTTATAAAAATTTTTTGTGGTTCTAAAAAAAGGGGAGAGGGCTGCTGCGCCAGTGGGGGTGTGATAACAATTTTAAAGGGGCCTTTTTTTAAGTTTTCGGGGTTGGTCCCTCTGTTTTACTGCTTTTTCTGAAAGGGTTAAAATCTTTGGGCCCCCATGCGGTGTCCAGGGCAATAAATGATTTTCCTTTTTTTAACGGATTCATTGCGGCATTTTTCACTTTTTCACAAGGAAGTGTAAACCATTTTTTGGTGATATTCATGATTTCATATCACTTGTCTTTTTCCGGGGAAAACATATAGTTTTTTGTGGGTCCCCAGCCATGGGGAAATTTTATGGAAAATCAGTGGTGGACAAAGCAGCCCAAAAAAGCTCCGGGCACGTCTTTCCAGGAGGCAAAAAGCAGTTTGTTCCCCCACCCCTGTCTACGTATAAATTTTGTTTTTTTTTGTTTGTGAAATGGGCCCGGGAAAGAATTTTGTAATCAAATTCTTTAATTTAATTGTTTTAAAAATTTTCCCCTTTTAACCAATCCTTTCCCATCGGTGGTCGTAACCGGGAAAGGGAATCGGTTTTTTCACGGTTACATATTGGAACCCGCTATAAAACGCAAAAGTTGGGGTAATTTAGAAGGGGAAACCCCCCCGGGGGGGTTTCGTGTTTAAAGCTTGTTCGTGTTAATCATTTTTTGGGGCAGAATTTTGGCTGATTTGATGTGTTTTCAGAGAGAAGTTTTTTTCCACCAGTGAATTTTTCGGTTTTTTTTTCCCTGAGATTTCGTAGAAACTTTTTTTTTTTCCTTTTTTTTAAAGAGGAAACTTATTTTTAAAAAAAATAGGGTTTTAATTTTTTTTTTACAAAGGGGTCGAAGGAGTTGAAAAGATAATTGTGCTTTTTTCCTCAAAAATTTTAAGTGATGTGTTAATACTAGTGTGGGTATTTGTATCAAGAGACTCAGATATGATAGCTGAGGTCCTGATTTGGCTCCTAGTAGTACGCTGGACCCTATAAACACTAACTAACTAACTATTCTCTTGTTCCCTTCTCATTCATCATTGGATTACTCTGACGAAGTTCGATGTTTTATGTATTCCATGATTTCCACGTTCTTCCCACTGATCTCCATTTTCTCATTCATTCTCACCTTCTCCTTTTCTCTGTATACAAACACTCGTGACTTCCTTGTTTCCTTTGTTTCATTCTGGCCATCACTGAATCATTCCAACGCTGTCCAGTGTTCATCAGTCCATCGGTCTCGTACTCCTCTCTTCTTTTCCTTCTCATCCCGTCCTTCATCGTTCTCACGTTATGTCCCCGTCCACAAAGCTGTCCGTCACCTTTCAAACAATTATTATTCTGACATTCTTTTTTTTTTCACCTCCCGTTCATAGATATCACTTTCTCTCTTCATCCCACCCCTCATTTATTATTCTGACGCTTTGAGCATCTCGATCATTAGTCCCCTCATGCGCTCATTTTGTCCACCCTTTTATCATTTTCACGTTTGCCTGTTATGTTCCAGTCGAGGCCATATGCGCCATCCTCAGTTTTTTTTGTCTTTGCATCCGAACTGCCCTTCATCATTCTCACGCAAGTCTCATTTATTTTTTCATCATTTTCACGTTCTTCTCCCATCTCCCTGTCATTGTTCCTGCGTTCTCCTTCTCTCTTGTCTCTAACCATTCTTTAGTTTTTCTTCTGTCAAATATTTATCTATTTATTTTCCTTCCGCTGTTATCCCTCCTTCGTCATTCTCACGCTCTGTTCTCAATCCATTCATAATTATCATGTTCTAGTCTTGTCGATCATTCATCATATTCTCGTTCTTGACAGTCAGTCACAACTTTCACGGTTTCTTATGATTTTGTCCGTTAGTCATATTCCTTACTTCTTTCCTTCCTTCTTCATATTTACGTTCTGTTCTTGTTCTTCATAAATCATTCCTTCCGTTAACGTCTTCACACTCTTCTAATTCCATCTGTCATTCGCTGCATCTAGTCTTATCCATCACTGAAATTTCTCACTTTCTTCACCGGTCGATTAATAATTATTTTCATGTTCTTTTCTATTCATCTTGTCAATTTTGAGATTTTCTGTCCTCACTGCGTCTATCGTTTATAATATTTTGTCATAACTTCATCTGTTTCTTCCTTTATTGAATCATTTTGACAATATTTTACTTTTATGTAGTCCATCTCTTGAGGGTCTTCTCTCTCTAGTTCTCTTCTTGTCCCATCCCTGTTAATCTTTTTCACCTTTTTTTTTTTTCACCTCGTGAAAAATGTATTGTTCTCTCGATTTACTTTTCCCCAGTTTGGCCTTCACTGGATCGTTCTGGCGCGGTTCTGTTTAATGTGAATTATAATTCTCATGCTCCTGTTGCCTGTTTCCTCTCCTGAACCCTTCTGTCAGTCTCCTGCTAAAGTCCTGTCCACCGTGCGTCATTTTCACATACTCCTTTTCGCCTCTCCTTCATGGATATTATGTCATCTCATCCCACCTCTCATTTACAATTGTCTTTTACTCACCAGTCAGGTTTTCACCCTTCACACTCCCTTCACTGTTCTTACGTTCCGTTTTATCCCGTCCATTAATCGTTCTTCTTACATTCTTATTTTCTCGTCTGAACTAATTTTCATCATTTTTTCGTTTTTCTCCCATCCCACGTTCATATTCCTCTCCTTTTCCCGTCGTTTATAAATCATTTTCCCTTTTCCTATCATTCTCACATTGTCTTCACGTCTCGTTCATCATTCATTATTTTCACGCTCTCTTTACGTCAGTCATGTATTGTGACATTCTCCTCCAGTCAGGTAGTCGTCGTTTTTACGTTCCTCTGACTTCAGTCATTGATCCCATTCACGTTCCTCTCAGTCAATCATTGGTTGTTTTGGGGTTGTTTTCCAGTCGGTCATTCATAATTTTCATGTTCTTCTCCACCTAGTCACTTATGATTGTAAACACACTTCTCCGATCATTCATTTATTCTTTTCACGTTCTCCAGTCGGTCACTCATCGTTTCCTTCTTCTTTTCCCGCCAGTCATTTTCACGTTCTTCTATCATCATTCATTCTCCGTTTTCATGCTCATCTACCGTCATTTTCTTTTTTCTTTAAAAAAAAATTCATTTTCACCTTTTTTGTTGTTGTCTTTTGTCATTCATCATTTTCACCTCAAATCATAGCAGCAGAATTGGTGCTAAAACCAATATTTTTTGTTTTCGGATTTTCGTCATTCTGAGATGCCTGAATCCAAAAATGTGCACAATGCGTGGAAAAAGTAAAGAAATCAAAAAATAATTATAAACTCCCTTTGTATCCTACGAAATTTGGAAGCATTGTTGTCAAAAGATCTTTTGACAACGCTCAGGCGTTTGTAAGGCATTCTCGGAGAACATTTCATGGTCGAGTCACATCCGATATCAAAAGTTGAAGAGAGAAAGATGAGACTATATCTGTTTATCAAAAACCAATTTTTTTTTCCATCACATACAACGAATTTAAAAAACGTTTGATGTTTTTCTTTTCGCGTAAAAGTATTGTTATTTTGTTTTATTAGTTGTTAAAAAAAAACACCCAGAAGATCGTTTTAAAAAGCCTCTAGAAAAACAAACAAAATATAGTCGTAGTACGTCAGGTGGATAAGAAAAGAAGGTTGATGTCCATAAGATAAAAAGCCCGAAGAAAAAACAGATAGGCAGTATTTTTTTTTCAAACTTCGTGATGAAATCCAGTCAATTCAAAGTCATGCCGCAAATTCCAGCAAAGAACAAGCGGTGAAGTGCCAGTGAGCTGTTGAACACTCTGTTCTAGCTTCCGCGCGCGCGTGCGTGTGTGTATGTGTGTAATACGTACTTTCTGCGTGCGCGCGTGCATGATTGAATATGTATACGCGTCCGTGCGCGTGCGCATGATTGTGTGTGCGGGCGCGCGCGTGCGTGTATGGATACGCGTGCGTGCTTATGTGTGCGCGCGCGTTGTGTGTGTGTGTGTGTGTGTGTGTGTGTGTGTGTGTGTGTGTGTGATATGTACGTTTTGCATGAGAGCACGCATGGCTGTATATGTATATATTGGTGCATGCGCGCGCGTATAGTTGTATATGTATATGTTGCGAGCGCGAGCGCGTGCTTGCGCTTACGTGTGTTTATGTGCGCGTGCGTTCGTGTGTGCGTTTGTGTATCCACTCGCGTTGCCCGCGTGTGTGTGTGTGTGAAAGAGAGAGAGAGAGAGAGAGAGAGAGAGAGAGAGAGAGAGAGAGAGAGAGAGAGAGAGAGACGTAAGCTTACTGTTCGCGCGCACGCGTGCATGGTTGAATATAAATGTATGTGCGCGCGTATGGTTGGATATGAGTACGTGTGCGGGCGCGTGCGAGCGCGGGCGTGTGGGCGTGTGAGTGTGAGTTTTTGTGCGCGCACGTTGTGTGTGTGTGTGTGTGTGTGTGTGTGTGTGTGTGTGTGTGTGTGTGTGTGATATGTGCGTTTTGCTTGCCAGCACGCACAGTTGTATATGTATATATGAGTGCATGCGCGCGCATTGTTGTATATGTTTATGTGTGCGTGCGCACACGCGAACGCGTGCTTGCACTTATGTGTACGTATGTGCACGTGCGTGAGTGTGTGTTATTGCGTGTCCGCGCGCGTGGTATGGTGTGGTGGTGGTGGTGGTGGTGGGTGGTGTGTGTGTGTGTGCGTGTGCGTGAGTGCGCGCTTGGTTGTATGTGTGTGTGTATGTGTGTGTGTGTGTCATTGTCTGTGTGTGTTTGCGCGCAGTTGTGTATGTTTGTGTGTGCGTGTGTCCATGCACACGCGCTCGTCTTGGTGTGTGTGTGTACCGAGGGGGGGGGGGGGGGGGGGGGGGGGGGGGGGGGGGGGGGGGGGGAGGTTGTAGGGGGGCCTGCATGAGTCGACATTTTCACGCAACCATGTAAATTGATGTTTATGAAGGAGCGACAGGACAGGGGAAAAGATGGGGATGGAGAGGTGTTGAGGAAAGGTTGCGGGAGGGTATGTGTGTGTGACTTTCGTAATGAAAAATGTTTGTGTGTTGACGAATTGTGCTGTTTTTGAATGGCTTTGCCATTTATGTCTTAACTACATTTTTCTTGTAGTTTTTTTGTGTGTGCACAATTCTGGGAATACGGTATAATTTGGTGTTAGTCGCCGTGTTCTCTCTCTCCTCTCTCTCTCTCTCTCTCTCTCTCTCTCTCTCTCTCTCCTCTCTCTCTCTCTTCTCTCTCTCTTCTCTCTCTCTCTCTCTGTGTGTCGTGAAATGATGGGTGTATTGGGGCAGAGACGGCGGATGAAGGGCGTGAAGTGGGTGTCTTATTGGAGCTGAGGGGCCGTAGATGAAGGGCGTGACATGGAGGGACTATTGGGCAGAGGGAGCGCGGATGAAGGGCGTGACATGGAGGGACTATTGGGCAGAGGGAGCGCGGATGAAGGGCGTGACATGGAGGGCGTATTGGGTAGAGGGGGTGCGGATGAAGGCGTGACATGGAGGGACTATTGGGCAGAGGGAGCGCGGATGAAGGGCGTGACATGGTGGGACTATTGGGCAGAGGGAGCGCGGAAGAAGGGCGTGACATGGAGGGCGTATTGGGTAGAGGGAGCGCGGATGAAGGGCGTGACATGGAGGGACTATTGGGCAGAGGGAGCGAGGATGAAGGGCGTGACATGGAGGGCGTATTGGGCAGAGGAAGCGCGGATGAAGGGCGTGACATGGGTGTGTTTAGGGCACTGGGGACGGATGAAGGGCGTGACATGGTGGGTGCATTAACGCTTACGGGGCGCAAATGAAGGGCGAGATACGGGCGTCTTATTGAGGCAGAGGGGGCGTGGATGAAGGGCATGACATGATGGGTGCATTGGGGCAGAGGGGCGTGGATGAAGGGCGTGATATGATGGGTGTATTGGGGCAGAGGGGCGTGGATGAAGGGCATGACATGATGGGTGTATTGGGGCAGAGAGGGCGCGGATCAAGGGCGTGAGATGGTGGGTGTATTGGAGTAGAGAGGGCGCGGATGAAGGGCATGACATATTGGGTGTATTGGGGCAGAGGGGCCGCGGATGAGGGGCATGAGATGGTGGATGTTTTGGGGCAGAGAGGGCGCGGATGAAGGGCGTAAGATGGTGGGTGTATTGGGGCAGAGGGGGCGCGGATGAAGGGCGTGAGATGGTGGGTGTATTGGGACAGAGGGGCATGGATGAAGGGCGTGAGATGGTGGGTGTATTGGGACAGAGGGGCGTGGATGAAGGGCGTGAGATGGTGGGTGTTTTGGGGCAGAGGGGCGTGGATGAAGGGCGTGAGATGGTGGGTGTATTGGGACAGAGGGGGCGCGGATGAAGGGCGTGAGATGGTGGGTGTTTTGGGGCAGAGGGGGCGCGGATGAAGGGCGTGAGATGGTGGGTGTATTGGGACAGAGGGGCGTGGATGAAGGGCGTGAGATGGTGGGTGTATTGGGGCAGAGGGGGCGCGGATGAAGGGCGTGAGATGATGGGTGTATTGGGACAGAGGGGCGTGGATGAAGGGCGTGAGATGGTGGGTGTATTGGGACAGAGGGGCGTGGATGAAGGGCGTGAGATGGTGGGTGTTTTGGGCAGAGGGGCGTGGATGAAGGGCGTGAGATGGTGGGTGTATTGGGACAGAGGGGCGCGGATGAAGGGCGTGAGATGGTGGGTGTTTTGGGGCAGAGGGGGCGCGGATGAAGGGCGTGAGATGGTGGGTGTATTGGGACAGAGGGGGCGCGGATGAAGGGCGTGAGATGGTGGGTGTATTGGGGCAGAGGGGGGCGCGGATGAAGGGCGTGAGATGGTGGGTGTATTGGGACAGAGGGGCGTGGATGAAGGGCGTGAGATGGTGGGTGTATTGGGGCAGAGGGGGCGCGGATGAAGGGCGTGAGATGATGGGTGTTTTGGGCAGAGAGGGCGCGGATGAAGGGCGTGAGATGGTGGGTGTATTGGGGTAGAGAGGGCGCGGATGAAGGGCGTGAGATGGTGGGTGTATTGGGGTAGAGGGGTGGGGATGAAGGGCGTGAGATGGTGGGTGTATTGGGGTAGAGAGGGGCGCGGATGAAGGGCGTGAGATGGTGGGTGCATTGGGGCAGAGGGGGCCCGGATGAAGGGCGTGAGATGATGGGTGTATTGGGGTAGAGGGTGGGGATGAAGGGCGTGAGATGGTGGGGGTAGAGGGGTGGGGATGAAGGGCGTGAGATGGTGGGTGTATTGGGGCAGAGGGGTGGGGATGCAAGGCGTGACATGGATGGGCGAACTGAGGCAGAGGGGGCGCAGATGCAGGGCGTGACATTGCTGGGCGAACTGGAGGGAGAGTTAACAAATGCAGTGGCTGAAATGGATGGGCATAAGGGGGGAGGAGGGGGGGGGGGGGGGGCGTGGATGCACATGGGTAGGTGTAAATGTGAGATGGGAGCATGTATGCAGGGCGTGTGACATGGGTTGGTGTACAGGAGGAGCACGTATACCTGATGTTATATTGTTGGGCGACCCTGTGTGTGTGTGTGTGTGTGGGGGGGGGGGGAGGGAAAGTGTTGGGGGAGAGGAGGAGTTGCACGTATGTATGGCGGGACACATATGGGCATACGTGAGAGGGGGGTGGGGAGGAGCGTATGCAGGGTGTGATGTGTGGGGTTCAGGGGGCGTGGATGCAGAGTATACCATGGGCACTGCGTCGTGGATGCAGGGTGTGACGTGGATGGGGGGTGAGGGGGTCGCGCTACAGTGACGATATGGTGGCGGGTGTGGAGGACATGGTGTAGCGTATGACATTGGGTGGGGTATGGAGGACACGTACACAGCGTATGACATTGGTTGGGGTATGGAGGACACGTACACAGCGTATGACATTGGTTGGGGTATGGAGGACACGTACACAGCGTATGACATTGGTTGGGGTATGGAGGACACGAACACAGCGTATGACATTGGTTGGGGTATGGAGGACACGAACACAGCGTATGACATTGGGTGGGGTATGGAGGACACGGATGTAGCGTATGACATTGGGTGGGGGTATGGAGGACACGTACACAGCGTATGACATTGGTTGGGGTATGGAGGACACGGATGAAGGAAGTGACATGGGTAGGGGAATGGGGGGGGCGGGGTAGTGCAAATACAGGGCATGACATGAATGTAGGGGTGGGGGGCCCTATACATGTAGGACGTAACATGGGTGGGGATACAAGGGGCGCGGATGCAGGATGTGACATTGGTGGGGGTTCAGGGAGTACGGATTTGGGAGCTTCACAGGGTGGGGGTGGTGGCGCGGATTTCAGATCATGATACAGGTTGGGGTACAGGAAAGAGGGGAGGGTGAGTCGGTTTCAGGGCGTGATATGGTGGACTGTGGTGGATGAGGTTTTCAGTGCCTGACATGGGTGGGGTAGCAGAAGGGTGGGGGGAGGCTGATTGCAGGTCGTGACATGGATTTGGGTCCATGGGGCGGATTTTAGGGCATTGTATGGATGTGGGTAGGATACTGAGGATGCAATGCATGACATAGATGGGTATACACGATTTCAGGACGTGACATGAGTGAGGACACAGGACATGACATGTGGGGGGAGAGGAACAGATGTTTTCAGGGCCAGACATACGTAGGAATATGGGGGGGCGTCGACGCAGGGTTTGGAACGGGAGAATGTGCTTGGGAAGAGGAGGCGCAGATGAAGGACGTGGCATGGTGAGTGTATTGGGGAAAAGGTAGTGCGGTTGAAGGGCGTGACATTGAGTTCGTATTGGGGCAGAGGGGGCGCGGATGAAGGGCTTGATGTGGGTGACTTATTTGGGGCAGAGGGGGCGCGGATGAAGGGCTTGATGTGGGCGACTTATTTGGGCAGAGGGGGCGCGGAAGAAGGGCGTGACATGATGGGTGTACTGTGGCCAAGGGGCGCGGATGAGGGGCATGACATGGCTTGATGAAAGGCTTGATGTGGGTGACTTGTTTGGGGCAGAGGGGTCGCAGATGAAGGGCGGATGTAGGTGTTTTATTGAGGCAGAGGGACCGGAGGAGTACGTGACATAGAGGTATATATGGGCAGATGGGGACGGATGAAAGGCGTGACATGGTGGGTGTATTGTGGCAGAGGGGGCGGAGTTGAAGGGCGTGACATGGCGGGCATATTGGGGCAGAGGGGGCGGATGAAGGGCGTGACGTGGGTGTCTTATTGGGGCAGAGGGGGCGCGGATGAAGGGCGTGACATGGTGGACGTATAGGGCAGAGGGGGCGTGGATGAAGGGCGTGACATGGTGGACGTATAGGGCAGAGGGGGCGTGGATGAAGGGCGTGACATGGTGGACGTATTGGTTAGAGGGGGAGCGGATGAAGGGCGTGACATGGTGGACGTATTGGGCAGAGGGGGCGTGGATGAAGGGCGTGACATGGTGGACGTATAGGGCAGAGGGGGCGCGGATGAAGGGCGTGACATGGAGGGCCTATTGGGCAGAAGGGGCGGATGAAGGCTGTTTCATTGTGGGCTTATCGGCGCAGAAGGGTTGCCGGTTAAGAGCGTGACATTGGTGTCTTATTTGCGCAGAAGGGTTGCCGATTAAGAGCGTGACATTGGTGTCTTATTGGCGCAGAAGGGTTGCCGATTAAGAGCGTGACATTGGTGTCTTATTGGCGCAGAAGGGTTGCCGATTAAGAGCGTGACATTGGTGTCTTATTGGCACAAAGGAGGCTTGGATGAAGGGCGAGGCATGGTGGTTGTACTGGGGCCGTGGGATGCTGATGCAAGGCATCACATGGGTGGTGAATTGGGGCAGAGGGGGCACAGATGCAGGACGTGGCATAGCTGGGCGAATCGGAGGAGAGGGGAAGGAAAGGATGCAGCGCTCAAAATGGATGGGTGCAAAAGGGTTTGCGGTGGGTGGGTGGGGGGTGGGGGGTTGGATGCACATGTGTGGGGATAATAGGGAAGAGTGAGCGTGTGTGCAGGGCGTGACGTGATTTTCAGGACGTTTGTATTTAACATTGTTGCAGACTTAAACAGGGTCTGTACCCGTATTACTTACGTGGTTCCAGCTTGTTTTTCCAGATAGAAATTGATATTTTCCATTGTTTTTAGAAGACAAAGTGAGTAAGGTCGCATTATTTTAGTATATTGTTTCACTGTTCGATCTACTAGCTCATTTCGCGGGTAATGCGTGCTTGTGTGTGTGTGTGTGTGTGTGTGTGTGTGTGTGTGTGTGTGTGTGCAGATGCGTACAGCGCACACACGTACTTGTGTGCAGTCTGACTACCGTATACATAGACTGGATTCACCAAGAGAGAGAGAGAGAGAGAGAGAGAGAGAGAGAAGGAGGGAGGGGTGCGCGGGCGTGAAATGTCGACTCAATCTGTACGCAACATTTTCCCCTATTTTTCTGTTCCTAAAAAAAAAAGCCGTTCCCTGTGACCCAAGATGACCATATTCAGTTTGCCGCATGCACAATCGACAACCCTGGTACGGCCTTCTGCGGTTGGCTGGGCTATAAACCAGCAAACAAACAAACAAATTAATAAACATACGAACAAAACATACTTTCAGCGAGTTGAAAATGCTCAGTTTCGATGCACGTGACAAGCTGCGTGCCAAGGCCCAGACCGGCGAATCACGTTTTGCTGACGCACGCCCAGTCCGATGACAGGAGTGGTGTCAACGAAGCTGAAACGGAAACAGTCGCGGAGTGCGTGTCTGTCATCGTGGCCTGTCCCTCGTGCAAAGGCTGGTAAAGGGTTAACTTTTGTTCTTCTTGTTGTCTTTTAGTGTCCTGCTTGTCAGCGAGTCTGTATTTGGTGATAGATAGCCCAAAGGTATGTTGTTTTTTTCTGAAAGTGTGGGGGGAGGGTGGGGGGGGGGGGGGGGGAGAGAAGGGACGTCTGTCTGTCTATGTTTGTTCTCGCGC
>CM031610.1:50889012-50904012 GCA_018398815.1 Conus ventricosus | reverse complement strand
TTCGTGAAAAGTTGTCGCGCGACAATTTTTTCCAGCAAATATTGTCGCTGCAACAGTATTTCACGTGAAATGCTGTCGCTGCGATACAATTCCACGGCGACAGTATTATATACGACACCGGAACGCGTTGACGTGTGGCTGACCGACTTACTTTTGAGGATAAGATATTGCATTGTATTGTGTTCTTTTGCATTGTATTGTTAGCGTACTGTATATTGTAAGCCTGTAACTTCATTGTCATCACAAATCTTTGTGTGTGCAATTCGCGCGGCCATACCTATCAAAATAAGACTTTAGCATATCGTGCAGAATTTTGCCCGCAGCAACTTCATGGTTGTCATGGTATCAGTTACATGGTGCTGAGTGCGTCCTGCGCTCGTGACCTCGGTTTGTCCTGTCGTTCGAAACAGCGGTGCCTTCAACAGTTGTTTCAAGGGGGATAAATTTAATGTGTCTCTCTCTCTCTCTCTCTCTGTCTGTCTGTCTGTCTGTCTGTCTCTCTCTCTCTCTCTCTCTCTCTCTCTCTCTCTCTCTCTCTCTCTCTCTCTCCCCTCTCTCTCTCGTAGTTTCTGTGTCAGCGTGAAATCCTTCTCTCACTATGTGTGAGTGTATACTGATTCTCACTACACCTTTACCTTTTTTTAACGTTTTCATTTTGTTTATTGTGTTGTGTTATTTGTTCATGCATTCCAACACTCTTACTCGGAAACACTAACCGACACACTTTGAGAACAACCGAAACTGAAGTGGGCATTAATGATGTTTCTTCAGTATGTACTTTTCCTGTGACTTTGCGCGACGGTCACTTTGATCTGGAAGGGTGGGGAGTGGGAAAAGGGGAGCAAGGTTATTTGAATTCAGTAGGCTATATGAACTGCGCACAGAATGAACAGTTAAAGGACGTGACAATTTATGGTGCTTAGAGGGAGAAAAGTGACATCGGTACGTGATTTAAAAAAAGTCCTTTTTGGTTTTTAGTCCCTAAAAGACTATCAGAATATCAACATCTTGTCTGAACTGAAGATTCAATGGGGTTTTCACGGGGGTGGGAAGGGGGGGGGGGGGGGGGGGGGGGAAGGGGAGAGAGGAAGCTGAATCCAGGACGAAACGTTATCTATTACTTTTTTCAGTCTTTTAATACTGTAGGGGAGAGAGAGAGAGAGAGAGAGAGAGAGAGAGAGAGAGAGAGAGAGAGAGAGAGAGAGTAAAGCGGAGAGAAATACAAGAAGTTCAGAGTTAATATCCACATGTTGCCTTCGTTTAAACTTGGCAGCAAGGTAGGAACTTTTTTCAAACACAATGATACGTGGATAAACCGTCAAGGTCCAGATTTCAAAGCCAGTCAAAGAACTGCAAATCATTTGTTCTTCAACTTATTTCCACGATTTTCAGAGATATGGATTATATTGAAGCAAAAGCAAAACTTGCGTTAATTTTTGTTAACACTGCTTGCTTTTCATTTATGTCCCTTTTATTTACTGAACAAGTAGCCTAAGTTGTGGCAACATATAAGAGAAGAAAAAATTGCTGGCTATGTTTATATGTATATCCATATATGTATTGGGCTATGCGATTGGTCAGACGCTCTCGCGATTGGTATTAATCGATAGGCCATTCACCTCCTGGCGCACTGTTCTGGCGCACGTTTCCGATACTGAGTGAAGCTAGCAGCCACGGAAGTTAGGAAAGCAGTGACCCGCTACTCCATAGGAAGGCTAAGCCGCTGGCATCACAACGCTGCCACTTTGGGTACTCTTTCTACTGGCTGAAATAGTGTTGGCTCTCTATGCGAGGGTCGATTTTCTGTTCGACGATCGAGCGTTCTTCCATTGCCATGTTGCGAGGACCTGGGACTATCGGCTGAGTCTGACTAGGTCACAGATCCGAACATCTCCCACCTAATTAGTTTCTTTTATTCTGGATTCAGTTGTTGATTTACAGAATCCCGGGCAGGAAGAATGAAAGCGGTGAGTGGGCACAAAGAGCGGGCGAGTCAACATCAGCCTGTCTTTTGTGTGTTGTAGCCCCGAGATGACGTCAGCTCGCAGTTGGCTGAGTTCAACAAAACTTAAACAAAAAATCGTGTGTGTTGTTCTTGCCAGGCGTCATTAGTGTGCAGGTAGGTATATGTACTGTACATGGTTAACAGCTGTCATTGTGCCTGAATACGGTGAGGACGGAGGGGAGGGAGACGGGAGTGAGGTGACCTGTGCTTCCTGACTCACCTCTTGCAACTCCTCGAAGAGTTGGGGATCACTGCTCATGGTTCTGCAAAAAAAACAAAAACAAACAAACAAAAAACCTGCCTGTCACACGATAGTTATCAACAAGCATCTTCTCGAGTGCAAACGTCGCCATCTTAGAAAGCTAGCCTCGCTTCGTTTGTTTCATTTCAGCTCGGTCTGCTTTGTTAATTCCCGCGCTCGCCGTTGGGAGCCTGGCGGCAGTTAAAAGATTCAAACACTTTCCACTGTCTTTGTTTCTGTTACAGAGATTTCAGTTCTGGCTTTTGGCGGTGGCACCATGGTTCGTCTGCTCTCTGCCCACCGGGGACAGGGGTGAGTGTCTCTGTTACGATGACGAATCAAAACGTCTTTCCTCTGATGACTTGTCAGTAGACGTAGATCGCGGACAAGAGCTCTTCCTCTCCCTGTCATCTCTCACTCCGCCTGCTTTTCTTTTCCCATCACCCCTTCAACCAGCTTCTACTGTTCCTCCTTATTCTCTCCCTGTTCTACTGTTGCTCCTTATTCTCTCCCTGTTCTACTGTTCCTCCTTATTCTCTCCCTGTTCTAACTGTTGCTCCTTATTCTCTCCCTGTTCTACTGTTCCTCCTTATTCTCTCCCTGTTCTACTGTTCCTCCTTATTCTCTCCCTGTTCTACTGTTCCTCCTTATTCTCTCCCTGTTTTAGTTTTCATTCTTTCGTTTTTCTTCTTCGTTTTTCCAATCTGTTTCCTGATCCTTTCCCCGTCCCCTTTCCTCCTTTCTCCTCCTGTTGTCCTTTCTCCTCCTGTTGTCCTTTCTCCTCCTGTTGTCCTTTCTCCTCCTGTTGTCCTTTCTACGCATTCGTGTTATCCTTTTCTGTCTTTCTTATCCCTCACCTGTCCTTGTCCTCGTTCTCCCTTCTCTCCCTACTTCATTGGCGCCCTTCTTCCTTGTCCTTCTTCTTCCCCTTCATCATCATCGTCCTTCTTCCCCTCCTGATTCCTTTCCTCCTTTTTCATTATTGCCCTTCTCCCATCTTCCCGTCCCACTTCTTCTCCTCCATCATCGCCTTTGATCTCCTTCGTCCTCCTCCTTGTCCCTATCCACCTCTCGCGCGTCTTTCGTCACCTTCCTTTTCGTCTTTCGTCTTCTGTCTCCTCTTTCTACCTTCGTTTCCTCCTCCTTCTCTTCCTCCTTCTCTTCCTTCTTCTGTTTCCTTCCCGCCCTTATTTTTGCTCCGCCATTTTATCATCATCGGCTTCTCCCTGTGCTGCATTCATGTCCTTCTCTATCACATCGTGCGTGCCAACATCACTCATAGTATCGCCGACTCCCTGTTTTGTCGGATGCTTTTGTCCCGATTTCAAACCAGCAGTTGTAAACTAGAGATAATACAGAATACGTTCACCGTTATAGAAATCTGCTGTGGATCAGTATAGTTTTAAAATGATAAACATGTGTCTAATTTTTTTTTAATTTCTCTCCGAACTATTGAAAAGATTGTCTCTCCCAACTGCTTTGAAATTACAACAAAGCCACCTTTTAAATCCTTACCAGTATGCTCATAGGAAATTCAGTAACGATTAAACAGCACTTCTGGAGAATGTGTATGTTCTTGTATTTGTTAGATCTCGGTGCAGCGATTGATACTGTTGCTCATTATATCCTCCTCCTCGGACCTTAACCTTTTTTTTTCCTGCATTGATGATGTTGCTTTTTCCTGGTAAAAGTCCTACTTATGTGACCACACCCAGACTGTTACTATCGGCGACAGGTTTTCAGAGTCTTCGGTCGTCTCATGTGGTGTTTCTCAGGGTTCCGTGCGAGGACCTAGGCTTTTCATGCTTTATGCTTCTGTTGTGCGTAATCTCATCGGCAGGCTCAGTGTTTCATGAGATTTTTTGTTAATGGCACACAGCTTCATCAGTCGGTCCGTCACGCTGAAACTGAAAGGCTGGCATAGCGTATACAGAAATGTATTGCATACCTTACAATCTTGATAACTCATAACGAACATAAATGAAATGATGCTCAGGTTGGAGTCCTGTTGGTCTGTCCAAAGAAATTACTCGGTCATCCTTATCTTCTAGACTCCAACAGTCAACAACACATTTCCTTCCTTTTCTGTCCCCGGTTTCTGCGTCACTCGAAACAAAAGCCCTTCTTTCCGGCATTATTTTATTTTTTTTATTTTTTAAACATTCAGACATTGGCCAGTCTTGAGCTTTGTGATGTAAGTTTTTGTTTGTCATTTCTCTCAACTGATGCGAGCAAGATTTTAGTTTGTGCCTTGAATAAGATTGACATACCTTCTTTTTCTCACTGGCCTTTTCAAGCACCTCCTCAACAACATTCCAGTAAATCTAAAACAATGCTGGTCGAGTGGCGCTGAGGTTCTTGTAACGTGTAACTCAGTTTCTGCATTCTCTCCTCTGGCCGCCGATCTCTGACAGGATCGACTGTGAACTTTCCACCCTGTCTTTGCTGCCATCTCTGGTTCTGCGTCGGACTGTCCGTCGGAATGACTTCATACTTGCACACCTCGTCAGCTCCCTCTTCCTCTGACACTCGTCCCCTGCGATCGGCTACAATGAAAACGAAGACCAACGATGAAAGCTTTTTTTCTGTTTCCAAGGCCTATCAACACTGACAGATTACTCCAGATTCTCTCGGCTGCACTCAAAGCAGGTCAGAAAAAAGCGGATCTATTTCATGATTAGTGGTATATAAAACATTAATGTGTGCATGATTATGCGTTGATAAGTGTGAGTATTGGTTTCTGTATATTGTGTTTATGCCCACTGAATATGAAAATTATGCGCGAAAGAATGAATGAATGAATAAATGCGAATAACAGAACAGTATTGTAAAGGGCCATGAGAAAGTCCGTGGTTTTTAACAAATATCCAGTATTGCAGTTCTCATTATTATCGTTTCTCCTTTCTCCTCCTCTTGATCATTTTTCTTCCCCTTCCAGCTCTCATTTCTAATTTCCCTCCGCGTCCTCCTTCATCATCATTCGTCATCCTTCCCCTTTGCTCATCCTTCCCCTCTTGCTCATCCTTCCCCTCTTGCTCATCCTTCCCCTCTTGCTTATCCTTCCCCCCTCCGCTGCCTTTCCTCCATCTCCCGTCCTTCTCCTCCATTATTTTCCTTATCATCTTACTTCTACTTCTTCTCCCCAACCATTAAAAATGGCACAACCAATGTTAGGTAGGTACTCAAAGGTCTGACCAGCGCGTTGGGCTAATGCGTAGGTCAGACATCTGCTAAGTGGCAGCCACGATACCCTCTTCTTCAATTCTCTCAGTAGAAAGAAACTCGTGGAGAGCGTGGCAGCAGAGAGTCCTCAGAAGAGAAGCCCCCTTCAAGCAAGTGTTTCGGCCCTTATCTCCTGACACTCTAGGGGGGTTGGGCCACACCCGGTTCATGACTCCGGATGTCCCTCTGCCTTTCCCTTTTTTTCCCCATCTTGGGACGAGCCATGGCTGGGATTCGAACCCATGACCCTCTGGACATGCTCATTTTCTACTTAATGACTCGCGCTTTAACCACTGAGCCACAGGGACACCTGATATTTGTAGGGAAATTAAGCCTTATGAAGTTCACTTTTGTTCCTCCTTGACCAGATCCAGTTTGAACACCTCTCTGCCGCTTCTGCCATTGCTTTCAGGGCTCTGGTTTTTTCCTTCCCTGCAACTGAGAGCTGTTTCATGAGGCTGTATGCAGACGTTCCTACAAATCCCTAGCTCCAATTTCTGCAGTGAGGACTTTGACCTGATAGCCTTCTCTCCTCAGGCTGTTTGCCAGATCAGCATACTTTTCAGTCTTGTAGATTTGAGCTGCCTCCATTCTGTTCTCATATGGCACCGTGAGCTCGATCATGATCAGCTGCTTGGTTGACTTAGAGTGGACTACTATGTCTGGTCTCATGCCACTCTTGCTGATGATCTCTGGGTGACTCTTCCATTCTGGGAGGTCTGCAGTGCACTCCCAGTCATCTGCCCCATCCAGCAGACTCTGCCTGCATGTTTCGAGTGGCACTGTTGTTCTTGGTCATGATTTGCTGCTCCTGCCGTGAAGAATGTTGCGGGTGCTTTTGGAGTCCTGATTCTCCCTTTTGTGGTGTTGGTACTAGCCCAGACTACTTGTACAATCTCTTTGAGCACTTGGTTGTGCCTCCATGTGTACCTTCCTTGAGCCAGGGCTACTTTACATGAGCTTAGAACATGCTCCACTGTTTGTTTTTCATGGCAGAGGGGGCATGCAGGATCGTCTGTTTTCCCCCACTTCACCAGGTTTGCATTTGAGGGCAGAAGGTCATATGCAGATCTGAGAATGAAGCTGATCCTGAGAGGGGCCATGTGCCAAATGTCATTCCAAGTTAGACTTCTTTGGAGTGCATTCTCCCACGTTGTCCATTGCCCTTGCTGGCTCTGCTGGACTGCTTTTTGGAGTCTTTTTTGGTCTTCTTATTTTCTCATCTCCTGAATCATCATGTCTCTTTTGGCTTTTCCTTTGGCCTTTGACCACCATTCAGTTTTGGTCACCCCAGTCCTTGTCTGTTGGTCTGTGTGTGTGTCCTGTTATTTCTCTGATCTTGAGACTTTCTTTTGCAGAATCCATCGCCTCTTGAACTTTCCATTTTCTGCCTGTCTTCAGCTGGGGCTTGATTGCTTCTACCACCTTGTCTCCTGAGTCCTCCAGCATGCTTTGAAGTCTGATCTTCCCTGCTTTGTATTCCACCAGGATGGATTTCAGTGGTTAGTTTGAGCTTTGCTTGGCGACAGTACAGCGCGATGTCAGTCGGACAGAGTGGGACACCAAGCCATTTCCTTGTGAACTTGTTGATTTTGGCTTCCATTGCTTCCACTGTGCTGGTGCAGATGTCGTATATCATCAGAGGCCATAGGAGCTTTGGTATCAGCATGAACTGCAGACACCAGACCTTGTATTTGCCAGGGAGCCCACACTGGTCAATGGTCTCCAAGCCCTTCTTCCGCCATCTGCTTGGTTTCTTTTGCTCTTTGTGTGTCTTTCAGCGTATCATCATACCATCTTCCAAGGCTCTTGACTGGTTCTTCTGTGACTCTTGGAATGGCCTGGTTGGCAACACTGAAGACCACAGATTCGGCCACTTTTCCTTTCCTCAGTGAGAGACTCCGTGATTTCTTTGGCTTGAACTTCATTCTGGATGAGGCAACTATGTTGTCCAGCCTCTCCAGCACATGACGTGTCTCGTCTTCTCTGGATGAAATCACTGTAGTGTCATCCATGAAGGCCTTGAGAGGAGGCATCTTGTGTCCATCGCCAAGGTCTGTTTGTCTCGCGTTGTTTGTTGCTGCTTTCAAGATGAGTTCCATTGCCAGCACGAACAGTATCGGGGAAATTGCACAGCCCATTGCAATGCCCACTTCCAAGTTGATCCAATCAGTTGTGTACTCCTTGGTAGAGAACCGCATTGAGAAGCCATTGAAGTACTTCTTGAGCATGTCGCGTATATTCTTTGGCACATGGTACATCTCAAGAGCCAACTGTATCATCTCATGGGGCACAGATCCATATGCGTTTGCCAGATCAAGCCACACTACGTCCAGGTCTCTCTTTTCTGTTTTTGCTTTTTGGATTGCGTCCCAGATCATTGTGGCGTGTTCTACACAGCCAGCCACGCCTGGGATGCCACCTTTTCTGGATTGACACATCCAAGTACTTGTTTTCCATCAGGTACTTGGTCAGCCTTGCTGCCATGACAGAGAAGAAGATTTTCCCTTCGACGTTCAGTAGTGATATTGGCCTGAACTGGCTGATGTCACTTGAGTTTTGCTCTTTGGGGATGTACACACCATCTGCCGTCATCCACTGGCCGCTGATCTTCTGGTTTCTCCAAGCCGATCGCAGCAGCCTGTGGAGCCACTCCAGCACCTTGGGACATTTCTTGTAAAGCTGGTAAGGTATTCCGTTTGGCCCTGGTGCTGATTTGGCTCTGGCTTTGTCGACCACCTTCTTGATTTCCGCCAACGTTGGAGGCTTGCCATTGAACTGTTCCTCAGGGTTGGTTGGCCACACCAGACCTTGAATGTCGAGTGGTGCTTTGCTCTGTGAGTCAGAGTATGTTTTCCTCAGATGCTGCTCAAGAAGTCCTTTGTCCACACTTAGGGTCCCAGATTTTGGCTGCTCAAACAGTGTTCTGGCAAACTGGAAGGGGTCTCTGAAGAAGCGCTCTTGTGTCTTCTTCTTTTTGCTCTTTCCTCTTCCTCGCAGATTCCGCTTTGCTGAGGGCGCTGTGTTTTTCTTTCAGGTCTTCCCACAGTTTTTCCAAGCCTTGTTTTTCTGCTGGCAGTGCGGTCTTCATTTGCTTCTTGAGGTTGTTCTTTTGGACTCTGATCTTGTCCATCTTTTCTTGGCGTCTGGATTTCTTTGGAGGCGTTTTCTCTTTGGGTAGTTTTACTCCATAGGCGTCTCTACATGTGGCATACACAATGTCCCCATATGTGGCTAGTTTGTGTTCCAGGGTGCTTTTCCCTATCAGTGCATCGAGTCTTTGAACGATTTTTGCATCCAGTTTCTCCCAATCTTCAGTTTCGTTTGCTCGTGGCAGGTTGAGTTTCAGGCGCCTGGCATCGAGGGCCTGTGCAAATTCCTCATCCGAACCAACAGCGTGGATGTCCTTGGCACTGTGGTTTAAATCCTGGCCTTGGTCTTCCGACGTCTTATCTGCTGATGCAGTGCGCTGCTGCTCATTCAGATGAGTCTTCACACATACCATCTTTGTTCTGTGGATCTTCATGCCACGGGTGGTAGCGAAACGCTTTCCACAGACACATGGATATTCCATATATATATTAATATATTATATATTAATTCTTTATCCATCCGCTTTGAATCATGCGCTGTGTGGTTTCAAAACTTAGTGGATGTGGCGTAGCGTATATGGACTAGTCCGCACGCAGTGACACCTTGATGAAACCGAAACTGAAGCTCCCCCCAACCCACTCCCCCTCCTCAGGTCAGTGTCCCTTTCCTTGTTCATCATTGTCTGTCCTCCCCCGTCTCCACCTCGCCCTCATTCTCCTACTTCTCCTGCTTCCTCTTCCTAGTCTCCGCCTGCTCTGTGTAGCACCTGCTTGACTTGCAGGATGAAGCAAGGGGAGACAACACGCCCCCTCTCCAGCGACGACCCGTCACAGATGAGGAAGAAGACGGAGCAGCGCCTGGCCGCAGAGAATGAGGTGGAGCTGAAGGGGGGCCCCCAGGTGGACATCATCATGGTGGACGAGGAGAAGGCCCACAGCGTGGTCGGCAAGCCAGGTGCGTAGTGCTATGATGTTGGAGCTGTTGTGACAAGGAACCTCGCGACTTTCACGTCTTCTAAGTAAGTAACAGATGTAGACGATGCCAGGGGACGTTTGCCCCTTTGTCAGTGTCAGCCTTGTCACCTGGAACTAATGCACATCCCTTTCCTGTCTCCCCACTTTCGTGACTGGTATGAGCGGGTTCCTCGCTCAGACGTCTGGTCACTCACTTCCTCGTCACTCTTTCTTTCTTTCTTCTTCTCCTCCTCCTCCTCATTCTTCTTCTTCTTCTTTTTCTTCTTCTTCTGCATCTCCCTCGGGGGGTTGCAACCTTGCCGTGGTCAGAGGGCTTGCGTGGTCCAGTGATCTTTTAGGCTTTGCTGACGGGGCATCAATACTCGACTAGATGGTTGGTTGTTGTGAACGCTTCTAGGCCTGTATAGCCAAGCTGCTGACTGGCCAAGCATTACGTGGTAGGAATTGATGCCCCTGGTAGGGTCTCCCATGTCAGAAAGGTTATGAGTGAGGGCCCAGACAAATAGTAACCCACCTTTTTCCTATTCTGTCTGCTGCCTTTCTTAACGGATTTTTCTTTCTTCGTCTCCACTTCAAGCCTTCTGTTCCACACCTCTTTTTCTCGCTGTGATCTTCTTAAGATCCGCCGCGTTTGCCGTGCGGTGCGACCTGTGACGGAGGGGGGTGAGATCCTGGTGATTGAGAGGGCCAACGCCCTCAACACATCACTTTGGCTCGGACCTCTCCTAGACAGGAGGTACACTCAGGCCCGCGTGTATCAATCGGCTTCCCCTTCATGGGCTGGGTCAAAACGGGCAGTTCTCCGGCTGGCCAAGGTAACCCCTGCAGTGCTCATCTCTCTGTTCCCGGGAGTTGGGCATGATCGGGGGGATAGGGTTGGTAGGTTTCTGTCTGTTGTATATCTCTCCTGAAACCTGGAAGGGGTCAAGACAATGATTCTTTGCCCTGGCCCCTTAGTTGGACTCCACGGTGGGTGGGTGTAAGGGGAGATGAAATTTCGCAATTATAAATATGGCTTCTTCACCAAACAATCCTCCCCCCCCCAAAAAAAAAAAAGAAAAAAAAAGAAGTGAATTTAATTTCACAAAGGTTGTCGCAGGAGTCTGATGCAGACTCAGATTCCGACATAGAAACAAGGAAGATGTCAGTATTTTGGGTCCTCTTGGCTGATTATGGAAAGCACGGGGCAGGACAAACCAATTTCTGCACTGAGCCCGTTTGCTATACAGAAGGTCTTCCAAGGTATTGCAGGAGACCCACAGTCCATAAAACGACTCCGAAATGGTACGTTTCTTATCCAGTGCAAGACTAAGAAACAATCGGAGCAGCTGCTGAAAGCTACAAAGCTGGTAGACAGAGAGATCCGGGTGACTCCCCATAAACAGCTGAATTCCTCTAAGGGAGTCATTCGATGCCCGGATCTTAGAGGTGTCTCAGAGGCAGAGATCAAGACGGAGCTTGCATCCCGGGGTGTGACAGAGGTGCATGGGGTGGCAATTAAAAAAAGGTGCAGAAAGAGTGCCCACCAACACCCTCTTTCTGACATTCTGCAACCCTTGGTTGCCTCCGGTCATTAAAGTCAGATACCTGAATGTCTGTGTCCAACTGTATGTTCCATCCCAGATGAGGTGTTTCAATGCCAGAAGTTTGGACATGTCAGAGACCGCTGTTCTGGGGAGGAGGTGTGTGGTGTTTGTTGCAAGGCAACCCATGATGGGCTGTGTAATGATCCGGCTCATTGTGTGAACTGCGGTGGCGACCACCCCTCCTCTTCACGCCCAAATGCCCTGTTTGGATTCAGAAATCCACCATACAAAGAGTGAAAACTGAAAAGAAAATCTCGCTTTTTGAGGCCCGCAAACAGGTTGTTGGCAGTCAGACGTCAACAGTGTCTTCCTATGCTTCCGCAATAAAGAAAGTCTCCACCCGTTCAGTCTGCAGCCAGACTGATGAATTTATTTTCTCTAAAACGTAGCATGGTAGAATGGTAAACTCTGGTGGAAGCAAGTCCACCACCTCCCAATCCAAAGTGGGCGCCCCTGGTGGAGGCAAAAAATCCGTCGCCCCTCAGACTGCCCAGCAGTCTACAACATCTGCTGCTGGGCAGATTAAAAAACCAGCTCTCCCGCCTCGAACTCCTGTGTGCAGTGCCCGTGCGGGCAAGGGAGTTCAACCAAGTGTGGAGATGGTGGAGATGAGAAAGAAACCTCCACCATCTCCAAAATCCAGGCCTTCTTCACCTGTGGGCAAGTCTGCCAGCAGGTCTGAAGACCAACATAGTCCAGTCCATCTGACTAATAGATTCGCTCCATTGAATGCAGACGATGACGAGGAGATGACCTCATTTCTCTCCTATTCGTCTTCTGCACCATGGATAGTAAAATAATCCATTGGAATATCCGTGGCCTAAATTCAAACTTTGAGGAGCTGCAGCTTCTGTGTCAAACTATGAAACCTTCCGTCGTGGCTCTTCAAGAAACTAAAATTCAAAGCCAGAAGACCTTCACTCTTTCTGGCGTTAATATTCTTTCCAAACCTGCACAACCATCCACATTGGGACTGTCGGGCGGTGTTGCCCTTCTTTTACATAAACCTTTGCTGTTTAGTCCTGTCGCTCTGTCTACCTCCCTTCAGGCTGTAGCTGCGAGACTCACTCTCCACAAGACTATTACAATTTGCTCACTATATCCGCCACCTTCTGTCCCGGTTTGTTGTCAGGACGTTGTCAGTCTGATCGGAGAACTTCCTCGACCTTTTTTTTGCTGTTGGGTGACTTTAACGGTCACAATCCTCTTTGGGTAGTGTCAGTTCGTCACCCAGAGGTCTGCTTCTTGAGGATGTCCTTTCTGACTTTGATTTGTGTTGTCTGAACGATGGATCTCCAACTTACCTCCACTCTTCCACAGGTTCACTTTCGTGTTTAGATTTGTCGATCTGTGACCCCTCGCTGGTCCTGGACTATGAGTGGTCTGTCCACGACGATCTGCACAGAAGTGACCCTGTTCTTTTACAACCCGTGTTAACTGAAACCGCCTCTGTCTCACAACATCTTAATTATAAGAAGGCAAACTGGAATCTTTTTGCAACCAGTATTTCAAAAGAATTCCAGGAAATTGATTTTCTTCAGAGTCCAGACCCAGCAGAATCTCTGACCAATACTGTGATAAACTGTGCTAAAACCTGTATTCCAATGTTTTCCGACAAACTCCAACTGCCCGAAACACCCTGGTTTAATTCTGACTGCCAACACATCTCAAACGTACGCAAACGGGCTCAGCGTCGGGTATACCAACGACCTTCAGGTCCCAACGCTCGAGCCAATCAGAAACTCCGCGCCAAATCGAGACACACTTTCAAAATCAGTAAACGTCAGTCTTGGAGAAACTTCTGCTCCGGGCTGACATCTAAAACTTAAAGAAAAAAGTTTGGAACATCATCAGAAAAATCAAAGAGAAGAACACCAACCCCTCCATTCATCACTTGAAACTTGCCGATGCTCTGATCACTGACAAACAAGCTGTTGCCAATCTGTTGGCCTCCACCATCCAACAGAACTCCTCATCTTCAAATAAATCTGTAGCCTTTTTAAGAAACAAATCAGAGAGAAATCTTCATACAATTTCACATCAGACAACCCTGAAGCATACAATCTTCCTTTTCAATCAACGAACTAAAATCAGCTTTGCAAACCTGCACTGATTCTGCTCCTGGTCTGGATGATATTCATTATCAGGTTTTTGAAACATTTTCCAGAAAGCTGTCTCCAGACCCTTCTTAAAGTATGCAACCATATCTGGACCACGGGGGGCTTTCCGCCCTCCTGGCGGAAAGCCCTGATCATTCCAATTCCTAAGCCTGGAAAGGACCTTACCAACCCTTCAAACTATCGGCCAATAGCTCTGACGAGCTGCCTCTGTAAGTTGATGGAAAAGATGGTCAACTCCCGTCTGATGTGGAAGCTGGAAATCGATGGCCTTTTGGCCAGTGAACAGTGCGGGTTCCGGAAGTACCACTCGACAGTTGACCATTTAATCCGTCTGGAAACCACCATCCGCAACGCCTTTGTCAATAAGCAGCATGTGGTCGCTATCTTTTTCGACCTCGAAAAGGCGTATGACACCACGTGGAAAGCAGAAATCCTTAAGGACCTGCACAGACGTGGTTTTCGTAGTCACCTGCCTCTGTTTATTCAAAACTTTCTGGCTGATCGACAGTTCCAGGTGCGTGTTGGCACCACACTCTCTGACATCCATGGGCAGGAGCTGGGTGTACCTCAGGTGAGCATCCTTTCTCCAGCCCTTTTCAGCATTAAAATCAACGATACTGTCAAATCGGTAAGCCAGGGTTCTGAGTCCTCTCTGTTGGTTGACGATTTTGCGCTGAAACGCAGTTGGAGCTTCTTACGCCAGCGTACAGCGTCGACTCCAACTTGTGTCAACAAGATCCAACAGTGGGCCGAGGAAAACGGGTTTACTTTCTCACGTACTAAAACTCAGTCAGTCCATTTTCACATTTTTCGCCAATTTTTTGCTGATCCTGAAATTTGTCTGGACAAGTCCACCATTCCAGCTGTAAAAGAAGCCAAATTCCTAGGAGTTATTTTTGACCAAAAACTCAACTTTCTCAGCCACATTAAATATCTCAAAACTTCTTGCCAGAAAGCTCTGAATATTCTGCGGGTCGTAGCACACACTGACTGGGGCGCTGATAAGAAAACTTTGCTGCGTCTCTACAGAGCCCTGGTCCGTTCCAAACTGGACTATGGTTGTGCTGTGTACGGCTCTGCGGGACCCTCTTATCTGAAACTCTTGGACCCTATCCACCATCAAGGGTTTCGTCTCTGTCTTGGAGCATTCCGCACCACCCCTGTGTACAGCCTGTACGCAGAGGCAGGTGAACCCTCACTGTCCAACCGCAGGCTAAAAACGTCTCTGAATTACTATATCAGACTGTTCTCGGAACCGGAATTCCCTGCCTATGACTGTGTCTTTGACCCTCAGTTCCAAAGTAAATTCGAAACCAACCCTAACTGTATTCCGCCGTATGGTCTTCGTATGCAGCCTCACGTGCGGAATGCAGGCCTAGACCTAGGAGTTGTGTCGGATTTTTCCAAGTTTCCAGATCAGCCTCCATGGACCTTTTTCACACCAGAGATTCGTGTTGATCTTGCAGCTTTTCGCAAAGAGTCTACCAGCTCCCTGGCATATAAGGCATTGTATGCTGACCTCTGTTCAAAATTCCCATCTTCTCAGAAAATTTTCACTGACGGTTCCAAGTCTGAAGATGGAGTGGCCTGTGCAGCCTATTGCCCTGGTGCTCCTTCTCAAATACTGTTAGAACATATACCTCCAGATGCTTGTGTTTATTCTGCTGAACTTACTGCTCTGGTTTTGGCGCTCACAATCTAAGAGGGACTTTTTGGTTCTGTCGGATTCGCTGTCAGCTTTGGAGGCCATAGCTGGCCG
>CM031610.1:50856512-50884012 GCA_018398815.1 Conus ventricosus | reverse complement strand
TTGATTATCTTTTTTCTCCGGTCTTGAACGAGATTTTGTTTAACTGACCTCATTCAAGGCTTTGTGATCAGTTTGCGTGTCTCTAAAATGAGTAGTGCAAACTGCTAGACAACATACCAGGTACTCGCGCTTTGTCTTCAACGGAGCAGTACCGTGTAAAACATTTCAACTTCTCTTTGTCTGTCTGTCTGTCTGTCTGTCTGTCTGTCTCTGTGTGTGTTCAACTTTCGCCGGGGGTACTTGCAGCAACTAGCATGAGGTGTGTACGGAGTCGAATAGCTATTCCTTCCGCGTTTCGTCATTTGTTTTCAAACGTAGAGGCCTCGCAATGTAATCCCTGGTTGACATCGACTCTACGGTCAATAGTCCACACTATGACCGACATCCGCAGTCAGGGTGTGGTTGTATATGGGGGAGCCGGAATGAGCGGCATCAGAAAATGATGCTATGGGCACGGAAAATCGAACAGCCCGTCACCCCCCTCCCCTTCATTTACCCCTCAAAAAGGATCCGTCCCAGTTTTTTAAACTCTCTCTCTCTCTCTCTCTCTCTCTCTCTCTCTCCCCGCACGTACACGCTTACACACACACACACACACACACACACACACACACACACACACACACACACAAGATGACCACCACCCACACACGACAGGGAAGTCAACAGACAAACGCAGTAAGAGGTCTCTACCAATCGCGAGAAGGCTTACAGATTTCGGCTGATCACGAACCTCGACACATAAAGGAAACAGAGGGCGGGGAAGAGAAACGGGCGGTTTACACAACCTAATTTACTAGGCCTATTACGTTTACTCTGTTTATAATCTGTAATATCAAGGTTGTGTTCGAGGCCCAGACGTCAGAAATATTTTTTCTCTCTAATCATGTATTTTGTTCCCCGGCATATCATAACTTGTAAAGTCGTTCTATGATTGGTACAGAGCTTTCATGGCATTTTACTCATGCGTATTTTTTTTCAAAGAATTCGGTCATTAAGGATGATTTGTGTTGTCACCTTTCATATATAAGCTAATCTGTTTGTCTTTCCTCGTTTGAACTCCGGCATGTAAAGTATCTTCTGCTTCGCGAACTGTTATGCACTCGTACTCCTATAATGATCATTTCCTTCACGCTTATTTTTGTCGTCGTTGAGTTTCTTCTTTTCTTCAATTGACTATTTAATCCTAATGGTTCGACCTGCTGTTTTCCAGTAATTACAAATATTAAAACACAAAAAAATGGTCTGTCGCAAACTTCAATAATTGTAAGGTAGTCACGAAAAATGTTTTGTTTAATTTTTTTTTTTTTTTAGCTAAGTGAAAACTAATGTTTTTGTTGTAAAGCAATATATGTTTTTTTTTAATTTTTATTTCGACTATCGGATTTTGCTGACTGCTTTGAAACCAACATAAAGATGAACGTATGAGGCTTGAATCTGTCCTGCCCTGTGTGCCAACACGACAGTCTGCACAAATGTCTGCCATTTCTCACGCTCTTGGTCGAAGGTCTGTCTGCTTCCTTTCATGATTCCGTTTCATTCTTATTCGTCGACAGTGGAATAATAGTACAGTTTAGGCGGTTAACGAAAAATGGACAATGCTGTCTAATTGTAGGGCTCAAAGTCAGCTTTTTGTTTTTGCAGGCAGAGAAGAGAGGGCGTCTTCTAGCAGTGTTCACAGAAGTTGGATAATCGCTTTTCCTGACACTTATAACTGCATCCAACACAACGCGTCAGGACCTTACTCCGTTCACTCCGCTGAAAATAGAAATGAGTCTTGGATTCATTGTTAGCATCACTTGCATGCAGGTCTGTTGGGCATCTCTCTCTCTTCTTCTTCCTGGATGCATCAGTCATATTCTGTTCTTTATTGTTCAGCCCCCGCCCCCATCCCCGGTCAGGTAGGGAAACGTTTGTTCCTTTCTTTTTCTTTTAAATCTCCCTCTCTCTCTCTTGAAAGCATTACCGGAATTATCATATCAGATTTTTTCCTGTTTTTATTTTTCCCTTTAAAACTCATATAACAACGTATCAGGCTGATCTTTTACCAGTTGCCAGGTCGAAGACGTACCCCAAATTATCGGTGTCTTTTTGTGTGTAGGCCTTATGTGATGGGAGAGAGGAGCTTCAGAGACTTTGGGTTTATCAGTTGGGAGTGCTAATTAATGCTGCGGAAATTTTGTTTGGTGTGATATTCGTCGCCCCCTCCCCCCCCCCCCCCTCGCTTACCCTCTCCCTACCCGACTCCCACTGGCAGTTTCCTTGGGTTGGTTGGTTAATTTTACTTTATGTGAGACTCGGATACCTGAGGCATCATGTTTCCTTTTTCGTTTTGTTGGAAAAGAACAAAAATGGATATTTGGGGGGGGGGGGGGGGGGGGGGGGTTCATTTCTTCTTCAAGGCCTCATCTTTCTGCCATTTTCACCCGCGTTCGTTTGTTTCTTTGTCCTTTCCCAGTGTTGTTTTACTCGCACAAACTTCTCTGTTTTTCTTATGCCGTAGTTCATGTTTTCATGAGTTGAGGAGACGAATCGTAAGAACAGATACAAGCAATACAAACACGAAAAATGTGTTCACGCTGTTTCTTTCTACAGCCCTGTATATAACGACATTCGTGTCTCGAGACAATAAACATGTACACTAAATACGAAAAGGAACGCGTGCGTGTGAAGCATCATTGTTCTATACTCGGTGTGTGTATGTGCGAGCGCAAGCCCGCGCGCGCGTGTATGTGAAGCATCACCGTCATATACTTATTCTGAGCTGCGCGCTAACTGATTGCAACATTGTTGCAAGAACAAGCTGAACTGAACAAGCTGAACTACACGGTGAACCTGTTCGCATGTCTTTCCTTTCTTTTGTTTTTAGTGTCATTGTAAATTTTACATATCGCGCGTTTCCTTCGTCGATTGGAATCCGAACCCATCCTCGGTTTTATCTGCAGAACACTAAAATGAAAGAATGAAAGCGATAAACGGTGAACAACCAACAAGAAAGATGTCTTTTACTATTTGCCGCTCCTCGTCTGTTTAAGGTGTTCTGTCCAAAAATCAAACACGAGGTTACCCAGCTGTTTCTGTTCTATGCGTGTTATGTTATTGTTCAGTTTGAAAACGACTATTCCAGTCTTGATTTTGTTGATTTGTGTTTCGTCATTTCTTCAGCTCTTGCAGAAATGCTGTATATTGTTTATGCATTTTTTCAGTTGTTCTTCCTATATGTATTTGTCAGATGTAGGGTCCATGTGCAGGTGTGAAACATAATTTTCTTAAGGATTTTATCTTGCATCTTCCGAGTGCCTCGTGTCTTCATTTGTTTCGAGCGAACTGGTGTGATAAGCAGCATTCGTTTCGAGCTGTGAGGGCACAGAAGTTATCTTTCTTTGTTTCATACTGTTTGCCGATCCCGGCGTCATTTTAGGTGTCATGTCATTTTAACTAAAAGTATCTTGTTTTCCACATAAAAAAATCATGTCCACACTCACGCGCACACACATACATACTTACATGGTCCCGCAAGCATACACAGACATGCATGCGCGCGCGCGCTCACACACACACACACACACGCACACACACGCGCACACACACACACACACACACTATCTCTCTCCTCTCTCCATCATTCGTCAACATAAAATCAAGTTATACACATTGACTTTCCAATGCGATAGTCACTTTTATACAGCAATGAACAATACATAACAACAGTACAATCCATAAGTCCACATAGAACGCCGCAAGCTTCACCCCACAAAGGTTTCAACCCATAGTAAACGGCGATTTCCATCCATATTTATGTAAGAGAAAACTTGTACCCAACTTAATCGAATTTGACGTTTAGTTTTTCTATAGTTAATTTTGCTGTATGTGTCAAATGCTTGTTCGGGCATCAGTCCCGTTCACTCTCAGGATGACGACGGGATTGCGGGCGTGCAGGGGTAGGGGTTAAGGGAGGGAATCGGACAGAGAGCGGGGAAGAAACGCTACGCTTTCGTGAAGAGTACGACCACAGCTAACGTAACACAGCTAACGTAACACTGATCCAATCACCCTTCCTTCTTTCATTTTTTTTCTTTTCATTTATTCATTTTATGTTAAGTTTTCAGACTCAAATTATCTGCATACCGATCATCCGTACATAGATAAAACGACTTACCTGTTTACGAAAGTGCTCTTTTTGGTAGGATGAGCTAGGAAGCTACTTGGTGTCACGCTAGCGGATTCTATGAACCAATATGTAAAAGGCTCTGGAAATGCCAACCAATCCCAGAAAGATTATAAAGTACTCGGCCAATCGCAAAGTCCGATGCAAAATCAAATAGGCCTGTATTGAAAAAAAAATTATTAAGGAGAAACCAAAAACGGAAAGACATGAAGGATAATTTCAGATCCCCACCCCTCCCCTCCTCCGCGCGGTAATGAACCATCCAAATTTTTGATGTTGCCAAATGACATGATTTTATGGAGTAGACTGCAGAAACCCATCACGCACTGCTGTTTTTAGTTTTAATTTGTGCGCCACAAATAAAATCACTTTAAGAAATCAACAACAAATCTGGAATCATTCCGATCGGGTCCGGCTCAGAGACTGAAACTTTTTCTGACTGGCCGACAGTCCCTGTGCCATTGTCGCACTCCCGTGTGCTGGTCTTTCTGCTTAAAACTTAAGAGCTCTAGCTGGTTGTGCATCGAGAGAGGTTAGACAAGTCCATTTCTGTAAATGTCGGACAGACCGCCGTATACAACGTTTTTGTGTAGTTTTTCTCTGGCACGAGACCAACCGGTTCACTGGCTAAACGTTTAGCCAACCCCCTGCGCAGTGCGCCCTCTGGACTAAGCCCGTGTGGTGTATTTGGGACAGGGTCCTTCATTTTGTCTACTTTCGTTTTGCCAAAGCACTTTACTACAAGTTGATTTGTTTCGTTTTGCCTAAACCTTTTTGTTCTTTTCGTGTGTGTGTGTGTGTGTGTGTGTGGTGTGTGTGTGTGTGTGTGTGTGTGTTGAGGGGGGGGGGGGGCGTTGTAGACGGAGTGAGTGTTCAAACAAGTAAGCTGAACATGTATTAACTCAAGTAGAAAAAATGTTGAACTTGTAAATGTAAGGAAGCAAAGGATCGTCGCCGCTTTCGGACTTGAGGAACTCCATGTTTAAGGTTCAGATCCGTTGAAAGCTCTGCCCCGTCGTGTAATTCATGAATGATAATCAATTATCATTTTTCCCACAAGCATTAAAGCTTTGGCGATACGAACGCACTAAGAAACAGGTGGACATAACCTTCAAACTGACCACTGGACAGAAGAGCACCAGCACTGTGATCACTTCGCTAAAAAAAAAAGAAAAAAAGAAACAAGAAATGGAGATGATGAAAAGTGCGCGTTTATGAACACGTTTCAGACCCAGCTTTTTTCACTGAGCATCGATTTGTTTCGTCGAGAAATTGCAATAGGCGAATTGATTCCCGTCCTTAAGATGAAACATGAGCAGATAAGACATCCGGCAGGTAGGGGTGATGGTGACAAGATCAATGGGTAGGCGACACGACTTCAGGTCAGAAGATTGGTACTCCTGTGGACTTGTCCACACACAGGGACGCCTCTTTTACCAGACTCCGCCTCTTGCATGTTCGCCAAACTGCAAAGGGTTTCCGGTTATTTCTTCCGGGTTGACGGCTATGTGATTAGGATCTTAACGGTTTGTTGTTGTTGGTTTTTTTTCAGATCTCGTTCCCCTGTGTCCTCTGTCGTTTGGGCCCATTACAACCAAGGAATGTATCATAGTCGATGGGCGGTCACGTACTCTGGTGATCTTTCTGTTTTATTATCAGTTTTCCATCATCTTTCGTGCCTTGCCGTCAGGGAGCTCAACGTACTAAATGATTTATCGACACTGCTTAATATACCAAGTTATCATAGAGAAAAATAGCCTGTGCCGTAGGTCTTTCATACACAAGAACGATGTGTGGTTGGAGTTTTTCTTCCTGACTGGACACAAGCAGTAACGTACACAGCGGCAGACAGAAAATCTGACAGTTGTGAACAAGACACGACTGTGCTTCAACACGTCATAGTCCAGCTTCTTGGTTCGTACAGTGCCGGCATGCGTCTACATTGAGAAAGAATTCCAACGAATTGAGCCAAGACGCCTCAAATGGCGATGAGAATTTGAATAACCCCTCCACTCTGCATGTGCACCGTCGGACTACCAGACTTGTCACCGGGGATATGTATTTCGGCATCTACGCATGTCAGCTGTTCTTTTCTCCATCTCCACCGCAAAGAATCGTGCCGGTCTCGCCTCTGCAGTTTTGGTCGTGAACTGAACTGTTTTAGTTTGTCAGGTGCACATGTGAACGCAGTCAACGTTTCAGCGGGAGGCAAAAATGAGAGTGAAAGGCGAGAAGCATGGGGGGAGTGGGGGAGGTGGTGAGAGTTTGTCTTGGCACCTTGGACAGTACTTTGTCATTGACGGTGTAAGAGATGAAATCGTATCCACCTCACCTAAAGATCAGGAATGGCCTAAGGAGTGGTGAGCTCAGCGCCCGAAAGCTATGGGAAACAGAAGTAGTCAGCGATTCAGCAGGCACAAGTTTTCTCTTACTTTTGATGGTAGCACTGGAAAACTCTGCATCTCGATTCATTCATATATCTATTTATTTTCTTTGTAAGTTGATATCAACATTTTCCCAACATCCATTCTCTATCAAAAGAATCTGGAAAAAATTCGGTGACCTGTAAACCATATTCGGTGAGCTCTAAACCAATCTGTAAAATTATTGGGTTTAAGGCAAACAATGAACCGAGTTGTATCAGCAGAGTGTAAAAAAATGAATCGAGCATCGTTAGAGTTTAAAAAAAATCTTTGTGAAACCAAAGTGAAGTGGTTTTTTTAAAAAATCTTTGTGAAACCAAAACGATCTACCAAAATCGTCCTGTTCAAAGCTGCAAAAAAAAAAAAAAAAAAAAAAAAAAAAAATCGCTTCTCGCATTCGAAAACTATTCAAACCAGTTCTCCCAAATCAGTCTTCTTCGTTCAACGGCCTATTACGTCATGTCCGGAAGTCCAGGCGCTGTCCTGGACCAGGCTGACCTTCTCAGCTCCTGGGACGTCATCCCATCCGTGGATGTTCACGTTCTTCCACCCGTGGGTGTTCACGTTCTCCCACCCGTGGGTGTTCACGTTCTCCCGCATGTAGGTCTTCACAGTCTGTTGGAGACGGCCATGTGTGCAGCCTGCAGCTGGTTGTGGGAAAGGCGTGGTTGACAGGTCCAGGGTCGGAACTCAAGTTGAACAAACAGCTGACTCAGAGTCTCACCAGAGCGGATAGGGGTACTGTGGGCGTACTCGCTATCTGCTTCTGCTAAGTTATCAGGTTCTAAGGCTAATGTCACACGGCACTGCTTCTGATCAAATACCAGTTCGCTTTAAAGATGCTGACACTATTTCCTGTTGTGGCCATTTTGAAGCTTTTTTTTATTTATTATAAAAGTTACACGGTGAAATGTTTACGGCAATATGCCACACGCTTGACCCGGTGTGCAGCACCGGCGACATATCCATTGATCAGTGGAATGTCCCCCCATGGCTTTTGTGTGTATGTGTGCGCCTTTTTCTCTCAGTTTTCAATATGGCGCCTCACAGTTTCCGTCCAAATGGAAAATAATCTGTCCAAAACAAAGCTTTTATCACGTTGACAATTTGAAAGAGGCCTATCACTTTTCGCCCACTACCTGTTTGTCAAGCCAGGCAATAATGCGAAATGCCAGAACTGCAAGTCACCAAACTATAGAGCACGTGGTGAAATGAGTTTACCGGTGAAATAGTTTCGACACCTATTTCTCGCTGCAGTAAGTCGGACATGAATTGCAGGAAACGCTGTGGTTCAAGCAAATTTCGACCCGAAATATTATTTGGTGATGTCCGTGTGCCATTGCCATAGGTCAGCGATTGGCTCAATTTGAATCCCTGCCCTTTCCTCTGTTTCCACGTAAACGCAATACCACAACCACTGACGTATAACTCCAGCTGCTTCCAAGAAGGTAACAACGAGCCCAGGAGAATTTTCTGATGCCGTTACAATCTTCACCATCAATCGGGTAAGGGCAGCGACGGATTAAAGACTCGGTGACTCAAAAAAAAAAGCACCCAGAAGAAAAGCCAGAATCCTAGGTGGAATAAACAACAACAAACAAAACACAAAAAAATGCTGAACAACCAAACACTCAAGAACACTAAAAAGCATGTTTTGGAAGATGCAAATAACCAGGCTGGAAGACGTGGCAGAGAAGACAAAGGACAAGAGAAGTGAACAGAACGAAATCAGAATGGCCCAATTGTCCAGTGGGCGGGGGATAGGATAACTGCAAAACGCCCCACAGTTCCAACAACATATCCTTCATCATGACGGTCACAGGTCGACTACCCAGATACACAGAAATCACTCTCCGAAACGGATCACTATCACAACGAGTGGTAAGAGGAGGGAAAGACAGGACAGAAAAATGACATATCCGAACATGGAGCTCTCTTAAAACCAGACAGAGAGAGAGAGAGGGAGATTGAGATTACAACAAGACAAAGAACGTAAATGTGAATATCACACATCCTATTTTGTCTTCCAATAAGCCAACTTCTCTTGCGGAGATCAACTTCGGTGTTAAGCCACGGACTGACACACACACACTGATACATAGACACGTACTACAGATGGATACAGAACCAGGCACAGACGTACGGTGAACGTGTGCACACACAGACATAGAAATGTACACAGTGGAAAGATTGCATTGTGGAATGTTTTTCTCTGGAGGCCCACACACGCGACCATGCGCACACTACAGCGCCTCTGTGACACCATTCAACACCCTTCTCTAACAGCTACTGTGACTTTTTACCCATCGTTAGTTGGTAAATCCCACCAAACCAGAAAAGTGAATACAAGACAGGCGTGTAGCCAGGAGGAAATCAGGTGCGGGGTGGGGGTGGGGTGCAGGAAAGGGCAGTAAGGAAGTTAAGCGGGACGATGTAAGCGCATCGGTGAACATAAATTTGCGGCAAAAATGAAACTTAAACTTGGTACTCGAGCATTTTCCCCATAAAACTAACCCTCTACACTGTCTAAATGCGAACCAGGTATAAAGTCGAAGAAAAATTGCCCCCCAAAGCCCATCTCCGCCCCTGCACATTGACGGCTAACACCATTGTTGCAGAATCAGGATGCACAAATAAAAACAACTGCCACCACAATCTTCAAGTCGATATGAAGCCTGCATGCAAAAAACAAAACAAAAAAAAACCCCACATAAACACTGGCGTTGACCCCATCTAACCTGCTCCTATCTGCGCCCCCCCCCCCCCCCCCCCCCCCGCCATTCTTTTCCGTTCAGCTCCCCGCCTGCACATACACATTCACCTACAGAACACACAGACAGAAAAGTTCTCGCAGAAACGTACGAAGATCTGAACACCACACACAGAGACACGGGAACTAGATGGACGTGTGACACACAGACGGACGTCGTCCGCTGGGCCTATCATTTCGAATGCATCTGTCTATCCAACGGAACAAATACACCAGAAATGCCCACGGGACCAACGATTCTCTTCAAGGCACTTCAGAGCACAACAGCTACCACTACTTCTACACACACTTTCCCACAAGAGTTCATCGATCACATTCGCATAGAGATCTGTATAATCATTATGTACAACTGTCAAAGACACTAATGTGAAGGGAGACTCGCATCGTACTCGGATATGCATGGGAACACATGGTCAGTAAAAGCGTTCGTTCGCCCCCCCCCCCCCCATCCCTTCCCCACCAAATCCTCAAAGCGGAAACAGCGGGACATCTTAGAGAATTTAAATGTAAGCTTCGGTCAAAGCGCGCGCGCGCGCGAGAGAGAGAGAGAGAGGAGAGAGAGGAGAGAGAGATTAAATGTAAGCTCTTGTCCAGAGAGAGAGTCGGACAGACGAAGAAAACGGAGGTTTGGTGTGCAACGTATTGTTCAGAGTCATCATTCATAAAAGGCTCAACGGTGACAATGGGGACGGTGAACAGACGGATATTGCGTTCTAAAATATTGGGTGGTCATCTGACTAAAATATCAACCGATTATGAACTTACGTCAGAAACATCATGTGTTATAGTGGGGGGGGGGGGGGGGGGGGGGGAGAGTAACACACACACATAGCGCACAGAGAGAGAGAGAGAGAGAGAGAGAGAGAGAGAGAGATCAAAGACTCAAATGGTTTGTTAAGAGAAAGAGACTGACAGACCCAGAGAGATAAAAAGAATGAGAAGATGAAGAGAGTGAGAGATAAAAAGAATGAGGAGAAGAAGAAGAGAGAGACGAATTGGGTTGGCGAAGGAACAACTGTTCACTAAGATCCATCGGTCACGGTTTGGAATATATCTGAGCAGTTCCAAAAGACCACATTTCAAACAGAAAATGAAATAGTAAGTACGCGTCTTTGAAGTACCAAGCACCAGAAAACAAACAAAAAAAAATGTTGAGCCAATCTCCCCCCCTCTCCCCCCCCCCCCCCTTTCCTCCTACTAACGTTTTCTCTCACCACTGTTTCACTGGAAATCATTTGGCCTATGTCCGTTCGAGCAGATGCACAACACAATTGACTATTAACGAACGCACGCACACAGTAAAAATTCCCACATAACTGAGCCCCTTCCCAAGCATGATAATACTTCATCCACAACAAAACACCACAGTGGAATACTTGGAAAAACAGATCCAACAAAAGGCGCCACCTCTGTGTACAAAGGGTTCATCAAATTGACAGGAGAAACTTCACCATTTTCTTGACACAAAAATTACCTTCCTTTTTTTCCAAACACATAGTTCATGGGACAGGAAATCGCAAAGGAAGATATAGCATAAAGCTGAAAAAAAATATGAAAGAAAGAGAATTACATTAGTACACTGTTTCCAAAAGACGGTGTGTACTCGCACAATAGCTTAAATACTACACACACACACACAACACACCACACACACACACACACACACACACACACAAAACAACGCATCCTCTTCCAAAAAGCGAAAAGAAACGATGAAACCACATCGGCATCACAAGAACAACAAAAAATTGTTTCACTTGATCATGTTTTTGCAAAACAAACAAAACGGAATAAATGCTAGATTTTTTTCATACATCAACAATAAAAGAAAATTGTTTCACTTGATCATGTTATTCACAAACAAAGAACAAAATCATAGGAATAGCTAGATGTTCTCGTGTATCGACAAAGAAAAATTAATCGCTTGATCATGGGTTTTTTTTTCCTGCAAACAAAGACCCGGAAAAACAAACAAACAAAACCAGCCAGATTTTCCCATATATCAACAAACAAAATTGTTTCACTTGATCATGTTTTGGAGCAAAAAAGAAATATATTTTCTCATGTATAAAAAAGTTTCACTTGATCATGTTTCTCGCAATAAAAGAACAGCGACAAAAAAGAATGGCTAGATTTTCTCCTGTATCAAAACATAATTCCCCTGATCATGTCTCGGCAAACAAGGAATAAAAACAAGGAATAAAAACAAAAGAATAGCTAGATTTTAACAACACAAAAGAATAGCTATGTTCCCTCCGATATTAACAACAAACAAGTTTCACTTGATCACATCTTTGCAAACACGGAACAAAATCAAAAGGATTGTTACTCACTCGTGTATCAACAAAAAAAAAAAAAATCGTTTCACTTGATGATGTTTTTCTTTCTTTTACAAACAAGAACGAAAACAAAGGAAAAACAGCTAGACTTTCTCCTACGTAAATGTGATGGAACCATGTTTTCAGGCAATAAGAAGAGGAGAGGAGGCGATAAAAGTTGCCACTGGTATTTTGTATTCAGATTAAAGCAGTCATTGGTATTTTGGACAAATCAATGAAGAAAAATTCAAAGAAAATTGCAATTCAACAACACATGTATTGGACAAGACATTTGAGCAGTTGGCCTAATTCCCCTCTTCACGTGGGTCGGTTCTTTCTTTCAAGTCCCTTTCTTTCTTTTTTTTTTTAGCCTAAGGCAGCTGTAATAAAGCACACGCCATTAGGAAAGAAATCAATACCAACAAGCTGTGCTTAACAACTTAAGCGTAAACGACTCCATACTGTGAAGGATGCTCCCGCCAGTTCTAAATAGAAACGAGCGCTGCGGCACACAGCTGGTGCATAGCTGTCCACAATCGAATGAACACATTCATTACAGCCAGTAAAACAATAGTTTGCCCCCGACAGTAACATGCGACTGAAAACCCTAAAGCGTTATACACTAACGACAGTGCTGTCAAAATACACATCCATACACCCTTTTACATGTACAAATTGCATTACGCGGGTGCGTGGCATAGACAAATGATCTCGAATATCAATACAAACGTTATCAGAGACAGTTTCCTAGATCGGCAGAACGAGGAAGAAAAAAAGAACACCTCGTGTGACGAGACAGAAAAAAAGAGAGAAAAAACTCCAGCATGAACAACACTGTATTGGACAGGCATCGTTTGTTTCCAATATCTTAAAATAAATGGTATAACCCCTTAACTTCTGTATGTCATGTTTAGGTGACTCGAGGTTTGCCCAGATGAAACATCATATCAGTCAGCATATACCGCGCGCGCCATACCGCGCGCGCGCGCGCGCGCACACACGCACACACACACACACACACACACGCATACACAGAGACCATCATTAAGTTTACACACGTTTTAAGAAAAAACAACAACGAAAAGTGTGCTGCCACCACCATGCCATAACTTTTATGGACACCTCACGTTTTAGTGGCGTAGGAAGATGGAAAATTCAGGGGTGAGGGTGGGGAGAGGTTGGAGAGGGGTAGGGTAGAGGAAAGGGGGGGAGGAGTGGCGAAATCAAAGATTTTATGCAGAAACAAGTTACTTCAATCCAGCTGAAACTACTGCTACCTTAGTAACAAAATATCAAAATCCAAGATTTAACTCGGACTGGCTTGTCTACTGTGATTGATTTTTCACTGCACAACGCTAGTTCAAAAGCGTCGATAACGACGAATGCAGCACGATTTTGCTTTCACACTCCCTCTCCTTCCTCCTCCTCTCTTTTGTAGGCGTTTTATTTTTATGTTTGGTAAATTCAGGGACAGCAGTGGCAGTACGATTTACTTTTTTTCCTCCTCCACCTCCTTTCTTTTTTCTGGCGTTTTTTCCCCACTGAAGTGGTCAATTCAAAGAGCTGAAAGACGTGCCCTCCCTTCCCCTCCCCAATCGAAGTCAAAAAGAAAGGGTGGTGGTGGTGGGGGGATTGCCCCCTCGCTCCCCTCCCTGTTCCTACGCTACTAGTAACTTGTTCTTCGGCGACAAATGCGATCTTGTCTACTCCATAGTCTGATCAAGCGGGTCATCCATGTTGGTGGGTCCAGAAGGGTGATACTCTGGATTGCTGTGATGTGGGGAAGGTGGGAAGGGGGGGGGGGGGGAGAGAGAGAAGGGAGGAGATGCTGATTGCTTTGGTATGTATGACACTATTTTCTCTGCGGGGTCCACAGCAGCATGCTGTCAATTCATTTTTTTTGTTAATAGCTCTATCGACGGCAAAGATCACCTGAAGGCCGGAAGCAGACTTACAGACAAGGTTATGTAAAACATTGAGATGTCAAATTAACAAAAAAAAAGTATATCGGCCTCTGATGATACAAGACCGACCCCAAAAGAAGTTTTTCTTAACCAAATCAAACAAAATTATACACTTTCTTAAAACAACTTCAATTCAGGTGGTAGAAATCAGAACAGGCCTTCACTCAAAGAGACGGTAGTGAAATATGTGTCCCTGATGTTGTCATTATGGCGTCATATGAGTACAATACTCTGGGGAACATGTCTAAACACCGAATTATCAAACAATTATGTACTTAATCACTTTTTCTTTTAGCCTTTCCATAAAGAACGGGCGCGAGAGGAATGCCCCGTATGCAACCTGTCCAAAGAAGCACCTCTTTTTTGTTCATTCCTGATAAAAGAACATAAAGAAGACTTGGAAGAGCACAGACCTCTGGCAAGGTGGAACGGATCCTGGATCCGCCCTTAACAGTGGATCAGCGCCAAAATTAAATGGCCCCGTCCTTAGGCGACATTCCATTTTGCCGTCAAGTTTCACTGAAATCGATCTTGCCGTTTTAACCAAATCTTGCCAACAGGCAGATAAACAACAAACCATCAAACGCTAGTGATACCATCACCTTGGCGGATGTGAGAATCTCTAAGATCTGAAAATAAAACTTGTGCTACCAAGACCGCCAAAACAAATGGAGTGAACGACGGACAATCGTTCCGTTTTGAAATGCATTGTCGTTCGTTTGCTCCATGTGTTTGGCGGCCTTGAACCCAACTTCTGTTCTCTCTCTTCCGCCACGTTCCACACTCGCACTACTTTCAGTTCAGTTCTTCAGCGTCTGATCGATTCCAAGTTAAACTTTCTTGCTGCTCCTTTAGCATTCCACTACGACATGATGTAACGAGAATTCACTGCTTTTAATCACGGTGTCCAGACGCCCATGCAATCGTACAAATGATCAGCTACCATTTCCACACGAGTCCCCAGCTAGGCAAAGCACACACGAGCTGTTTCCTTTAAGGTGATCGCGAGCAGCGCCGCTGCAAAAGCTCTACAGAAAGACCAAAAGATGATAGCGCATACACCCACAACATCAATCCCCAACGGTGATGGGCACAAGGCTCCACCCACCTCGGACAGTCCCTGATATGTGTCTAGCTCAGCAAAACACGAGTCGAGATCACAACCATGATCAGATGTCTGGTTCATAAACAGATCAACATCAGGCATCAACAACAGTTTCGTTATTGTTATTACTGACAGAGAGACAGACAGGCACGCACGCACGCACGCACACACACACACACACACACACTACTTCACAAACATGAAAGCTGTGCCACAAACGCAAACAGTGAATAAATTTATAAACAGTGTGGCTTTTCACCCATGAGCATGCAACGCGGAATAGAAACAAATATAATCCTGTATACTTCTGAAACAATAAAAAAAGTGTCCATTCTCGCAAAATTATTTGCAGTCTCTTCTTAAATGGAAACCCCGCAGACTTAAAAACGTTAACATTTTCATGAATCGTGTTTTACCTTCTGGTACGAAGTACATGTTATGATATTTTCATCAACGGCTGAAAAAAAAAGCGTATCTAAATGGGTGTGGTTTTTAAATCGATATTCATTCGCATGTTTTCCAGCAAGAAGAGCTCCTCTACCTCCGATATGTAAATCGACCATACAATATTTCCATTTTACCACAACAGATCAACGTATTTTGGTTGGAAAGCCATCCACAGTTCAAGGAGAATCCTGTTTGGCGATCGGTATGTTTAAAGGATGTGCGTACACACACACACACACGTACACACGAGATCAAACGTCCACACACCTCATGCATCCAGCCCAGCTTTTGGCATTATGCGGCACCTTGCTTAGTGTATACATGTATAACAACAGTTGAGTGAAATATTGGCATCTGATCATGTTTCAGCTTCATCTAAAAAAAAAAAGAAAAGAAGCATTTTCCATCAAAAGAAAGGAAGAGCTTACAATATAACTATGTTTCAGTCTCTTCTGGTAGGGCAGAGACAGCGATTCAGCAAGTAACATCAATCAATAGAAAAAGGCAAAGGCCCAGATCGTTTGTATCAGTCTTGGCGGCAGAAAAGTAACTAACGTAAACACTGCATAACTTTCTGTCAACATTTAAGCAACAATATAACGCATCACATGGTCACACACACAAACATTGACCTAAAACGCGATTCACTCTCTTAAACCAGGAGGGAGAAAAAAAAAGACAGTGCCAGGCCTCAAAATTCTTTGGCCATAAGATACGGTTGCAGTGAGCTTCGCATGGGTAGGAGTCACCAGTTTTGACAGGGATTTGGCTGTACCGAAAACTGTTAACTACTCGTGGAGTATTCAGTAATACCGCTTGCAGAATGCTGGGGTTTGGTTTGGCCCCCATTTTCAACGAAAACTCATCGATTCAAATCGTTTTCTTCAAGGCCGCGTCAACTGTAGAGCAAATGGAAATGCTGACTGACATACGCGGATTGAGCGATGCTCAAATGACAAGATTCCTTTGAACTGAAAAACTGATTGGGATTGTTTTCCACGAACTGAATTCAGTATCTTTACTGAGTAACTCGTTCCCATGGCTTCACTCATCAATAAAACTTTTTTCTGGATAAAAAACGGTATTACTATGTCTTTTTCTGTTCATAGGTCAATCGGTGACTGGCTAACTGTTTCATCAACAAGCGCAAAGTTGGCATCTGTATTAACGTCTTAAATATGAAACAAAATAAAACCATGCTTTAACGACAATCTAAAAAAGGTCACCAAATCAGGAACAATGTTTGATAAATCTGGCAATGGTCAAAAGCATTGATTAGGGGCTACTTTCCAAGAGCCTCAAAATATATGTAATACAGAAATGAAGAAACTGATTATTACATAAAGTAAATAAATAGAAATGAATTGTTCATATTTTGATAAAATACATGAACGTCCATTTCACTCACCTGATACGATTTGGAAAGACTAAGAACATAGACTTAACCTATATATTAACCAAAATTCCTTGCTGAGCATACGTGAAAAAAATTCATACAATTATGAAAAACGTGGTGAAAGTATACGAGACATTAAAGTAAATAGTTAAATATTCAAAGTAGTACAACATTCGATAGGCAGTCTGAATATTTTCCATCAAAGACCACCCACCATTTTCTGAGACTAACTCAAGGACAGCTTTTAAAGGATTTTGGATTAAAAAAAAAGGTACATCTTTGTCAACACGTCAGAATGTCCTCAGAAGTCTGCTGTCAGGGACAAAACATGCCTCCCACAGTGCATCGGCATTTCTATATTGGGTGTACACAAAACATCTTCTCTACGGGACAGCACAGACAGGCTCAGCATGATACTCGGACAGGTTCGGAGACTTTGTAAACGTTTTCTTATGTTTCCAATTCAATTTGTAAAACAAAAATATTTGCCCCATGGTAAAACAAATCACAGTACAAACAATAAATCTCATTTTCTCTCCCTTCCCTTCTAAATTTGCACCCTTTGACAAATCTTATTCCCCTTCACGAACGCGCGCGATTTCGGGCGCGCGCGCACGCGCACGAAAACAAACAAACACACACACACACACACACACACACACACACACACACACGCACACAGAAGGTCCCATGGAATATCTAAAAAGTAAAGATTTAGCTAAGGTACCTCCCCCACCCCATCCATCCTCCCTTCAAGGCGAATCTTCACTTTTCATTGTCCCCACCTTCATACATACACAAACACAAACCACGTACCCAATACATAAACAAACTCACACACACACGCACAAGTCCTCATGAAGAATCCCTCTGAGAGTGGAGACATGATTTGGCCATTTCTCCCCTTTTCACGCTCGTCCTCATCTTTTGGTGTCGCCATCAGTTCTACTGCCGCCGGAGGGGGAGGAGGCCATGAGGTTCCTCAGCTTCAGCAGGTTGTCCCTGGTGATGGCGTCGTCGGGCTTCAGCTGCAGGGCCGTCAGGTAGCTGCTCTCGGCCTCCGCCAGCTTGTTGTTCATGTGCAGCATGGCCCCCAGGTTCATGTGTGCCGTGGCCTCCTGCCCACACAGTCAACGCGGTGACAGCCCTGATATGGTCCTTTGCGGTCGACTGGGCTGTATGCAACATTACCTTACCCTACCTGCCCATACAGCCCACCATCCACTGTCATTTTCCCTCTGCTAGAACGCTTCCCCGTAGCGCACCCACAGAACAAGGTGTTGTGTCAGTCTCGTGTAAAGTGCTTTGTGGTTCACTAAATACAAGGCCGTTCTTTACTGAAAGAAACCATGAGTTCGTGAATCTCGTTCGCCAGCTGACGACGAACTATAGATTCTCTCTAGTTCGCCGAGTTGCGGACGAACTTAGAACCGATATTTTGGCCTAATTGAAGTGTGAACGATCTAATCTCAAGGGAGGCAACACAAGCTGCTCGCTAGTGGTCGACTGTGACCTGTTGTATTCGGAGCTGTTTTTAACCGACTGTGAAGTCGATTTTAGCTATCTCTTTGTCCCAAATTTAACGTGTCTATTCCCACAGCCGTGAAGAATTAAAATAGTTACTCACGAACCGAGAGCAGAAATTCAGGTTTTTCAGTCACAAACTGATTTCAGACAATGTAATGCTGAACAATTAAGTAGTGTGGGAAAACAAGCGCAGGCAAACAATTCTGACAATGGTCAGTGGACACAAACTGATTTCCATTATAGGAGAGCTTTTATATGGTTGCCTCCCTTTGCGCAAACTGATACCGTTCGCAGAATATGTGGTGCGATAATTGTTTTCACTGCCAACTCCGGGTTCGGCGAGGTTTTCGACCCTCAACATCCTGGATCGTGAACCCAAAGATCCGGCATTTAGGAACACCGACAAGACCGTCGAGATATCGAGTTCAACGAACTAGGTCCGCGAACTTAAAAGTTGGTTGAATTATCAACACCACACGGCCTTAATAGGCGCTCTGTCAGTCTCTGCTAACGTGATTTGTAACCTGCTTCAAGGTTAGGCGTTGTACCAATTTTTTCGACATGCACCTCTTACTCGCCTTAAAGAACTCGGAGTATGTCAGTCTCTTTGAAAAACAACAACAACAACAACCACCACCACGAAAGACAGCTATTAGCCTTCTTGAAGGATGAATGCTGGGCCATCTTCTGTGAAACGCTTCGCTGGGTGCTCAACGGATAGGCCTTAGAGGCCTTTGATGCACTTTACATGAAACTGCCAGAGCGCCAGTCCTTCATGTCGACTTCCGAGGGCATTAACAAAGCAAAAAGAAAAACTCTGGACAGCCAAACAACCACACAACAACCACAAACAAACCTTTGACACAAGGCAGTCATATGAATATGTGTTCAATCGTTTGACACTCATACGGACTCGTGCAGAGACGCTCTCGCGCATACAAACATGTGCATCATGAAACTGCTCTTGTTATTGGAACTTCACTCACTATATTCAGGAGATGCTTCACACAGACACTTCTGAATCGGGAATGGGTAGAAATTTATTTCTGCTCGCCCAGTGAAAACTGGCTTCAAATTTCCGAATTACGGACATCTACCCTTTCTCGTACTGCCGTAAGTGTACTTGTTTTGAAGTATCATGAAGAATTCTAAAGTTTCCACAAATATACACACAATTACACACACACACACACACACACACACACACATACACTCACAGAATCATACATCAATATAAGTCACACATTCTTTTAAGCAAGAACACTGTTCGCAGTTTTTATTCCCCTCCCACCCACCCTCTTGTCCTGCACACGCCCCTCCTCTCCTCTCTCCCCGAAGTCACGGTCGCAAGCTGCAGTATTATTAAGTCGTTTGAAGGAGTCTGGAGTCGCCCAGAGGCGGATCTTTCTGTACTCATTAAAGAATTTGAATTGAACTTTGAATGTTCAGCTGATTCTATGTTCCCTGATTTCATAACACACACACACACACACACACACACACACACACACACACAGAATTTTCTTCTTTGTATATATATTTCACACACACACACACACACACACACACACACACACACACCAGAGAAAGAAGAAATGGAAGAAGATAGCACTGTCAAACATTTAGCATTGTCAAACATTACTCAGGTTAATGACGTGGACTGGGATACACACCTTGGGTCTCAGTTCAACTGCTCGGCGGTACAGCTGCTCTGCCGTTTCTTTGTCGTTGATTTGCCTGAGAAATGAACACAATGGCGACCATAAACATTGGTGGACTGCCTACTATATATATATATATATATATATATATATATATATATATATATATATATATATATATATATATATATATATAAAACGCAATGCAGTTACAAGACTAAATTCGTGGGCGACACTGGATGATGGGAATTGAATACATCTATGAACAAAAATAAACACTCACTGAATACAAAAACTGAGCACATTTGGAATTTTGATATTTTTCCGATCATCAAACGCGCTTGCGCTCACACACACACACACACACACACACACACACACACACACACACACACACACAAGCGAGCGCGCGAGAGGAGGTGGGCTGGGGAGTAAGATCGATTCTTCTGACTGTACTATGACGAAAGCAATTTAAAGCAATAACTTTTTTCGCAGAAGGGATGCAACACCCGCTCGCGTAAATCACAAAAGTTGAAATTGTCTCCCCTGTCAAATATCGTTGGGAGCTATTTTCGTTTTCTTAACGCTTTTTTTTTCTAGTTAAATCATGGCCCTGAAAGTACATCATCTTGGGTCCCTACAGTACATTTAATGTTTGCATTCACATCTCTCGTATGCTGATGACACACACACACATATATAAACACATGCACGCGCGCGCGCACACACACACACACACACAGAGGCCGGAAACACCTGCTCCGCACACCACGCCCACGTGTAATGGTCATGATGTTATCAATAACCCATCAAAGCAAAAAGTGGCCTGACGGATAATTCACTCGTCTACCGGAAGCGAAAGGAAACCCGGACTCGTGGGTTCGATTCTCCCATCGGGGAAGTCTCCACCCTCCCCCGCTCTCCCTGTCCCACAAAACGGTACCGGTGGTTTGAACACCATTCTTTCGTACGAGAAGGTAAACCAAGGTCACGTGTAAACATGCACTTACGCACGTCAAAGAAACCAAGACAAGAAAGGAGTTACTCTTGCCAACATTGTACTGGAAAATTGACTCCGATTGGAGGTAAACACTAACATAGCCTGAACAGTCGATCTCTCTGTCTTTCCCTCCTTGTCTCTCTTTTTCTCCCTCCCTCCTTCTCTGTCTCTCTCTCTGTCCGTTCAATTTATGTTGTTTATGGCCTACCCGACGGTGAAGGCCATATCACGCTCTCAACAGATTTTTCAAAACATGCAAAACTTGCTTGAAAATCTTTCCCGTGAAATCCTAGAAGAAATGAAATAGATTTTTTATCTTCTAAGAACTCTAAGATCACATCAGGCTGAATACCTCTGGAGAAGGTTTCTTTCTGTCTCTTTCTCCCTCTCTCTCTACCCCTACCCTGTGTGTGTGTGTGTGTGTGTGTGTGTGTGTGTGTGCGTGCGTGCGTGCGTGCGTGTGTGTGTGTGTGTGTGTGTGTGTGTGTGTGTGTGTGTTCGCGTGCGTGGATACGGTGTGTGTGTGTGTGTGTGTGTGTGTGTGTGTGTGAGTGAGAGTCTATATATCACATGGTACTGTGGGTGACATGGCAATACATTTTAGTAATATCTACGGCTATATCGAAAATCCCGAATCTCTAACAGAGAAATCCGCTGAGACGACATGGTTATACAATAAAATGCGATACAACACAATGCAATACAATACAATGCAATGCAACAAAACACAAATACAACACAAGGCAATACAACACAACACAACACAGCACAGCAATACAACACAACACAAATACAACAAAGGCAATACAACACAACACAACACAGAAATACAACACAACACAAATACAACACAAGGCAATACAACACAACACAACACAGCAATACAACACAACACAAATACAACACAAGGCAATACAACACAACACAGCAATACAACACAACACAAATACAACACAAGGCAATACAACACAACACAACACAGCAATACAACACAACACAAATACAACACAAGGCAATACAACACAAAACGATGCAACAAACGCAATGCCACGCCGTGCAGTGCAATCTCCATTCTGACCAGGGCAGAACCAACCTCATAGCGCTGGCGGCGTTAAAGACGATGTCGAAGTCGTTGGACTCCTTGCTGAGGGCTATCCTGAACATGTCGGCTGCCTCCTGGTGCTTGCCACGTGCCGCCAACAACTGGGCTGCAACAAACACCACCCCAACACCAGCTACACCACCAACGGCTGCATAGACAGGTAGTGCCGAGTATGTGTGCGCGCTGTCTACGTTCGCGTCGGCGATCCACATCGGCAAAATTTTGCATGTGTGCTCAGTATGTGTGAACGTATTTCTACTGAGGCTCACATAACTCGGGCTTGCGTAATTATTCTGTTTGCATAAAAAAAAACCCATGTTAAAACAACAGCACCACTGCAGCAGCAGATCGTCGCATCCCGTTACGTTGTTTCCATGTCGCTACTGGTATGTCAACATCATAGAAATAAGAGGAAGGGGGTGAAGTGGGGGGGGGGGGGGGGGGGGGGGGAGACATAGGTGGAGGAGGTGGGAGGCAAATATAACAACCTGGGACATATGTCCGTATGTACATCTATGCAAGATGTTCGTGCATACGCCATCCTGGCACGAGAAGTATGATACTGTTATAGGGAATATGCACACGCTCACATGTGCGCGTGAACAGACGGACGCTGATGAGGAGGGCGGAACACACACACACACACACACACACACACACACACACACACACACACACACAGAGAGAGAGAGAGAGAGAGAGAGAGAGAGAGAGAGAGAGACAGACAGACAGACAGAGAGAGAGAGAGACGGACGGACAGACAGACAGACAGACAGACAGACAGACAGAGACGGACGGACGGACGGACAGACAGACAGACAGACAGAAGACAGACAGACAGACAGACAGACAGACAGACAGGGCTGATACTGACCGTGATGGAGGTCTATCGTGCCATCGTTGGGATCAAGAGCACGGGCTTTTTCAAACCAGAGCTCGGCGTCCTTGTCCTGGTTCTGCACAGCAGAAAACGAGAAGGTAAGGCACTATCATGGTCCTGTACGTGTAGGTAGGTACCACACAACAGAAAACGAGAAGGTAAGGCACTATCATGGTCCTGTACGCGTAGGTAGGTACCACACAGTTCAGGTTCATCATTATAGCAGTTCAGCACATCACAGAACAGCGCAGTGACATACAGCACCACATAAAGTGCAGCTGGGCGCTGTATACTTTGCTACCGTTCAACACATTGCACGAAAACAGGCAACACAATATGCAGCAATACAGAACAGACCAGCAGAGTGCAGTGGCTGACAGAATGGTCAGCAGGGCTCGCCGTGGTCTGGAATATCGGGTCTATCAGCGTCCCAAACTAAACACCAACTGAATCAAATCCTGTTGCTTAGTAGCCCAGCCGACCTCGAGGGGCCACACCACGACCGTCATTTCATCAAAGTCAATTAAAACTGCATAAGCATCAACTGATAATCATTCTTCTCTATGAAAACCAGAGCTTGACTCGTACACCCGATTTCCAGTGAAAATCTTCGCAGTTTGGTTGGGAGGGGGTGGGGGTGGGGAGGGGGGGGGGGGGGAAAGAAATATCCGATTGATTTTCTATTTCTCACACAAACAATATGCAACAACTCATCGTGTCAGGCGGCCAGTCACTGCAGACATGTCGACAGGCAAGACCCTCTCCTCACGGTGATCAAGGGCCGACAGCTCGCATGACACGGACATGCACCTCACCATGACTCCCACCAAGACCACAGTACAATGCACAGTGGAGCGAGGACGTCCGCGGTCACAAAGGACTGGGTTGATTAACCTGTAGCTTGCTGCCAGCGACTGACAACAGAGGGCTGCGAAGCTCCGGTATGGCACGTGAAACACAAAACTGTATCAGAGCGCAGAACGCATGCCCTGTGCACTTTAACCTTATTCCCTGCGCAGATGATGCATAATGTCAACAGACCTTTTTTCATTCAGTTTTTTTTTTTGGTCAGTTTTTAACGTACCCCCCCCCCCCCTCCCCACCTTACTTGCTGATGCTATTCTCACAATCTCCCTTTTTTTCATTCAGCCTTTTGTCAGTTTTTAACGTACCCCGCCCTTCTCTTCTCCTTACTTGTTGATACCAAACTTACAAACAATCTCATAGAATCTGACAAAGATCTTCCAATTAATTTTGAGCTGCCTCGAAACCACTCAAAACAGACAGAGAAAACCAAACGCACACGCCTGCACTAAAAGATACAAGCATCCTTCCGTGTAATAAATTCAGAACACCTAAAACCACCCGTACCAGCATCTTTCAGTGCGGTTATCTGGGAACACGTGATACTACTCGTTCAAACATCTTTCGGTGTGATTATCAAGTAATGTTAAACTATACCTGTATGCCCACCTTTTAGAGCGATTATCAAGGAACGCTAAAACACACCTTTCACAGTGATTATCTGGGAACGCAAAACGTACCTGTACATGTATCTTTCAGTGTAATTATCTGAGAACGCAAAACAATACCTGTACACTCACCTTTCAAAGTAATTATCCAAGAACGCAAAACAGTACTTGTACCGACAAATTTCAGAATGACTGTCTGCGAACGCTAAACAATGCATGTACACACATACTTCAATGTCATTATCTGCGAACGCTGAACAATAATACATGCACACACATATTTCAATGTAAATTACCTGCGAATGCTGAACAATACATGTAAACACATATTTCAATGTAATTACCTGCAAATGCTGAACAATACATGTACACACATATTTCAATGTAATTACCTGCGAACGCTAAACAATACATGTACACACATATTACAATGTCATTATCTTGGAACGCTAAACAATACATGTACACACATATTTCAATGTTATTACCTGCGAACGCTAAACAATACATGTACATACATATTTCAATGTAATTACCTGCGAACGCTAAACAATACATGCACACACATACTTCAATGTAATTAGCTGCGAACGCTAAACAATACATGTACACACATATTTCAATGTAATTACCTGGGAACGCTAAACAATACATTACACACATATTGCAATGTAATTATCTGCAAATGGTAAACAATACCTGTACACAAATCTTCCAGATGTGTGATCACCTGCAAAGATTGAATCTATCCTGTTCAAACGTTATTCGGAACTGCGACCACCTGCTCATACTAAATAGTTCCTAGTGCAAGCATTTTTCCAGAACCCTGACCTTCTGGAAACACAAAACCATGACAACTATCTGTCAGAAGTGTCAACCGTCTGGGAACATTTTTTTCTTCTCCGGAAAATGATAACGTGTAAAACTGCCTTTCAGAAGTGTGTCCATCTTGGAACACAAAACAATGACGTGTACATCTATCTTCCAGACAGTGTCCATCTTGAAACACAAAACAATGACGTGTACATCTATCTTCCAGACAGTGTCCATCTTGAAACACAAAACAATGACGTGTACATCTATCTTCCAGACAGTGTCCATTTTGAAACACAAAACAATGACGTGTACATCTATCGTCCGGATACGTGCCATCTTGGAACACAAAACAATGACGTGTACATCTATCTTCCAGATACACAATATAGAAACGTGTAAAACTGCCTTCCAGAAGTGTGTCCATCTTGAAACACAAACAATGACGTGTACATCTATCTTCCAGACACGTGTTCATCTTGAAACACAAACAATGACGTGTACATCTATCTTCCTGATACGTGTCCATCTTGAAACAAAAAACGACGACGTGTACATCTGTCCTTCAGATATCGTGTCCATCTTGAATCACAAAACAATGACGTGTACAACTATCTTCAGATATTGTGTCCATCTTGAAACACAAAACAATGACGTGTACAACTATCTTTCAGACGTGTGACCATCTAGGAACACAAAACGATAACGTGTACAGCTTCTACCAGATATGTGACCTTCTTGAAACACAAATCAATGATGTGTACAACTGCCTCCCGGGAATACAACACGATCACGCGTACAGCTGACTTCCACAAGTCTGGCCATCTGGGAACACTGGACACTGCTTGGCACACACACACACACACACACACACAACACACACACACACCACACACACACACACACACACCATCCTCCAGAGGTTCGGGGATGCTGAGCACTGCAGGCCTTACCTTGTGCTGGAACAGTTTGGCCAGGGTCAGGTGGGCAGGGATGTGGTCAGGCTTGGACCGAAGGGCTTCACGGTACCAGTGTTCCGCCTGGTCGAACTTGTTCATCTTCAGGTACAGCTCACCTGGGGGAAATACAAAGGAAGATGGTGAAGATGGAGAGGATGACGGTACTCCGACAGGTTGCGAAGGTATGTAGAAAGAAAAAATGTTACAGATAATAATAATAATAATGTATAATACTTATATAGCGCATTTCTTGTTGTACAACTCAATGCGCTTACATCCACCATTTGCACTTATTCATACAATATTCATGCACACAGCAAAAAGAAAATACACAATTGCAGACGCACCTACATGCATAAACTGCCTCACCAAACTAGTTGTGGAGAAATTTAGGAGAGATCTAGTCATCTACAGAAGAGAATAGGCCTTTTTGAAGAGGTAAGTTTTGAGCTGAGATTTAAAAGAAGAAAGAGTAGGCTGATTACGAAGGTCTTCAGGGAGGGAGTTCCAAATAGAAGGTGCTCTAAAACTGAAGGCTCTTTCGCCAACAGATTTCAGAGAACGCTTAGGGATATTCAAAAGTTTTTGTGAAGAAGAGCGAAGGGTACGACAGCTTTGGTAGGCGCAGAGAGAAGAAGAGAGATAGTGAGGAAGAGATTCATTGAAGTGGCGGAAAGCAAGAACTGCCAGTTTAAATTGCCACCGATACTGTATGGGAAGCCAGTGCAGTTCGATCAGCATGGGAGTGATGTGCTCACACCTCCTCCTCTTCATAACAAGTCGTGCAGCGCTATTTTGGACTCTCTGCAGCCGAGCAATCTGTTCTGTGGGAAGCCCAGCATAAACAGAGTTGCAGTAGTCCAATCTTGACATCACCATGGCACAGACTAGCCTGACAGCTACTTCCCTGGATATAAAGCTGTGTGTGTGCGTGTGTGTGTGTGTGTGTGTGTGTGTGTGTGTGTGTGTGTGTGTGTGTGTGTGTGTGCGTGCGTGCGTGCGCGCGTATGTATGTGTGTGTGTGTGTGTGTGTGTGTGTGTGTGTGTGTGGGTGCATGGGTGTGTAGTTGCGATCCAGCATGTGCGGGCGTATGCTGTACGTACGTTTGTGCGTGTTCATGGCGTTTTTCCTGTGTGAGTGTAAGAGACTTTCTTCCCCAGTCAACATTAACCGGTGCATCCACACCAAACAGGATAAAAACCCGAGGCATTCAGCAGACGTCGTCATCATATTTTTCTCTGGAGAATACAAGATTTCATTTTATCAGTTTTTCGACCAGTCTCATTTCATTACGTTCTTTGTCACTGGTTTTGAAATGGCAAGGGAAGGGGGATTCCCACGTGGGAGGCGAAGGTTTGCTCATGGCGTATTTGAGAGATCTTTCAAGCAGTTTTCATTTTCCTCGTTTTGCTGCCATCATTCGCTTCACACGCACGCACGCACGCACGCACGCACACACACACACACACACACACACACACACACACACACACA
>CM031610.1:50831512-50834012 GCA_018398815.1 Conus ventricosus | reverse complement strand
TCATTCTAATCGGTCAGCATCAAAAAGTCTCAAATTCTGTGGCCCTTCATGCCCTGCTCTCATGGTGACCTCAGTTTCGATGTCCTCTCCACGTTTGTGGCCTTAGTTTGGGTCCGTCGGGGTCACTGGTATCGGCGGGTCCATGAGGGCTGTCGTTGGACGGGCGTGGTGGCGCCCTCCAGAGGGAGAGCTCACTCACGCCGGCTCCGCGACTAAGCAATTATTGTCGTCAGTATGGGGCTTAGTAGGTGGTGTCCTGCGTATGTTGGATCAGAACAGGCGCCACTGAACACCACCGAAGTGACTCGGCAGCAGTGCAGTGTCTCCTCCGGTGGCTTGCCTCTTGACGACTTAAGTATTGACTGCTCCCGGTGGATTGCCGGTGCCTGCACTGCTGTGGCTGTGGACGGGGTGTCGGAATAAGTGGCGTGAGTGCAATGCCACTGGGGTGGCACAGAAGATGGGACAGCAAAAAAAAAAAAAAATCTGCAGAACACGTAGACAGTTGCCTTTGCTGTTTGTTCCTTTTCTACGGCAGTACCTTTCTTCACTGCGTAATGACAGACCTGAAAGGCACCTGTGTGGAACGTAATACATGCAAAACTCTCTCTCTCTCTCTACACACACACACACACTAGCTCGCGCACGCACGTACACATACACACGTGTGTGTGTGTGTGTGTGTGTGTGTGTGTGTGTGTGTGTGTGTGTGTGTGTGTGTGTGTGTGAGTGTGTGTGTGTGTGTGCCTTCATGCGTGCGTGTGTACGTTCATACGTGTATGTGTGTGTGCGTGCGTGCGTGCGTGCGTGCGTGCGTGCGTGCGTGCGTGCGTGCGTGCGTGCGTGTGTGTGTGTGTGTGTGTGTGTGTGTGTGTACATATACGGAACAATAAATATGTCCGAGAGAAATCAAGTCTGGGCAAACAATCCATTTGTCGTCATAAAAACGACATATAACGGATTCCGAGAGGGAAAAGAAACAAACGAAAACAAAGACAAAACAAAAAACAGTACAACAAAAAAACAAAAAACAAAAGATGAAAAAAAACAGAACAAATTGAAAAAAAAGCCAAGACAGCCATGTTAACGTGGGCCTGGCGGTGGATAGGAAGTGGGAGTGGTGAAGGTGAAGAAGTGGGCGTTTAAGTGTTAACCTTTCTCTGATGGCATGTTGGGGCCATCGAGTTCCGTCATGCGAGTAGAACCAATTATTACGTCTGCCTGGAGTCGACTTTAGTCTCATGGGGGAGATTCGTTGGTAAGAGTCGGTCTCCATCTATCTATCCATGTATCTATCTATCTGTCAGTCTATTTATCTATCCATCTATCTATATGTATACAGACAGACGGATTCTCTGTGAATCGAATGTTTTCCCCTTTCTCTATATTTCATCTACCGGTATTCTTTTACCTGTCTCTCTGACAATCTGACCATCTGATCCACTCACCTACCCCACATTCTAGCATTTACCTTTTTCTTCTTTGTTAGTTGTTTCTTTGTTTGTTTGTGTTTATTTGTTTTCTTTTTCATGTGTGTGGACGTCATACCAAAATAGTCTTCACATATAACAGGCACGTTGGCTTGTTCTGATGGCATCTTTCACGCACAGATACACACCACACCATTTCCCCCCAAGCAGCCAACCCCCCGGACATATCCGAGACCCGGTGCATAGGAGGCCCTTGCCGATCAGCCTGATAACGGCGAGTGTGACAAACGAGCCCTGTACCCTGGAGGTACAAACTACCGTGGTTCACAGGCCGGGTCGCTGTCGACACCAGCGAGGTTGTGTATGGGGCACGAGGTCCCCCGTGATTGGCGCGGCAACGTCCCCGCATTGTTGTCAGCACTGACGAGCACTATATCATCACTTTCCGTCTGTGTGAAATAACGTATTTTCAACAGAAAGCTGAGCTGGGAAAGGAGGGGTGGGAGGTGGGGGTGGGGATAGAAAGAGATCAGGCCATAGAGGGGGAGGAGGGGAAAGGAGGAACTGAAGAGAGGGAGAGAGACGAGAGAGGGAAGGAGGGGGAATAGAACGAAAGAGAGACAGACAGACAGACAGAGAGAGAGAGAGAGAGAGAGAGAGAGAGAGAGAGAGAGAGAGAGAGAGGGGGGAGGGAGGAGGAGAGAGAGGGATTTCCCCCAACAAGGACTGTAAGACTGAAAACAGTATCATCTTGGACTGTTTCAGCTCTGACGTGAAATATTATTTTCGGTCTCGATCAAAAGCATTCACGCACTCCCCCCTCCCCACACACACACACACACACACACATTCTTGTCATTAAAGTCCCTTGAGGAAAGGCCTTAGAAGGTCGAAACACAGGGGATATTCTATGAGTCTGTTGTTTTTCTTTCCGTTTATTACGTGCGGGTATATATAGATATGTATTTATAGACAGATAAACAGACAGATACACATATATAGATCTCTCTCTCTCTCTCTCTCTCTCTCTCTCTCTCTCTCTCTCATCTATCTATATATGTATATGTGTG
>CM031610.1:50809012-50819012 GCA_018398815.1 Conus ventricosus | reverse complement strand
TCTCTCTCTCTCTTCCCCTCTAAACATGAAGACAGAAGACCTCCAGACAATGTGATATATGGTGAACTGTCCAATTTTCTGATGTTCAGATATGCAGCAGCGTATGACAGTCGAGCAGTCACAAATCATGACTTGGATCTCAGGGGGCACTGGTTCGTGCCCAGGCAGCTCTCAGACAGTGAAGTGCGGAGCGGGATGTTTCCCCATCTCCCAGGTCAACCTGCACGCAGACCTGCTGTGGCGGCTGGTCTTCTTTCCTCTGTAAACACACTCTCAAGATCAGGATCGCACGTTGAAGATCATGTAACCCGTGTCAGCGTTCGCTGCGTTAAGGAAACAGGAAAATTAACCAGCATGCACCTGGATACTAAGAAAGGCGATAGGCTCCGCCAGGCATTCAACCCCCAACCCCTCCTCGCTGCCCAGTGCCCGTCCGTGATGAACACTCCGATAGCCAGCAGCGTCGTTAGCCTCAGGTCTTTAGCGGGCACCCTCACCACCTATCGGATACTGGGAAGAAGGGAATGGAGGCAGGGGTGGGGGCATCTGGGGAGAGTAGACGAGGTGGGAGAAGAGGTGAAAGGGCGGATGGGGAAGTGAGGGTGGTGGTGGTGGTGGCAGCTGGACAGGATGAGAAAAGATGACGCGCAACTGCAGCATGTCGTGTAAAGGGAAACTTTCTCCCGACCAGGCAAAAGGGACAGATTTTCAGCCAAGCCTTTCGTTGCAGCGCTTCCTCCTACTTGACAGTGTCCACGAGCAAAGCGCCCGGTGCAACGTTCCGCAATCACCCCCAGGCCCGAAATTACTCCCCGGCGGCTGAGAAAGGGCAAACTCACCTTCTTCCCGGGAAAGAAATCAAGACTGACCCCCCCCCCCCCCCCTCTGTTCCAAAACCATTTCTCGCCAAAATTCTAAGTGGCCAAAACAACAACAAATATATCAAAGGACATCCCTCTGAATTTGACAGGGGTGGAGGGATTTTAGACCTTCTACCCCTCCCCCCAACACACTGTTCAAAAACCACTTCTCTGCGAGTTATTTGGTGCACAGACCAGAAACACCTCGCTGAGTGATAAATGCACGTGTCAATCTCTATTTTTTTTTTGGGGGGGTCCTCCAACCTCCAATCTTTTCTTGCTTTTCTGTTTTTCTTTCTCTCCTTTTTTTGTGGGGCCTCCACCTTCCTCTTTTTCGCCACTTTTTTGTACGACAACTCTCACGCCCCATGCAAGTCTGTAGGTTGTATTGCTACTAATGGACATTTTCTTGCTGACTTTACTGTTTTGGCGTTTGAAACAGAGCGTCGTGGTTTATTTATAATTATGCTAATGTTTGGCAATCTCTACTTCTATGTCACATACGGCGGATAAGTTTGGGTGTTTCTGGGCCAACCCCCAAAACACTTCCCGGAAGTGTCGGAGCAAGATGGGGCGTGGTTCTGACTCTGATCCAGAATCACCCCCCCGCCCCCCCCCCCCTGAAATTCAGGTGCACTGTGTTTTAGTCAATACCTTTTATCGTTCGGGAAAATTTCAAAGAGGGGAGTAATTTTGGGACATCGGGGAAGTCGGTTCAGGATTTTACTCCCTGAGAAGAAGTGGGAAGGCTTTTTTTCTTTTTTTTTCAAGTTTGGCACGCGCTCTTTCTCACCCGCCGGGGTAGTGGCTTCGGGCGTGGTGTGATTTACGGCACGTGACGCCGGGTATCTTGCCCATCATTCCCTTCACAGGAAAGAAGAGAGAAGACCCCTTCCCTCTCTCGCCCCCTAATCACCCAAAGCAGTCATAATGACCGTAGACTCGGGGAGGCTGAGTGGGATGAGCCCCTGGTTTACGACTTGTGAGGTTCCTGGGTCAAGCCCTTCCCCATCCCTTCTACTTTGGGTATTAAGCGATGATCTGATTGCTGGTATTTCCGCTGAGATGGGAAATCAATTCAAGACACCGAGGCTTGCGGAATGGGTTAGTAAGTCAGTGCAACGATGGCAGAGGTCTCCAAACGGCCTTTTTTTCGTACAATTCGGCCAATGAATGACTAGGCAAAAAACAAAATAAAACAAAACAGGCGTGCACGCACGCACGCACACACACACACACACACACACACACACACACACACACACACACACACACACACACACACATGCACACAAACATATACACACACATACACACACGAACATATACACACACAAGTGGGGGGAAACAAGCAACTCCTCTTCTACCCTCTATACATCTATATGCACACACGCGCGCGCGCGCGCACCCACACACACACACACACAGAATTCGCACGCGCACGCATGCATGCACACACACACACATACTCGCACTCACACATACACACATACGCGCGCGCGCTATCACATACACACACGCACGCACACACACACACACACACACACACACACACACACACGCACACGCACACGCACACACATACACACACGCACACGCCTCGCATTTTCAAGGCGATTTTGCTTTTGCGTGTGTCGTTTTCGTCTGTTTGAGAATGGCAAATTTGCCCACACTCCTTCATTTTCTCCTTTAAATTGCTTTCTGAAATCGATCTTTTTTGTGTTGTTAGGCACGTGGCTGCACACAAGCCGTCATCAAGGTTCGGAAATTGCAGCAGTCATGCTCGCCGCGTGTCTCTCATTACCCGGCGCTGCTATTTCTGGTGTTTCATTTCTTTCCTTTCAGTCAGCACTAAAGGTTCCTCACAGGAGCCAGGGATGAGAAAGAGGTCATCTGGGGGATTTCAGCGATGGATTCCGTCATTCCACCTGCAGAGTTGGACTGCGGTAAGATGCGGCCGCTACACTCGCACGCGCGCACACATTTACACACACACACACACACACACACACACACACGCGCGCGCGCGCGCGCGCGCACACACACACACGCACGCACACACGCACGCATGCACGCAGGTGCGCGCACGCGCACACACACACACACACACACACACACACACACACACACACACACACACACAAAACGCATACCCACTCACATCTATGGACTCTCCAGTTTACAGACCTGCATCACCCGACAGATGTCCACCCACTACCGCACACAAGTCTACAATATACAGTGGGGTCCCTGAGAAATTCAAAGTCGTGTCTCAGTTGAAATGAGATACATTTGGTCGTTTGTGTCTGTTATTGGAAAGGCCCAGTATGAGTCTGCCCCAATCTCTAGGGGTCTTCGCAATATTAGCCTTGAGATTATTCCAGTGTTTGTTTGGCTGGTTAAGCTTCTTGCTCCTCTTTTAAGTCGGGATGTGCGGCCACTTCCTCTCTTGATGTTAAGATCTGAAAGATAGTCTATGGTATAGTAGCTTTGCTCCTGTTTGTTTAGGAGATTCTTTAGGTTTCTTATCACATCAGAATTGCCAAGCTGTAATCCAGTTCTTATGCCAGTGTGTCTGCTCTCTCATTTCCTTTAATGCCTGCATGTCTCGGGCAGTACATCCATATGAGTCTTTCCAATAGAAGCTTGCGCTTTACTTCATGTCAACAAGAGCTTCCCATTCCACTGTCCACTTTTTGAAGTGGGGTCATGGAGTCAGTTGAGTTTGAAACTGGTCTGTAGATGTGAGTCAGTGGAGGTGGCTTGTGTCACTGCTTCTACCTCCATTGTTGCACCTGAAGTTGTTACACCGCATGCACCAATGTCTTCCTGGATAGTACGGCCATTTTGCTTCACTGTGTACCCCCAGCGAGACTTACGTTTGCTGACGGAACCGTAAGTGTACATAACAATACCTTCTTTTGTGCCAAGCCATTCTACCTGCAGCTGAATTTCTGCGTTGGTTTTGCCTTCTGGCCATTCTCGACAGTGTCTGGAGCGATGGCAATTTGGTAGAGGTGTTTGAGGTGATGTGAATGCTTTTCCCATTCCTTCGTTTCTTCGAGTTCTGCTAACTGGCACACACATTGTATATTACCTTCGGCCTGTCCCATCCATGATTATCCACATCCTAGGCGAGTGCCTTCATCCTAGGCCAGTTTCCTTGACCACCGCATGCAGCGGGTTTTGGAGATTTTCAGGTGCTCTGAAATATGCCTTCACCTAGCTTGTGTCTTGCCTGCTTTGAGGGAAGGTCAAGCAGGTATTGCAGGTTCATCTGGTGTGTCCTTCGTAGTTCCCAGGATCAGTCCCACTGCTTCATTTTGAATTCTTTCTAATTTTAGAACATTGCTCTTGGACAGTGTTGTAAGCCCTAATCCATAACCAGTCACACTGAAAACAACTGCGTGATACAGTCTGTAGAGATGGCGCCGTTCAATGCCTTTAGTTGCCATTACTAGTATGGCAGACAGGCCCTTTTTGGCATTTAAGAACAACACGTAAGGAGAGAGAGAGAGAGAGAGAGAGAGAGAGAGAGAGAGAGGAGAGAGAGGAGAGAGAGAGAGAGAAGAAGAGAGAGAGGAGAGAGAGAGAAATGACGAAGATCTGTTTGTCCTTTAAGCGTTACTGCTGGTCAATTGGACCAAAGGATCAATGAAAGAAACTGTTAGCATATCTCATATATTTGCAAATGTCTGACTATAATATGCACGCGCGAGCACGCACACACACACACACAACACACACACACACACACACACACACACACACACACACACACACAGGACAGAGAGAGAGAGAGAGAGAGAGACAGACAGACAGACAGACACAGACACAGAGAGAGAGAGAGAGAGAGAGAGAGAGAGAGAGAGAGAGAGAGAGAGAGGAGAGAGAGAGAGAGAGATCTAGCCGAAGACTTCAAGGAGAAAAAAACCGGATTATTTATGTCCTGATCCAAAGTCGAAGGTGAACGAACAACTCGAGTTTTACAGCCACAAATGATCGCTTCGAGAAGAAGCCGATATGACATCCGGACAATGAAACTGACATTCGTCCACGCTACGCTACACAGCAGTAAAAGACATCTTGAGACGGTTCAATGCACTGCAGTGCAATTCAGCTTGCGCTGGAAAGCGATACGACGAATGCAACGCAGCCCAACAGCGAGGCTACAGTGCCATAACCTAATGGCCACTGAGGGCAGTGAACTATTCAACGAGATCGACGTGTCTAGGGCAGAAGGCTATCATGGAAGGCAAAACCCTGCCTTCCCCTTCTGCCGCCTTCCTTCCATGAACTAAATCAGTGGCGAGTGTCGTAGCCGCCAGCATCATTCCCGAGTGACTCGCCTATGCTTGCGGCGAGGAAAGCGACAGACGAGAGAAGGAAAGACATGGGCGTGAGACCAGTTCAAAGGAACGATACGGCTTCGTCTTCAACCACTTCTGGTTTGCTGAGGGGCCAGCATTCCCATTGTGTCATGCAACGATCACAGGACTTTCTACTTTTCATGCGCAAGTTGGAAAACGTTGCAACAATCGGGCAATTATTCTCTCGTATGCGAGAGAGCACCAAGACATTCTTGCGATCTCTTGCCTATTTCCAGTCTCGCTCGCCCTAGAGTGTAGAATGAAACTCAGCCACAAGCCAAACTCGCAAAAATTTCCGGCTTCTAGCATCCATGAAATGCGCCTCAGGAAGTGCTTGGTGAGCAGACAGGGTTTCCACGCTGCAAAACATCCGACCCCAAACAGGGGGTCGAACTGTCAGCACTGCGGCCGAAAGCTCTAACCATCTGACGACGGGCCCTTCCATCATTATATATTTGACACACTACACCACAATGGACCTGAACACTTGCCCATAGGACACTGCATAGCAATGCAACCCTAAACGACACTGCATAGCAATGCAACCCTAATAGACACTGCATAGCAATGCAACCCTAAAAGACACTGCATAGCAATGCAACCCTAACAGACACTGCATAGCAATGCAACCCTAAAAGACACTGCATAGCAATGCAACCCTAAAAGATACTGCATAGCAATGCAACCCTAACAGACACTGCATAGCAATGCAATCCTAAGACACTGCATAGCAATGCAACCCTAAAAGATACTGTACAGAAACACAATCCTAAAAGACACTACACACCATGACAGACCTGTAAGACACTGCACAGCACCGAAATCCTATAAGACACTGTACAGCACAGAAATCCTAAAAGACACTGTAAAGCACATAAATCCTATAAGACACTGCACAGCACAGAAATCCTATAAGACACTGTACAGCACCGAAATCCTAAAAGACACTGTACAGCACCGAAATCCTAAAAGACACTGTACAGCACCGAAATCCTAAAAGACACTGTACAGCACCGAAATCCTAAAAGACACTGTACAGCACCGAAATCCTAAAAGACACTGTAAAGCACCGAAATCCTAAAAGACCCTGTACAGCACCGAAATCCGAAAAGACCCTGTACAGCACCGAAATCCTAAAAGACACTGTACAGCACCACAATCCTAAAAGACCCTGTACAGCACCGAAATCCTAAAAGACACTGTACAGCACCACAATCCTAAAAGACATTGTACAGCACCACAATCCTAAAAGACACTGCACAGCACCGAAATCCTAAAAGACACTGTACAGCACCACAATCCTAAAAGACACTGTACAGCACCACAATCCTAAAAGACCCTGTACAGTACCGAAATCCTAAAAGACCCTGTACAGCAGAGAAATCCTAAAAGACCCTGTACAGCCCACAATCCTAAAAGACCCTGTACAGCCCACAATCCTAAAAGACACTGTACAGCACCACAATCCTAAAAGACACTGTACAGCACCACAATACTGCGACACAATACAACAGGACACACTGCACTAAAACACAATACAACAGGGCACACTGCACTACGACACAATACAACAGGACACACTGCACTACGACACAATACAACAGGACACACTGCACTACGACACAATACAACAGGACACACTGCACTACGACACAATACAACAGGACACACTGCACTACGACACAATGTAACAGAACTCACTGCACTACGACACAATGTAACAGAACTCACTGCACTACAACACAATGTAACAGAACTCACTGCACTATGACACAATACAACAGGACACACTGCACTACAACACAATGTAACAGAACACACTGCACTACAACACAATGTAACAGAACTCACTGCACTATGACACAATACAACAGGACACACTGCACTACAACACAATGTAACAGAACACACTGCACTACAACACAATGTAACAGAACACACTGCACTACAACACAATGTAACAGAACACACTGCACTACAACACAATGTAACAGAACTCACTGCACTACAACACAATGTAACAGAACTCACTGCACTACAACACAATGTAACAGAACTCACTGCACTATGACACAATACAACAGGACACACTGCACTACAACACAATGTAACAGAACACACTGCACTACAACACAATGTAACAGAACTCACTGCACTACAACACAATGTAACAGAACACACTGCACTACAACACAATGTAACAGAACTCACTGCCCTATGACACAATACAACAGGACACAATGCACTACAACACAATGTAACAGAACACACTGCACTACAACACAATGTAACAGAACTCACTGCACTACAACACAATGTAACAGAACACACTGCACTACAACACAATGTAACAGAACTCACTGCACTATGACACAATACAACAGGACACACTGCACTACAACACAATGTAACAGAACTCACTGCACTACAACACAATGTAACAGAACTCACTGCACTACAACGTGCAGAGCTACGCCATGCACCGAACACCAAGCCTCACAAGGTAACGTGAGGTTATGCTGCCTATTCCCCAGCCGACCACAAAGGGCCATATCAGGGCTGTCACCGCGTTCAAGTCAACTCACAAGTCATATATATATATATATAAATAAATCAAAAGACTCATTCACACAACCCTTTAAAACACACCTTCCAAAACGCACCGGAAATTTTGTTAAAACTCTTTCCTTTGTTAAATCTTAGATCTGATGAAAAATCTTACTCTCCCTCAGAAATTCAAAGATCACATCAGGTGGGACATCTCTGAACAAAGTTTTCATGGAGTCTGCTGTAAAAATGTTTATGTCTCATGTCATGCAAGTCCCAACACAATAAAAAAAAAAGAGTCTGAAAGAATATGTTTGACAGTGAGTGGCACATGACATGGAATGCACCACGGAGCTTCTTCACCTTTTAAAAGATAAGGATGGGTGAATGAGGAGTATAGCCTGTGCGCAAACGGCAGTAGACTGTTTCACAAATCTCCGACCCATCCCACCCAACCCCAGTACCAGCTTGTACTCACAGGTTGTAGTGGACATCCGCCATGTTGCCGCGGTACTTGAGGGCGTTCCTGTAGGCCTCCTCCGCTTCGCCCAGCCGTCCTTCGTTGTTCAGCACGTTGGCCAGGTTACCCCAGGCTGTGGACAACACCCACGGTTAATGACTACAGCGTATATCGTCATTCTAGACATAACCATTCTGACAAGACAGTCGAAAGCTGACGTAGTGGTAACAGATTTACTGCTGTTGTGGGCAATTTCAAATTAACGTCACTCGTGTTAGTTTGGCTCAGGGTCCTTCAAAACCTTCGACCATAACAAAATACAGCACACCGGAACGTCTGTTCTCAATGTTCACACACACACACACACACACACACACACACACACACACACCGCGCGCGCGCGCGCGCGCGCGCGCGCGCGCACGCACGCTCGCTCGCACGCACGCACGCACGCACACAACAGCGCGTGCGCGCGTCCGCACACGCGAAAAGAGAGAGAGAGAGAGAGAGAGAAGGAGAGAGAGAGAGAGAGAGAGAAAGGAAAGAGAGGAAGAGAGAGGCTTTCTGACGTCACGTTTAACGTCTAAAATCCACACACAAAGCATAAGAGACTGCAAACGAGACATCGCACAGCAAAGCAGCTAGCTTTCATTGGCCATGGTTTGAATGCTCCAGATTAATCCTCGATCATAATTTTTTATTTATGTACGCAGAATCCGACATCCTAGCAAAATTTCTGTGTATGTGGCTGTGTTGTGTGTGTGTTAATTGTGGTCGTGTGTGTGTTGTTTGTGTGAGTGTGCGTGTTGTGCGTGTGTGTGTGGTGTGTGTGTGTGTGTGTGTGTGTGTGTGTGTGTGTGTGTGTGTGTGTGTGTGTGTGTGTGTGTGTGTGGTGTGTGTGTGTGTGCGTGCCTGCGTGTGCCTGCGTGCGTGCGTGCGCGCGTGCCTGCGTGTGTGTGTGTGTGCGTGTGCGTGCGTGCGCGCGCGCGTGTGTGAATGTGTTATTTTCTTTCTTTTCTTTTTCTTTTTTGACCGCATGTGGCGACTGAGGACCGTAGTTAGCTAATGCTTATCATGTATCTCTAAAATGGGAAGGCGCCTGGAAGGACTTGGAACAATCTTGATTTCATCTGATTGAGTGTTTGTTCGTTCCACGATTATAAGAAGAAAAACGTCTCGCCATATTCTGAAGAACGACATGGCTCTAGATGCGTAACAATCATGAAACGTAATAAAACGGGAACAAGAGAAGGGGCATCGGGAAGGGTTGTTCTCTCTCTCTCTCTCTCTCTCTCTCTCTCTCTCTCTCTCTCCTCTCTCTCTCTCTCTCTCGGTGTGTGTGTGTGTGTGTGAGAGAGAGAGAGAGAGAGAGAGAGAGAGAGAGAGAGGAAGGGAGAGAGAGAGAGAGAGAGAGAGAGAGTGAGAGAGAGAGAGAAGAGAGAGAGAGAGGTTTATGTGTCTATCTCAATTAGAAAGTTTTACACATATAATCCCAAGTTCAAAACACTGGACGCCACAAACAAGCTTGAAGGACTCAAAGGTTGATGAAGAACGTGCAAAAATAGCAACGACAAGAACACTGGGCCAGACGTCATTAATTTGTTGATATGGAGCGGTGCAAACATCAAAAATCTGCCCTATTCAAAATACACTTTGAAAGACAGACATGCGTTCAAGAGGCTGGGCCACGACACACAATCCTTCTCAACGAAGTGCTCCGTTGGTTTTATTGCTACTCCCAAAAGGTTGGGGGGGGGGGGGGG
>CM031610.1:50789012-50804012 GCA_018398815.1 Conus ventricosus | reverse complement strand
AAAATGCATTAATTTTCCACAGAAAAGGGGGCTTAGGGGGTGAGGGTTCCCGCCTGTGGTCGATCAAAAATGATCACCCCCACGTGAAGTGAAATTATTTCCACATAAGGAGCTTAGAGGGGGGGGGTTTCCCGGGGTGTGGGCGATCACAAAAGATACCCCCAGTGAGTGGGGTATTATTGTCCACAGTAGGGAGCTTATAGGGGGGGGTTCCTGCGGGTTTGGGGGCGATCACAAGATCACCCCACTTTAAGTGACTATTTTTGTCCCCATAAGGGAGCTTAAGGTGAGGGGTTTTCCTTTCCCTGGGTCGATTTACAAAAGATTTACCCCCACGTGAAGTGACTTTTTATTTTCCCCAGTAAGGGAGTTTGTGGGGGGGGTTCCTGCGGTGGTCGATCACAATGATCACCCCCCACGTGAAGTGGGGCTATTATTTTTCCCCAGTAAAGGGGGCTTATAAGGGGAGGGTTCCTGGTGTGGTCGATCACAATGATCACCCCCACTTTTAAATGACTTTTTATTGTTTCCCCATTTAAGGGTTTGCTTTTGGGAGGGAGGGTTCCCGCGTGTGGGCGATCACAATGATCAAACCCCCCCGTGAAGTGACTAATTTTTTCCCACGTAAGGGGGTTAGTAGGTGAGGGGGTTTCCGGGGTTTTGGTCGATCACAATGATCACCCCCCCGTGAAGTGCTATTAATTTTCCACTTTAAGGGGGCTTTTTAGGTGAGGGGGTTCCCGCGTGTGGTCGAACAAATGATCACCCCCACGTGAAGTGACTATTTTGTCCACAGTAAGGGGGGTTAGTAGGGGGGTTCCTGCGTGTTTGGGCGATACAATGAAAACCCCCACGTGAAGTGACTATTATTGTCCCAGTAAGGGAGCTTAGTTTGGGGAGGGTTCCTTGGGGGGTGGCGTTTACAATGATTTCCCCCCCCCGTGAAAATGACTAAATTTTGTCCCCAGTAAGGGGGCTTGGGAGGGGGGGGTTCCTGCGTGTTTTGGGCGATTTACAATGAACACCCCCCCGTGAAAGGGCATTTTTTGTCCACCGTAAGGGAGCTTAGTGGTGAGGGTTCCGCGTGTTGGGCGAAACACAAATGAACACCCCCAAAGTTAAGTGAATTATTGTTAAAAGGAAGGGGGCTTAGTAGGGGGGGTTCCGCGTGTGGTCGACACAATGAAAACCCCCCCGGAAAAGACTTTAAATTTTCCACATTTAAGGGGGATTAAGGTAGGGGGTTTCCCGCCCTGTGGGCGATCACAAAGATCACCCCACGTGGAAAAATGATTTTATTGTCCAAAAGTAAGGGGCTTAGTTGGGGGGGGTTCCTGCGTTTGTCGAACACAAAGATTTACCCCCCCCGGAAATGAATATTACGGGCCACATTTAAAGGGGGGTTTGTAGGTGGGGTTTGCGTGTGGGGCGAAACCCAAAGATCACCCCCACGGAAGGGGGACTATTTAAAAGTCCACAGTAAGGGGGGTTAGTAGGGGAGGGTTTTTCCCGCGTGTGGTCGATCCCAATGATCACCCCCAGGAAGTGGGCTATTACTGTCCACAAAAAAGGGGGTTGTAAAGGGGGGGGGCTGCTTTTGGGTTTGATCAAAAATGAAACACCCCCCCGTGGAAAATGCCTTTTTGGGCCCCAGTAAGGGGGGTTTAGGTGAGGGTTTTCCTTTCGTGGGTCGATCCCCAATTTTCCCCCCACGTGAAATGACTTTTACTGTCCACGTAAGGGAGCTTAGTAGGGGGGGGTTCCTGCGTGTGGTGATCACAATGATCCCCCCCCACGTGAAGGGGGATATTATTGTCCCATTTTGGGGGGTTTGTAGGTGGGGTTTCCCGCTGTGGTCGTTTCCCAAAGATCACCCCACGTAAGTGAATATTATTGTCCACATTTAAAGGGGGCTTTTAGGTGAAAGGGGTTTCCCCCTCGTGGTCGATCACAATTTATTTACCCCCAGTGAAATGATATTTTTGTCCCAGTAAGGGGGCTTAGTAGGGGGAGGGTTCCTGCGTTGGGGGGCGATCACAATGTTTAACCCCCCAGTGAAGTGACTATTAAAGGGCCCCAGTAAAGAGCTTAGTAGGGGGGGTTTCCCCGGTGTGGTCGACACAATTGGGTCAACCCCCCCTTGGGGGACTATTATTTTCCACAGGAAGGGGGTTAGTAGGTAGGGTTCCCGGGGGTGGGCCCATCACCCAAAGTCCCCCCCGTGAAAATGAAAATTATTGTCCCCCAGTAAGGGGGTTAGGGGGTGGGGGGGTTCCCGCGTGTGGTCGATCACAAGATCACCCCCCCCGTGAAGAGACAAATTTTTGGGCCACAGTAAGGGGGCTTAAATGGGGAGGGGGTCCCGCGTGTGGGCGTCACCCCCGATCCCCCCCCGTGAAGTGACTATTAAGGGGCCCCGTAAGGGGGTTTGTAGGTGGGGTTCCTGCGGGTGGGCCCATCACAATGATCACCCCCCCACGTGAAGGGGACTTTTTGTCCCGTAAGGGTTAGGGGGGTGGGGGGTTCCGGGGTGTGGTCACACAAAGGGTTCCCCCCACGGGAATTTATTTTATTGTCCCATAAGGGTTAAATAAGGGGAGGGTTCCCGCTGTGGTCGATCACAATTTATACCCCCACGTGAAGTGATATTATTTCCCCATAAGGGAGCTTAGTAGGGGGGGTTCCCGCTGTGGTCGCACAATGATCACCCCCAGGGAAGGACTATTAAATTTTCCACAGTAAGGGAGCTTAGTAGGGGGGGTTTTCCCCGGGGGTGGGCCCCCAAAAATGATCCCCCCCCCAAAGGGGAAAATGACATTATTTTCCCCCCAATAAGGGGGGTTGTAGGTTGGGGGGGGGGGTTTTCCCGGTGTTTGGGCGATCACAATTAACCCCCCCCGTGAAGAACTATTATTGTACATTTAAGGGGGGGGAGAAAAGGGGGAGGGTTCCTGGTGGTCGGAAAACAATTTAAACACCCCACTGGAATATTAGCCCCCATAAACCCCCCCAAAACTCTTGGTCACCAAAATATACCCCCTTCAACCCCCCACAATTGACCTTTTACAAAATTCCCCCCCCAAACCAAACAAAATTATTACCCCCCCCCGGGGCCCCACAATTCCCCCCCCCGAATGTTTACCCCCCCGAAGGGGAAAAAGGGGGCCCCCGGGGGCCCTTTTCCCCCCCCAATACCCTTTATTTCCACGAAGGGACCCCCCAACCCGGGGGCCCCCCAATACCCCCCCCTTTTCCCATTTGTACCCCTTTGGGTTTTGGTGAATTCCTCCTTTTATCAAAATACCCCACCCAAACAATTTCCCCCGGGGAGCCCCCCTTTTAACCCCCCCCTGGCCCCCCCAATTGCACCCCTTTTAATAAATTGGCCCTAAGGGCCCCCTTTGAATAGGGTTTTGGTGGGCCCCACACCCCCCCCCTTTACCCCCCCCCCCCGTGAAGGCCCCCCCCCCCCCCACAAAGGGGGAAAAGGGCCCGGTTGGGGGAACCCCGTCCCCCCAAACCCCCCCCCCTTTTTCCCCTGGGGGGGAAACCCCCCCCCCCAACCCCCCCCCCCCCTAAGTTATTTTTCCCCCCCCCCAAAACCCGAGGGGGCAGGGTGGCCCCGCCCCCACGTAAGTGCTATTTTTGTCCCCGGGAAAGGGGGCTTTGTAGGTGAGGGGTTTCCCGCGGTGGCGATCACAATGATCACCCCCCCGTGAGTGAAATTAATGTCCACAGTAAGGAGGTTAGAAGGGGGGGGAGGGGGTTCCCGGGTGTGGGGCCCATCACAATGACAAACCCCCCCGGGAAAATGACTATTACAGTCCCCCCGTAAGGGAGGGGAGGGTGGGGGTTTCCCGGTGTGGTCCCATCACAAAGATACCCCCCCTGAAGGGACTATTTTTGTCCCCCAGTAAGGGCTTTAAGGGGGGGGGGGGGTTCCTGCGTGTGGTCGATCACAATGGGTCCCCCCCCATTTAAGGAAAATATTTTTTGTCCAATTTGGGAGTTTTGTAGGGGGGGGGTTCCCGCGTGTGGGCGATCCCCAAAAGATCAACCCCACGTTAAGTGCTATTATTTTCCCCAGTTAAAGGGGCTTTTGTAGGTGGGGTTCCTGCGTGTGGCGATCCCCAATGAAACACCCCCCCGTTAAGAGATTTTAAATTTTTCCACGTAAGGGGGCTTATGGTTTAGGGTTTTTTTTGGGGTGGTCGATCCCAATGATACCCCCCACGTGAAATGATATTTTGTCCACAGGAAGGGGGTTAGTTAAAGGGGAGGGTTCCTCGGTGGTCGAAACACCCAAAAATCACCCCCCCGTGAAGTGGGCTTTTTAAATTTTCCAGAAAAGGGAATTATTAAAGGGGAAAGGGTTTTCCCCCCCTGTTTCGTCAAATGATCCCCCCCCCGGAAGTGAAATTATTGTCCCCAAATAAGGAGCTTAGTAGGGGATTTCCTGCGTGTGGTCGATCACAAGGTTTACCCCCCGTGAAGTGCTATTTTTGGGGCCCCATAAAGGGGGCTTAGTAGGTGGGGGTTTCTGCGTGTGGTCCCATCACCAAAGATCCCCCCACGTGAAGTGACTATTTTTGTCCACGTTTAAGGGGGCTTTGTAGGGGGAGGGGGTTCCCGCGTGTGGTCGATCACAAAGAACCCCCCCCCCTGAATGGGAATATTATTGTCCCCCGTAAGGGAGCTTAGTAGGTTTAGGGGTTTTGCTTTTGGGCGAACACAATGATCACCCCCACGTGGGAAAAGGGCTTTTTTTGGGCCCCAGTAAAAAAGGGTTTGTTTGGGGGGTTCCCGCTGTGGTCGATCACAATGATCACCCCCAGTTTAAGTAAATTTATTGTCCACGGGAAAAAAGCTTAGTAGTTTGGGGGTTCCTGGGGTGTGGTGATCACAAAAAGGGTCACCCCCCCGTGGGAAATGACTAAATTTTTCCACAGTAAGGGGGCTTAGTTTGGTGGGGGGGTTCCCGCGGTGGTCGATCACAAGTTTTCCCCCCCCGTGAAAAATGACTAAATTTTTGCCCCCAGTTGGGGGGCTTAGTAGGTGGGGTTTCCCGCGTTGGTCGATCCAATGACACCCCCCCGTTTAAGGACTATTTTTGTCCCCGGGAAAGGGGGGCTTAGTGGGGAGGGTTTTGGGTGTGGTCGATCACAAAAATCACCCCCCCGTGAAGGACTATTTTTTGTCCACAGTAAGGGGTTAGTAAAGGGGGAGGGGTTCCCCGCGGGGTGTCGATCACAAAAAAACCCCCCCCGGGGAAAATGGGGCTATTTTTGTCCACAGTAAAAGGGGCTTTGTAGGTGGGGGGGTTTCCCGCGTGTGGGCGATCACAATGAAACCCCCCCGTGAAAGGGGCTTTTTTAATTTTCCACAGTAAGGGAGTTAAATAGGTGAGGGTTTTCCCGCGTGGGGCGATCCCCGGGTCACCCCCCCGTGAAAGGGTATTATTGTCCACCCTAAGGGAGCTTAGTAGGGGGAGGGGTTCCCGGTGTGGTCGCCCCAATTATCCCCCCCACGTGGGAAAAGGGCTATTATTGCCCCCAGTAAAGGGGGCTTTGGGAGGTGAGGGTTCCTGCGTGTGGGCATCACAATGATCACCCCCACGTGAAGGGACTATTATTGTCCCCCCGTAAGGGGGCTTTTTTAGGGAGGGTTTTCCCGGGGTGTGTTTGATCACAATGATCAACCCCCCCGTGAAGGGATATTATTTTCCCCAGTTTAAGGGGTTAGGAAAGGTTTGGGGGGGCCGGGGTGTTGGGCGATTAATGATCCCCCCCACGTGAAGTGACAAATTTTTGTCCAAAAGTAAGGGGGGTTTTTTAAGGGGGGGGTTCCTGCCCTGTGGGCGATCCCAAAGATCACCCCCCCTGAAGTGACTATTTCTGTCCCCAGTAAGGGGGCTTAGAAGGGGGGGGGTTCCTTTCGTGTGGGCGATCACATGATTCACCCCCACGGGAAATGACAATTTTTTGTCCCCAGTAAGGGGCTTTGGGTGAGGGTTTTCCCGCGTGTGGGGCGTCACAATGATCACCCCCCCGTGAAGGGACTATTAAATTTCCACCCGTAAAGGGTCCCAGTAGGGGAAGGGGGCCCGCGTGGGGGTCGAAAACACAAATCACCCCCCCGTTAAATGCTATTATTTTCCACCCGGGGGGGGGCTTAGTTTGGGGAGGGTTCCTGCGTGAGGGCGATCCAATGATCACCCCCAGTGAAGTGACTATTATTGTCCAAGTAAGGGAGCCCTTGAAGGGGGGGGTTCCTGCGTGTTTGGGCGAACACAATGATTTACCCCCCCGTGAAGGATATTAATTTTTTTCCCCAAATAAGGGAGCCTTTTGGGGGGGGGAGGGTTTCCCGCTGTGGTGATTAAAAATGATCACCCCCAAAGTGAAATGACTATTTTTGTCCAAATTTAAAGGGGGCTTAGTAGGGAGGGGTTTCCTTCCCTGGGGGTCGATACAATTATAACCCCCCCGTGAAATAATATTTTGCCCCCGTTGGGGCTTGTAGGTGAGGGTTCCGCGGGGCTTTACAATGAACACCCCCCCCTGAAGTGATATTATTGTCCACGGGAAGGGAGTTAGTAGGTTAGGGGTTGCCTGCGTGTGGTCGGGTCACCAAAGGGCACCCCCCCGTGAAGTGACTTTATTGTCCCCGTAAGGGGGGTTTTGTAGGTGGGGGGGTTTCCCGCGGGGGTCGATCACAAACACCCCCACGTGAAGTGCTATTTTTGTCCAAAAGTAAGGGGGGTTAGTAGTTTAGGGGTTTGGGTGGTCGATCACAATGACACCCCCCCGTGAAGTGACTAATTTTTGTCCCCCAGTAAGGGAGCTAGAAAGGGGGGGGTTCTGGTGTGGTCGATCAAATGATCCCCCCCCCACGGAAGTACTAATTTTTGTCCAAAATTAAAAGGGGTTTTGTAGGTGAGGGGTTTCCCGCGTGGGTCGAAACACAAAGAACAAACCCCCCTTTTTAGATATTTTGTCCCCTTAAGGGGTTTTAGGTGGGGGTTCCGGGGTGTGGTCCCCATCCCCAATGATCACCCCCCCGTGAAAGGGCTATAATTTTCCACAGTAAGGGAATTTTGTATGGGGTTTTTCCCGCGTGTGGTCGATCACAATGAACACCCCCACGTGAAGTTTATATTATTGTCCCCCCAGTAAGGGAGCTTAGTAGGAGGGGTTTTTGCGTGTGGTCGATCCAAAAATGGGTCCCCCCACGGGGAAGGTTAAAAACTATTATTGTCCCCGGTTTAAAGGGGGCTTAGTAGGTTTTGGGGTTTTCCCCGGTTGGGGCGATCACAAAGACACCCCCCCGGGAAAAGGGCTATTATTGTCCACAGTAAAGGGGGCTTAAGTAGGTGATGGTTCCCGCGGTGGTCCGAACCCCCAAAGTCCCCCCACTGAAGGACAAAATTAAATTTTCACAGTAAAGGGGCTTAGTAGGTTTAGGGTTTCCCGCGTGTGGTCGAACAAAAGATACCCCCCCCTTTAAAGGGACTATTAAATTTTCCCCCGTAAAGGGGGGGGCCCTTTTTTGTAAAAGGGGAGGGTTTCCGCGTGTGGTCCCCCTCACAATGGGTCACCCCCCCGTGAAGTGAAAAATTTTTTTGTCCACAGGAAAGGGGGTTTGAAAATGGGGTTTTGCGTGGGTCGAACACAATGATCACCCCCCCCTGAAGGGGACTTTTATTGTCCCCAGTAAGGGAGGGTTTTTGTAGGGAGGGGGCCGCGTTTTGGTCGTCACAATGGATCCCCCCCGTTAATTTACTTTATTGTTTTTCCCCCCCAGTAAGGGAGTTAGAAAGGGGAGGGTTTTGGGGGGCCCATCACAAAGATCACCCCCCCGTGAAAGGGGCCTTTTTATTGTTTCCCCAAAAGGGGCATTTGAAAGGGGAGGGGCCCCGCGTGTGGTCCCGATTTAAAAAAGATCACCCCCCCCGTGAAAGGGCAAAATTTTCCCCATTTAAGGGGAGTTAGTAGGTGGGGGTTTCCCGCGGGTGGCGATCACAATGATCACCCCCACGTGAAGGCAATTTTTGTCCCAGTTGGGAAACTTTGTAGGTTTGGGGGTTTTCCCGGTGTGGGGCGATCACAATGATTTACCCCCCCGTGAAGTGGGTATTATTTTCCCAAAAGGGGGCCGTTTATGGGGGTTTTTCCTCGTGTGGGCGAAAACACAATGTCCCCCCCGTGAAAAGGGCTATTATTGGGCCACAGTAAAGGGGCAAAAAGGGGGGGGGGTTTCCGCGTGTGGTTTGATTTCCCCAATATAAACCCCCCCGTGAGGGATTTATTTTTCCCGTAAGGGGCTTAGTAAGGGAGGGGTTCCGGTGGGTCGATCACAATTATCACCCCCCCTTTAAGTGAAAATTTTTTCCAAAAGTAAGGGAGCTTTGTAGGGAGGGTTCCCGCGGTGGGCGATCACAATTATAAACCCCCGTGAAGTGCTATTAATTTTCCCCAAAAAAGGGGGTTAAATAGGTGGGGGTTTCCCGCGTGTGGTCGATCACAAAGATCCCCCCAAAGGAAAGGGACTATTATTTTCCCCCCTAAAAAGGGGGGCTAGTAGGTGAGGGGTCCGGTGTGGGCGACACAAAATCACCCCCCCGTGAAGTGTTTTTATTGTCCCCAGAAAGGGGGCTTTGTAAAGGGGAGGGGTTTCCCGCGTGGGTCGATCAAATGATTACCCCCACTGAAGGGACTATTTAAATTTTTCCCCAGAAAAGGGGTTTTAGGTGAGGGTTCCTTTTCGTGAGGGATCACAAAGAATTTACCCCCCCTTTAAGTGACTATTATTGTCCCCAGAAAGGGGGTTAATTAAAGGGGAGGGGTTCCTGGTTTTGGTCGATCACAATGAAAACCCCCACGGGGAAGTACATTTTTTGTCCCCCCCCAAGGAGTTTTGTAGGTTGGGGGGTTCCCGCGTGTGGGCGACACAAAGATCACCCCCCACGTGAAGTGATTTTATTGTCCCAGAAAGGGGGGCTTAAATAGGTTTGGGGGCCCCCCGCGGTGGGCCTACAAGGAAACACCCCCCCCGTGAAGTGACTATTATTGGGCCAAGTAAGGGAGTTAGTAGGTGGGGTTCCCGCGGGGCGATCACAATGAAAAAACCCCCCCGTGAAATTTTTTAAAAAAAAGTCCACAGTTAAAGGGAGCTTGTAAGGGGGGGTTCCCCGGGGGTGGTCATCACAATGAAACACCCCCCCCGGAAGTGGACTAATTTTTGTCCAAAAGTAAGGGGCTTAGTAGGTGAGGGTTTTCGGGGCGGGGGTCGATCACAATAACACCCCCCTGAAGTGAAATATTATTTCCCCTAAAAGGGGCTTAGTTGGGGAGGGTTTTTCCCGGTGTGGTCGTTACAAAAAAAAAATTTACCCCACTGAAAGGGCTAAATTAAAATTTCCCAGTAAGGGGGTTGTAGGGGGGGTTCCTTTGGGGTGGCGAACAAAAATGACACCCCCCCGTGAAGTGATATTTAGCCCCCGAAAAAGGGGCAAGGGAGGGAGGGTTTCCCGGGGGTGGTCCCTATCCCCAATGATTTTACCCCCACGGAAGTTTTCTATTATTTTCCACAGTAAGGGGCTTAGTAGGGAGGGTCCCCCGTTTTGGCGTCAAATGAACACCCCCCGGGGAAAAAAGGTCCACCAAAACAGTGGGATTTTCCCGCCCGGGGGGTTGACCTGAAAACCCGATTTTAAAGGCTTTCCCCAAAAGGGGGCAAAAAAGGAATTTAGGGTTCCACAGGTTTTGATCACCTGATCCCCCCCTTTTAAGGGGGGCTAATGACAAAAGGGGGAAACATTGGAAGGGAGGAACCGGGTGGGGGTCGAAAAAAAAAATCCCCCGAATATAATTATTTTCCCTTTAAACCTTTTGACCCCGCCTTTCTTTCCCCCCCTCCCCCCCCCCACCCCCCCCCCCCCCCCCCTTTTCCCCCCCCCCCCCCCCCCCCCCCCCCCCCCCCCCCCCCCACCCCTCCCCCCCCCCCCCCAAGGGGCCCCCCCCCCCCCCCCCCCCCCGTCAACCCAAAATTTTTCTTAAAAACCCCTTGGGGGGAAACAAAAAACCCCCATTAATTATTTTTCCAAGTTAAAAATTCTTTTATTTAAGGGTTTTCTTGGCAAAATAAAACTTAAGTGGGGCTTTTATCCCCAAAAAATTAGCTTGTTTTGGGTTTTCTTTTTCAAAAAAAAACCCCCCCCAAATAAGTTTTTTTTACCCAAAATAAGGGGATCAATTTAGGTTTTGGGGTTCCCCTTTTTAACGACAAAATGGCCCCCCACCCCCGTCAATTTTTTAAAATATTTTTAAAATACGGGAATTGGTTATTAAAACCTGCCAAAGGAACAACAAAAGGGAACCCCAAAAAACCCCCCCGGAATACTAATAAGGGGGGAAAGGACACGGCCCCCCGGACCCATCCGCCCCACTGAACACCAAAAAGGAAATCCCACAAAAGGGACATTGCCCCCGATGAAACCCCAAGGGCCATCCACTTTAAAAATTTTAGGGGGGAGGAAGAGGGGGAACGAAGTAAAGAGAGGGAAAGGGAAAAAAATTTTCAAATAAAAAAACAATAAATTTTTCCCAAAAATGCCAAACGGGTCCCCCCCCCCCCCCCCCCCCCCCAAAAAATTTTTAAAGGGGACAGAAAAAAAACCTTTAAGAAGGCAAAGGGAAATTTTCAAAAAAAACCAACAAAACCCACCCCCAACCCCAACAAACACACACAAAAGGCCCACAACACCAAACAACTCAAAAAGGGGGCGAAACAAAATTTTTAAAAGTTTGTGAAAAAAGAAAATTTAAGTAAAGTTTATCCTTTTCAATTTTTTTTTCCCTTTTTATAAATTATTCAAAAAAGGAATTTCAAAAATTTTAAATCATTTGAAAAACCAAAAAAAAAGGGAAAAAAAAATTAATAAAAAAAAAAAGGGCGAGGAGGAAGGAAGAAAAATTATAATAAAAAAAAAATACCAAAGCAATTTTTTAGGATGAAAATTAATATTTTGCACAAAAAAAAATCCCTTTAGAGAGAGAGAAAAGAGAGAGAAGAGAAGGGAGAGAGGGTAAAGGAAAAAGTTTAAAAAAAACTTGAAAAAAAAAAAAGGAAAAAAAAATAAAGGGAAAAAAAACTTGGTTAAAAGAAAGACTACAAAAATTTAAAAAAAAGAAAGGGAAAAACAAAATTGAAAAAAAAAGGGGAAAAGGGGCCCGGGGAAATTACCAAAACCAAAAAAAAAACAACCAAAACAAAAAAACAACAAAAAAAAACAATTTAACAAAAAAGACAAACAAAGACCACCCCCCCCCCCAAAAAGAGAGGAGAAAAGAGAGAGAGGAAAAGAAAAGAGAGAGAGAGAGAGAGAGAGAGAGAGGAGAGGGGGAAGGGAAAAAATCGATTTATTTTCCCAAAAAATTAAAATTTATTAAAAAAAAAACGAACAATTTAATAAAAATTAGACCCAAAAAAAATTAAAAAAATGGAGGATTAAAAAACCCCCCCAAAAGGGAAAGGAAAAAGGGGGAAAGGGAAAAATGCCAAAAAAAAATTTGGCATTTTTAAGACGGGGAGAAGCAAACAAAAAAAGGAGGAAAAGGAAAAAAGAAGGAAAGGAGAGGAGAAGAAACTGAAAAAAAAAACAAAAAAAAAAAACCCCAATCCAAAATTTTAAAGAAAAAAAAAACCAAAGAAAAAAAAGAAGAAAATTAAAACGGGAAACAAAAAGAAGGAAAGGGGTTAAAAAGTTTGCAAGGAAAAAAAAAAAACCAAAATAACGGAAAAGAAATGCCCCAAAAAAAAGCGAAATTTCCCCCGACTAAAAAAACCCCCCCCCCCAAAATAAAAAAAAAAAAAAAAAAAAAAAAAAAGGGGGAGAGGGAAACACACTTTCCCCAATCAAAAAACCCGAATATCCCAGCAAAATTTCCCGCCAACTCCCCGGGGGGGTGGGGGTTGGGGGGGGTGTGGGGTGTTGGGGGGGGTGAAGTGGGGGAAAGGGTGGGGGGGTGGGTTTGGGGGTGTTTTTTCCCCTCTTCTCTTTTCTCCAAATTAAAAAAAAAAAAAAGAAACTAAGATTGACCGAAACAAAAAGGAAGGAATGGTTAAAAAATTAGGTGCAGAGGGGGAAAAGTCCCCAAACGGAAGGAAAATTTCCCAATTTGGGAAATTTTCCCCCCCCTTTTTAAGGGGGGGCCCCCCCCCCCCCCCACCACACCCCCCCACCCCCCCCCCCCCCCCCCCCCCCCCCCCCCCCCCCCCCCCCCCCCCCCCCCCCCCCCCCCCCCCCCCAAAATTTTTCCCCCCCCCCCCCAAAAACCTCCCCGAAAACCCTTTTCCCCCGAAAAAGGGGTTTTTGGGGTTTTGGGTGGGTGAGGGGGAGGGGGGTAGGGCCCCCTAAAATGTGGATTTTGGGTTTTTGGGGGTTTTTGGGTTTTGACCGTCTCCCCCCCCTTCAAGGCCCCCAAAAATTTTCAACCCCCAAAAACCCAAAAAATTTTTTTCGACATTAACCCCCGGTCCCAAAGAAAAGTTGGGACCCCTTTCCTAAAAAAAAAAAAAATAAAAAAGAGAAAAATTAAAAGAAAGAGAAAAGAGGAAAAGAAAAGGCCCCGGTTTTAAAAAAGGCACCCCCAAGGGGGGATAGCTTTCTTTCCCTTATTTCGCGCTAAAAATTTGGTTTGGCAAGGGCAATAAGGCCCCCCTTTTGCCAACCAAACAAAACATCCCCCAAACCCCATTAAAAAAACCACCCCCCGGGTTTTTAAAAAAAAAGGGGGGAAAAAGGGAAAAAAAATTTTTCCTTTTCCTTTTAATTTCACTTCCTTTAAAAAATTAAAAAATCCCCCGGGAAAAATTTTTTTTGCCCTCCCTTAAAAAATTAAAACAAAAACTCCCCCCTTTTTTCCTTTCCCCCCCAAAACCCCGCCCCCCCCCCACCCAAAAACCCCCCCAACCCCCCAAAACCCCCCCCCCCCCACCCCCCCCCCAAACCCCCCCCCCCCCCCAAAAACCCCCACCCCAACCCCCCGGGGGGGGGCGGGGCCGTTTGCCCCCCCCCCCCCCCCCCCTTTTTTCCCCCCCGGCCCCCCCCCCGCAAATGAAGCCCCTTTTTAAAACCTGAACGAAGGATCATCCATAACGTGTTTCGCATTTCCCAGCGGACTCAAGCTATATGACCGTCATCTCTCTTGCAAGAACAAAAATTGTCAGCAAATAGCGAAGAAATCTTTGTCGACATACCACGGTGGCACGCATGTAAGGGAGCGCGCGTGTACTGAGAGAGAGAGAGAGAGAGAGAGAGAGAGAGAGAGAGAGAGAGAGAGAGAGAGAGAGAGAGAGAGAGAGAGAGAGAGAAAGAGAGAGAGAGAGAATGCAAAACGTTTCGTTCATATAAAAGGCTTATGCCCCTATCTGAAGGGGGATAGTCGTTATCTAACTTCATACGCGCATACACATAACATGGAAATTAAGGCACTGGTCATATAGCATTTATAAGGAAACAACAACAACAACACACACACACACACACACACACACACACACACACACACACACACACACACCAAGAGAGAGAGAGAGAGAGAGAGAGAGAGAGAGAGAGAGAGAGAGAGAGAGAGAGAGAGAGAGAGAGAGAGAGAGAGAGAGAGAGAGAGAACCATTCATCGATATTGGGAATATACACATACGCGTTTTAAAACGTAAATGAACAATGCTACATCGGATAACACATTTATGTCTGCAAGCCGTAAGTAAATTAAACCTCAAATGACATGGACCATCAAAATGCTTTAAGTGAAATGTATCTTACCCTCAAGTCATGAACAGGGCAGCAAAGTATACAAATGGCATCTTTCTCAACATCATGGCACAAACCATACATAACTTCACCAGCCTTTAGGTGCACACTCTATGTCCATTCATGATAATTTCATTTTATGGTTGAGCAAAATATATTGTCTCAAACGCCCTACATTTAGCAAACCTGTCACTGGTGTACATATGATCATGCCAGTCTTGCCACCTGAATCCGGTGATTCTTTGAAGCATTTCATGAAAACTGTAATATTTTCAACACAAAAGCAAAACCGTAAGAATTAAAACATTTTCAAACATTGGTAGCCGAAGTCTTCTTTCCGTCAACGTCAATAACATATAACGCGTTATACACTTTAAATGGTAATTTCTGATCTGCCATCCCTGTCGTCTATGCGCAAGTTTAAATGCATGGGTTATCTCCCCTGTTCTCCACACACCAAAATTTTAGGAGTGCAACTGTCGAAGTCCAAAAAGCGTTTCACGACAAACACGTGTAGCTTTTGAATTGTCTCGCCTCTTCCGACCGCCCATACTTCAGCCCCTTCCCGTAAAACTAACTGAACTTGATAATGAAATAACTTTCAAATGCACTAAACGAACTACAATCAAGCTTATACATAGCCTGTGCTGTACTTAGAGCAGTTTTCTTTGCTCTGTTCACTAAATCTTCACATGACCGAAAAGAATACACTCAGATACTTGTATATTTTGTTTTTCATTACTCCATTACCATACGTCTGTTTTGCATGTGTAGCCCGATACCCACCCTTGCCAAACGTAATATTTGTTTTCTCCACATTGAATTTTTCGCTCCTGTCTCACTGCTGCTGTATACAAAGTATTCAACCGTCTTTGGAGACTAACAACTGATATAGACTACAAGACACCATCATAAACAAAGAGTAGCATAAGCCATTCCATTAAAAAAAAAAAGACATGCGATGTTTACCATTTTCAATAATTTCTAATGCAACTTCATTTAATGAACAACGAGAACGGAACCGAACTGCAAACCTCACCTTACTTTATTCCACTTGTACAATTCACAAAATCCGATGATTTCGCTTCACTTCGTATCCTAGCCTTTACATCCCCGCAAATACTCTTAATGCATCTACATATTTTACCGTTGACTGTATTTTTTCTAACAACAATTATCTAGAA
>CM031610.1:50774012-50784012 GCA_018398815.1 Conus ventricosus | reverse complement strand
GGGTGGACACTCCAGAGAGGTGAGGGGATGGGGTAAAGCAAGAGAAAGCAGTGCAAGCAATGACTGTACTGATCCTTCCAAAGTATACGCACGTGCACAATCTTCACCCAGCATTACGGCAATGATTCATTCCCTGGGAAAGACGTTACTATGGAAATTCATCAGTGCTGGTTATGTGCACATTCCACTGACACTTGCATTGCCGTTGCCTATCGTTACGGTCCAATGCTGCTCTTGAGAGAAGTAAAGGAAATCCGGTGAGAAGCAAAAGACAGACGAATGAAAGGAGACAATTCAAACCTACTTCAACAGCTTCCTCAAAAAAGTTTCAAATATTCCTCATTTTTTCTGACCACAGAAAGGAGAAAAATGGAAGAAAGCGAAAGCAAATGGGAAAAGACAGCTGGGGAAGAGATAGGGAAAAGAAAGGGGGTGGGGGGGGGGGGAAGGACAAAAAAATGAAAGGCATAAGGAAAGAAGAGAGGAAGAGGGAAAGAGCGGAAGGCGGATGACGGCAGTTACCTGCTGGGAGTAATCAACCATAATGGTGCTCTAAATTCCAGCCACAGTGGTGACCAGCTCGGTTCGAATGCGTCTTCCAAGGATCAAACATCGTAAAGGTGATGCCAATGGAAAAGCACGAGCGAGCGAGCGTGCGAGCGAGCGAGCGTGCGAGCGAGCGAGCGAGCGAGCGAGAGAGTGAGAGAGAGAGAGAAAGAGAGAGACAGAGAGAGAGAGAGAGAGAGAGAGAGAGAGAGAGAGAGAGAGAGAGAGAGAGAGAGAGAGAGAGAGAGAGAGAGAGAGAGAAGGAGCGACAGAGAGAGAATGAAAGAGACAGACAGACAGACAGACAGACAGAAAGAGAGAGAGAGAGAGAGAGAGAGAGAGAGAGAGAGAGAGAGAGAGAGAGAGAGAGGAGAGAGAGAGAGAGAGAGAGAGCTTCCTTTGGGGGTGGGAGTGAAGGGATAGGTTAGGGCTAAAAATCGAAACGGATTTTAAAAATGCACGTAAACCTTACGAAAGACTACCATTTCTAGGCCGGGTTGCTGAAGAGAGGGAGTAAGGGGAGGGTGGGAAAGGGAGGGAAGGGGTGAAAGGTAAGGGGGTTGTTGCTGAGTGGATAGGTGGGTATTCAGGAGAGGTGAGGGGGTGGATGAGGAAGAGAGAGAAATAAGCGCACGCATGGACCGAAATAATCCTTCCTGAATACGCACGCGTGCACAATATCTACTCAGCATGAACGCCAATGATTCATCCCCAGGGTACGGCGAAACGACGGCAATCCATCAATGACGGTTGTGTGCACAGTCCACCCACACTGCTGTTCCTGTTGCTTACATGTATGGTCAACACTGCTCTGAAGAGAAATAAAGCAAACACAGAAGGAAACAAAAGAAAGACGAACGAAAAGAGAGAGAAAAACCTGTATGAAAAGTTTCCTGGACGTTTTCCATTCCAGCTCTTCCTAGATTATTCGTGAAGAACGGACAGGAAGAGACAAATGCTAAAAAAAAAAAAAAAAAAAGGGGGGGAGGGGGTGGAATGGGGGTGGAGGGAATAGGCGGTAGGGAGAAATGAATTGCAAAACAGAAAAAAAAAGCAAAGAAAGAATGTAAGACACAATGGAAGAAGACAAAAGGATAGAAGAAAGGAAGGGTAAGCTTCCAGGACGTCGGTTAGCTGCTAAGAGTAATTCAAGTATAACAGTGCTCTCCATTCTTGCAATATTGATGACCAGTTCGCTACGAACGGCGATTTCAAGGGGAAAAAAGAAAACCACAGAAGGTGATGCCGATGAAAATTACGACGGCGTACACGCCTTGCACGTGCACAGATGTAATATACTCCAACTCGAGCCGCCGCGAAGTAGTGAGCATCGCAGATTCCAGGCTCGGAGGTTGTGGATTTGACACCTATCGGAGCTATTCATTTGTGGGATTTTGTCTGCCCCGACCGGCTCTTACCAAAAGTTGAATTTGCTACAGGCTCAGTTGGGAAGACTGAGAACACATAAATAGACTTTCATCCATTTAATGGATACATCTCGGACAGCGTTGCTCAAATTTCCTAACCAACAATGCTGGTATCTGTCTCTCTCGGACCTGGTTGACGCTGGGATATATCATGAAAGTAAGCGTAGAGCAAAGTCCTGTCATGCAGTCTTAGACCAGAATGGAAAAATTCATAGCATCATCTCCATTGTCCTCATCCTAATCAATCAGCATGAAATAGTCTAAAATTCCTTGGCCTTTCATGATGATCCCAGTTTCGATTTCCACTCCAAATCTATGCCCTCGGTGGGTCACTGGTGTCCGCGAACTCATGCGGACCGTCTTTGGATGGACGTTGGGGCGCCCTTCGGAGGTACAGCTCACTCACAATGGCTCTGCGACTAAACAGTTATTGTCGTTACGGGGAGCTTAGTATGAGCCAGAATAGCTCAGTTGGTAGAGCGCCTGACTCGTAATCTTGGTGATCCTGGGGTTGCGGGTTCGAACCTCCGCCGGGGCGTTTCGGTACAGGGGGATTTTTCCCTCGGAGTTAACATTGGTTCTGACTCCATTTCCCATACAGTCCTTCGAATGAGACTATAAACCGAGGTTCCGTGTGTGAACGCATGCGTAACATCTTGCACACACGTAAAATCCCATCACCAACTTTCGGAAGAGTAGGCCAGTTTGGCCGTTGGTATGGATGACACGTTACACAGGGCATGCACCCTGCGTAAGAAATGGAAAGAATGAAGGAAGTAAGGAAAATGAGTGATCGATATTGAACGATACTGACCGGATGACACGGGAAACGACTGAATGAAGCGCCAGCTGGCAGCTCTTCAGTCGGCACTACCCAGGTAGGCAGCCCGTTGTGTAAACGAGTGTTGATTGTAAAGCGCTTAGAGCGTGGCCTCTAGTCGAGAATAGGCGCTATATAAGTATTCATTATTATTATTATTATTATTATTATTATTATTATGTGGTGTCCTGCATACGTCAACTCAGAATGGGCACCATGAACACAAATAGAGTGACTTGGCAGTAGTGGAATGTCTCTTCTGGTGAGTTGCCGTCTGACAACTAGATGTTGACGACTCCCTGGATTTCTGGTGCGTGGGCTGCAGCGGGATGAGCCGGAGTGAGTGGCATGGGTGCAGTGCCACTGATATGACACAGAAGATGAGAGAGCAAGACAACCCCCCCCCCCCCCCCCCCACACACACACACACACGCATACAAACACGTACACACATGCGTGCGCGCGCGCACACATACACTGTGTGTGTGTGTGAGAGAGAGAGAGAGAGAGAGAGAGAGAGAGAGAGGAGAGAGAGAGGAGAGAGAGAGAGGAGAGAGACTGAGAGAGAGCAGCTTCTGTCTATCTTCATTTTCATTATCTTTTTCTTTCTTTTTTTGGCTTAAAATCAAAACAGATTTCAAAGATGTACGTTAACTTCAATAAGGACAACTACCACTTGCACAAAAATGGAGAGAAAGACGTTCAGAAGAAAGGAGATTATTGGTGAGTGGATAGGTGGATACTCCGAAGAAGTGAGGGGGTGGATAAAAGAGAGAAAGCATCGCAAGCAATGACTGTATTGATCCTTCTTCAGCATACGCACGTGCACAATCTTCACCAGCATTATGGCAATGACTCATTCCTAGGAAAGGCGTAACTATGGAAATCCACCAGCACTGGTTATGTGCACATTCTACTTATACTGGTTTTCTGTTGTTTATGATAATAGCACATTGCTGCCTTGAAGAGAGGCAAAGGAAAGTCGGCAAGAAGCATAAGAAATACGAACGAGAAGACAACAAAAGTGAGCGTCAACAGCTTCTTCAAATATTTCCGACTGTCTCCTCATTTTCGTGGAGAGGATGAAGAAAAAAGAAAAGAAAAAGAAAGCAACAAAAAAAAAAACGACCAAAGATATGGAAAGAAGAAAAGAGAAAAAAAAATGAGAGGAAAAGATGGGTAAAAGCACAGGGTGAAAGTAATAAGGAAAGAACACAGAACGAAAGACATGATGGATAAAGTGACGAAGACAGAAAGAACACAGAACGAAAGACATGATGGATAAAGTGACGAAGACAGAAAGAACACAGAACGAAAGACACAATGGATAAACCGGCGAAGACAGAAAGAACACAGAACGAAAGACACAATGGATAAAGCGGCGAAGACAGAAAGAACACAGAACCAAAGACATGATGGATAAAGTGACGAAGACAGAAAGAACACAGAACGAAAGACACGATGGATAAAGCGGCGAAGACAGAAAGAACACAGAACGAAAGACATGATGGATAAAGTGACGAAGACAGAAAGAACACAGAACGAAAGACATGATGGATAAAGTGACGAAGACAGAAAGAACACAGAACGAAAGACATGATGGATAAAGCGGCGAAGACAGAAAGAACACAGAACGAAAGACATGATGGATAAAGCGGCGAAGACAGAAAGAACACAGAACGAAAGACACGATGGATAAAGTGACGAAGACAGAAAGAACACAGAACGAAAGACACAATGGATAAAGCGACGAAGACAGAAAGAACACAGAACGAAAGACACAATGGATAAAGTGACGAAGACAGAAAGAACACAGAACGAAAGACACAATGGATAAAGCGGCGAAGACAGAAAGAACACAGAACGAAAGACACAATGGATAAAGCGACGAAGACAGAAAGAACACAGAACGAAAGACACAATGGATAAAGTGACGAAGACAGAAAGAACACAGAACGAAAGACACAATGGATAAAGCGGCGAAGACAGAAAGAACACAGAACGAAAGACACAATGGATAAAGCGGCGAAGACAGAAAGAACACAGAACGAAAGACACAATGGATAAAGCGGCGAAGACAGAAAGAACACAGAACGAAAGACACAATGGATAAAGCGGCGAAGACAGAAAGAACACAGAACGAAAGACATGATGGATAAAGCGACGAAGACAGAAAGAACACAGAACGAAAGACATGATGGATAAAGCGACGAAGACAGAAAGAACACAGAACTAAAGACATGATGGATAAAGCGACGAAGACAGAAAGAACACAGAACGAAAGACATGATGGATAAAGCGACGAAGACAGAAAGAACACAGAACGAAAGACACAATGGATAAAGCGACGAAGACAGAAAGAACACAGAACGAAAGACACAATGGATAAAGCGGCGAAGACAGAAAGAACACAGAACGAAAGACACAATGGATAAAGCGGCGAAGACAGAAAGAACACAGAACGAAAGACACAATGGATAAAGCGACGAAGACAGAAAGAAAGAAAATTAACTCAGTTAGCAGCCAGGAGTAATTAACCGTAATGGTGCTCTGAATTCCTAAAATATTGATGACCAGTTCGGTTCGAATGCGTATTTCAAGGACAAAACACCATAGAACACCACAACGGCGAACACGCATACACGCACAGCACCGCACGAATATCCCACCCACCTACTAACACGTACACTTGCACACATACTCTGAGAGAGAGAGAGAGAGAGAGAGAGAAAGAGAGAGAGAGGAGAGAGAGAGAGAGAGAGAGAGAGAGAGAGAGAGAGAGAGAGAATCTTCTTGTTCAGGGGCAGGGAGGCTGTGGGGGTAAAAATCGAAAGGATTTTGAAGATGCACGTACGCTTTAGAAGGGTGATACCCCCCAAGGAAAAAAAAAAAGAAAGAAAAAAGAGGGTTGGGGGAGCGGTAGCGGAAGAGGGGGGGGGGGGGGGAGGAAGAGGATGGAACAGAAAATGTTTCTACGGTTTCGCCGAACGTTTTTCAATTCTTAATCAGTGATACGAAACAAAACAAAAAAACAAACAAACAAACAAAAAAAGAATGAAAACCCTAAGAATTTGGGGGTAATACGACAAAAAAAACAACAAAAAACAACAAAAAACTGAAAAAGAAACAACGAATGACACACATACGGGAAAAAGAAAGAAACAAAGACTTAAAAAAGAAAGAAAAAAAGAGATATGACGTCAGTTGGCTGCTACGAGTAATCATCCATGGTGCACCGGTGATGATCCTAAATTCTTGGAATATTGATGACCAGTTCGGTTCGAACGCGTATTTTAAGGATCAAAAACCCCAACAGATTATGCTTACGGAAAAGCACGACAGCGCGCACGCACAAGCACACAGCATGCGCGCGAACATGCATACACAGAGAGAGAGAGAGAGAGAGAGAGAGAGAGAGAGAGAGAGAAGCAGGTTTCTGTACCCATTTCTTTTCCCTTTTTATTCTTTTTTTTTCTTCGTTTTTTCTTTGTTGAAGGGTTACAAATCGAAAGAGATTTTGAACATGCACGGTGAACGGTATTAATATTACCACCACGATTAAGCCGGTTTGCAAAAGAAAGATGTGAGGAGAGGGTGGGGAGTAGAAAAAAGAGGATGATGAACTGAGGGGCTAGAACTACGTAAACGGACGAATATTTTGATGAGGCGTGAAGGAAGGAAAGGGGCGAGTGGACAAGTGGTGGGGGGGGGGGGGGGGGGGGGGGGGGGGGAGGGAGATGGGACGGGGTCGATGGGCGAAGGTGTAGGTGGGGAGAAGGGGGTTGAGAGCAAAAAAAAAAAACAAAAAAGCCTCGCAAGGACCGAACTAATACTTCTTGAATATGCACGCGTGCACAATCTCCACCCAGCATGAACGCCATGATTCATTCCCTAGGCACTGCACAACGATGGAAATCTATCAATAACGGTTATGAGCACGGTCCCCCACACTGCTGTTGCTGTTGCTTACACCAATGTTCTCAATGTCGCCTGGACAAAAAGTAAAGGAAATCCGGAAGCAAACAAAAAAAGAATGACGAATGAAAAAGAAAAAAAAAAGAAAAGAAAAAAAGAAAAGAAAAAAAAAAAAGAAAAAAAAATGCTTCAACAGTTTCCTCGAAAGTTTTCAACTCTTCCTCAATTTTATGAGAAAAAGAAACAAACAAGAAAAAAAATCGACAAGAAAATGAATGAAGACCGAATGAAAAAAGGAAAAAAATTGAAAAAAAAGAGAAAGAATAAAAAAAAAAAACCATAACGGATAAAAAAGGGAAACGCGGAAAGAAAGAATGGAAAATGACGGCCCTTGGCTGCTGGAGTAATCAACCAAAATAGTGCTCTGAATTCCTGCAATATTGATGACCAGCTCCGTTCGAAAGCGTATTTCAAGGATCAAACACCGTAAAAGCGGATGCCGATGGAAAAGCATGACGGCGTGCACACATACACGTGCGGCACGCGAGCAAACACACACACACACACACACACAGAGAGAGAGAGAGAGAGAGAGAGAGAGAGAGAGAGAGAGAGAGAGACGTGTGCTCCGGACTTGTTACAAAGTACTTTTGACAGATGGGGAAGAAGAATGGATGCGTAGGAATCCTTACAGATCTTCACTGTGTACTTCGGTTTTCTGAAGGGTGAGACAGAGACGGTACTTTATTTTTATGAGGATGACAGTGAGCATCAGCTAGTTCTCAATCGGCAGGAACAGAATGATACTTCTTACTTAGAACGACCATACCTATATATATTTGCGGTGGCAAACCAAAAACCATCCTGATGACAGCGCAACGCGCTCGAAACAAATTTGTAGATTCTTTTTTAAAAACCTATTTTAACATACATTATATTATAATATATAATATTATATATATATATATATATATACTATATATATATATATATATATATATATATATATATATATTCATCTATCTATCGACCACATCTATGTATCTGTATTTATATCCGTATCTGTCTAATCTGTTTATCTATGTATCTATCTAACGGCCACAACTTACATCTATGTATCTGTGTTTATATCCATATCTATCTATCTACCTATCTATCTACCTACCTATCTGTCTGTCTATCTATTCATCTAACTATCAATTAACGACGACCATGTACACAGTAACATTATCCCTGTTGCAAACCCACAACACATCGATTCAAACTACAAATCACATCCGATGGAACATCTCGGCCGCCCCAGGCCTTCTTGGCTGTCACACTGTAGAGTCTCATCCACTGACTGGATGCACCTCTGCAAGTGTCGATCGAAGTTCTGACCAACACTACAGGTGTCTGTATCACTCGGGCCTGGCTGACACCGGGACGTTATGAATTGGGGCGAGCAGTACATGTACTCTCAGACCAGAACAGAACTCCACAGCACCACGTTCGTCTTAACTGATCATCATGAAAGACGAAGTCTCAAATTTGGAGGCCCTTGATGGCCTAATCTTGTGGTGACCCCTATGTTAATTCCCTCTTCACATCCCACGCCCGACGTGAGGTCATGTCAAAGTGGTAGGTACCCGCAAGGTTCACACGGAGGCAAGGATAGGGGGCTGTCGCTGGATGGACACAGTGGTGCCCTCCCGAAGGAGAAGCTTACTCGCGGTGGCTCTTGTTATCGTCAGCATGGGGCTTTGATCGTGATATACAGGAGATGGTGGATCAGAGTAGAAACCACCAGAAGTGGCTCAGCCAGCGCTGTGTTGCCCCGTGCGCATGTGTGTAGTCGCTGCGACAGGGCATGCCTGTGTGTGGCTATGTTTGGGGAAGCTGGAAATACAGGGAGGAAGGCGGGGTGGGAGTGGGGTGGGAGTAGGGTGGGGGGTGGGGAAAGATGGAACTGGGACAGGGAGAGGGGTGGGTGGGTGGAGAGGGGCAGGAATGGGTGGGTTGGGGGCATGGAAGATGACACTGAAGAAAAAGGTCCTCGTGGAATCTGCAGTAAATGGCTCGCGCCGAATGTCGTATCGATCCCGGCCCTCAATAGGATGATGTTTTATACCAAGCGGTTTTTCACTCGGTGGTAATCATCTCGGGTTTTGTCTGTCAGGGTAAGAGAGTAAAATCAATACAAAACGAGTCGTCGGAGTGCCTTCAGTCTTCTATTGGAAGGGTGGAGAGGGGTAGTGGTGGACTGGAGAACGGGTTGGCGCGGAACAGGATGATAAGACAGCAGACAGTAACTTGGAGACAGGAAAACGATATTAGCAATCAGATGTGGAAAGGGAAGCGAGGCTCTGAATGCTGTTACATGTAAAAACAATGTTTTATATAGCTAAATGTGTCTTGTTATTTCAATTAGATACGTTGGTAACACCAGTCCTTTGGGGTTTTAGGCATCTTTCATTTCCTTAGTTCATCCACCATTTTGTTTCTTCCCGCACCGACCGGAACATAACCAAATGTCGTGAAAGCGTTAGCGATGTGAGCGACGGAAATTCATCTCGCATAATCTGTGTCAACTACAAAGGACGAATTGGAACCTGCGCCGGCGATGTCATTTTTTGTCATCAGAAAGAGCCTGCTGGTTTAACAATCACAGCCACGTGACCGTCACCTCATGACCCTCGCCGGTGTCTCCTCGGCTCCTGCCGACAATGACATAACCTTTGTCTGACTGCAGCACGTGAGGTGCGTCCTGACCCGAAGATCAGGCCGGAACAGAGAGGATTGCTGTTAGCCCCACTCACCCATCCACCCGGATCTCTGGCAGGAAGCAGCCCTCCTGTGCGGAAAAAAAGGGCGAGGGTGGATGGGTTTGGGAGGGGGTTTGGAGGGGTGGGGCGAGGGGGTGGGTAGGGAGGAAGAAAAACAGCCTGGTGACTTGATGAATATATCATTCACTTTTCATATCGCAGCCAGCAAAATCATCCGCCCCATTCTGCTCGAGGCGGAGAGAGTGTGGAGTGGGTGGTCAAAGGGGAGTGGGGTGGGGGTGGGGGCTTTGTGTGTGTTGGCCTCCCTTGATTCATACCTTTTACGGCAGTTTGAAGGTAATGCACACCCTACCCTCTACCGGCCGGGGACCTTTCGTACAAAGAGCTCCTTCGCTTTCTGCAAGTTTTAGTTTCAGTTTCATCAAGAAGGCGTCGCTGCGTACGGACTAGTCCATATACGCTACACCACGGCCGCTAAGTTTTGACGGCCACACTGCGCATGATTCTAAGCTGATGGATAAATGAAT
>CM031610.1:50756512-50769012 GCA_018398815.1 Conus ventricosus | reverse complement strand
ACCTGTTCTGTCACTTTCTTTAACTTTACTTTTCTCTTTCTACACCATCGTTCGTTGATTTTCTGCCTTTGTGGTCCATTTCATTGTCTTGCTTCTAAAACGTGTTTCCACTCCCCCCCCCCCCCCCCCCCCCCCCCCCCCCCCCCCCCCCCCCCCCACTAACGCCCCCCCCCCCCCCCCCACCCTCCCACGCACGCCCCCTCCCACCCCCTCCCCCACCCCCCCACCCCCCCCCCCCCCTCCTCGTCACTTCTTATACGTTTCAGCTTTTGTTTTATTTGGAGATCTGGGCAAGACGGAGTCAGCACTGGCCTAGCAGTCTGTTTCCACAGAATCTGTCAGCCAGCATTATGTGTATTTTCATATATCGTTTCTTTGCTGCCTTTTTTTTTCTCTATAGAAATTTCCCGGGACAAGAATCAAGAAAGTGGGCTCTAGCAAGTTTATGTTAAGGATGGGTTTCAAAAATAATGAAATGTGAATAAAAACTGGATTAATCTGGTTGAAAAGACCATCGATGTGGTTAACTCGGGTACTACATAAAAATATAACAACAGCTAAGCCTTTGTTTGCATAAAAACTTTCCGCGCACCTGCCACACAACACACACACACACACACACACACACACACACACACAACACACACACACACACTGATGGTGGGTGGCACACGTCATGGGGGAAAAACATTATCAACAGATCAGCACTCTCGCGAGTCTGTACACCAAAAGCAAGAAGTAAAGGACAACTCTACATCAACCAGACAGACAAAAGCAACTCGAGTCCACCTAAGTCAACTCGCCCCCACCCCCCCCCCCCCCCCCCCCCCCCCTTCCCCAGCTTTCCAAAACACAGAGACATCCGTTGTGAAAACGAATCCACGCCATCTGAAATTCACAAATCTATTCAACTTCGTATATTATCAACACGACGACAGTTCATCAATAAGCGATTCTGCGTCACTGTAGGGACAGTTGCATTTCAAAACAAACAAAAACAAAAAAAAACCAAAAAAGACGAAAAAAAAAAAAAAAAAACGTTTAACAGTGTGAACATGCTTGATGAAGATGACGTGATCGGCAACTGCAGAAACCTCTCTACCGAGTTCACGTCAGTACAGTCATACAATGACCTTCACTGGATAAACAGAACATCTCGAACTGAACTGAAGCGAGCAGAAATGTGGCTTATTACATTATTGATTCCTCGGCTGGGGTGACGCGAGAGCGCGTGCAAAGTTCAAAGATTGGCCAGGGAAGGGAAGGGACGGGACAGTTCAGGAATTCTGTGAGCCACACCCACCCACCCGACTAATGTCACGCAGCGCGAGTCGACGTGGTAAGCAGACAACGGCAACACGGCAGCGATTCTCCGATTACATAATTCATGGCCTGGATCCACCTCGCAGTGCTGGCGTGTCACTCCCACCCCAGGACATCTTTAATTATAAGCGCGTGCGCCCGTGCAGAGGGCTTAGTACGAGCGGCAGTCCTGTGAGCAGGCCTACAAAGGCGAACTTAGCACGAAACAACGCCGACACTTGGTTTCACCGTGTTTATCTGTTGTGTGTGTGTGTGTGTGTGTGTGTGTGTGTGTGTGTGTGTGTGTGTGTGTGTGCGCGCGTGCGTGCGTGCGTGCGTGCGCGCGCGCGTGCCTGTGTGCATGCGTGCCTATGTGCGTGCGTGCACGCACGCATGAGCACGTGAGAGAGAGAGAGAGAGAGAGAGAGAGAGAGAGAGAGAGAGAGAGAGAGAGAGAGAGAGAGAGACAGACAGACAGACAGACAGGCAGACAGACAGACAGACAGGCAGAAGATGCAAGAGAAGAAAAAGAAATTGAAAAAAAAGGAACAATGACTTTTTCGTAATAAAAACACGCTCTTCAAACCCTTCGCATTACTCCTCCATTCCATCTCCAAAGTCTTCTCAGTACCTTCCCACTCTATACCTAAGCCTGAACCGGTCTTCAAAACTTCCGAGAGCTCACGACAGAACCAGCACTTTTCCACATTTCCAGCAAAGCAGGCTCACCCCATCATCTTCCTCCACTGGCCCAGGCTCTCGTTCATGATTCATGCGTGAGCCTCATTCCACTCCAACTGGCGAGAACAAGCGGCAGTTCAGCTAATCGTTCAGCTAATCGTTCAGCTGGTCGCCCTTATCACGGCACCATTCCTACTGTTAACCATACTTCAATGCAGCGAAGCCCTTAGGATTTTGTTTTTTTCTGTTTGAACTTACACCTTTCTTGTTTTTTTTAAAGGATGTCTGGAGGTGATAAATGAAAGCTTCTCACGCACTGGCCATAATCCCTTCTTCACTGAGTAAGGCATCCACTTCAAGTCAGACCCCCCAAAAAAAATCTAAAAGAAGTCATGGAGTTAACTTTACCTACTGTAAGTCATGTAGCAAAACTTCTTTGCTGGTCTGGTCTGGAAATATGGCCGTACTTTGATTCCGATAACAGGCCGATGGAATCTCACACATCTTGTACCGTCGTCATTACCGTCACGTGATGGCAGGTCTCCGGGACTCGGTGAAGGGCACTGGGGCAGTCACGGATTGCCACAATTCTATGTCCCCAGTCCTGTACAACACGGCAGAGGCGTTCAGTCCTTGTCGCTGTCCATCTGGAACTTCTTCAGCAATCCTCTGTGACGTCCATCCTCCATTGTACCTGTAGAATGATCCTGGACAGGGAGTCTTGACGAAAGAGAAACAGGAAGAAAAAGATACGCCCGAAAGTGCGGGCAAGACCCAGAGAAGCACTGTCCTCAGCTGCCGAACAACCAGCTGGGTGCAGTCCTGCACCACCTTTGGAAGGCTGCGCTGTGCACACATTCGGGCGTAGGCACCCACAGGGCATTCCAGGCGAGAGATGACGGATTCTGGCAACTGCCAGCACAGGTGTTAAGTTCTCTTAGGGATACTCAGGTCTGACATTCCCGCGCACCAAATGTCATAAGGCAGCACCAAATGTCATAAGGCAGACAGAGATAACCCTAGCTGGAGAACGGGGGAGGACGCCTGTCACACTACACTGATACCACCAGAACGACAACACGTTAGACTGACAGCGAAAATGAGCTTTCATGTCAGGCGCCAAAAAGGACTGGAACTCGGAACATCTGATCGCGAACTCGGGTGTTCTACCACTGAGCTAGCCAGGCACCGAAGAGGAAGGGTGTTTTTTTTTCGTTTGTTTTTTCGGCATATTTTTCCAGCTTGTTTTAAACAATTATTTCAGTACAGTTAGAACACTGTAACAATACATTATGAAACAGTCTCTACACTCTGTTTTTTCTTACATGTTTTTACAACACATCCACACAACATTTTGAAAACAAGATACTGCAGCAGACCTACCAAAATAAGCACACTCCACTTACTTAGTTTAAAATTGTAGGACAGTTTTTTTTCCACATTAGCATCACCTTCGCTCAACCCCCCTTCTCCTCCCTTCGACTAGCACACGTACTCTTTTAACATAATATTAACATACCACTTTAAATATCCGCCCCCCCCCCCCCCCCCCCCTCCCATGGTGTTCTTATTTGCCAACTTCACTCGTCGCCTTGTTGCCTGACACGGTGAGGTTTCTTCATATGTAAATGAATGTGTGACATCTGACTGAATGTTACTTAAATGGAACTTCACGTACGACAAAGACCTATCGGCATTACCACTTTGTACTTCCAGCCACCCGTGAAATGGCGCCCCATGTAGGTCAACGACCCTACCCATGGGTTGTGGATTGGGACAGCTCATGTTCCTTGTGATGAGGCCCACGGAATAGGAAAGGCTGCTTTGACAAAGCAAGACTTGAACACGGGATGATTCTTTTGCCTAAATAAAGGTTCTGGCGGCTTACATATGTCCTGCTCCTCCTGTCTTGAAGACCGTTGAGGCGCCACAGAAGACACTGTAACCAGATTCCTCCATTCTTCCCTTAAAAACGTGCATGGCACAAAGATGACCGCATGCCGTGGAGAGGAAGGGAAAGGTGATCAGAAAGGGAACTTGATACAAATTCAAGACAAAAACAAACCTCAATATCAATACAATAAGCAGACGCTCTGAATCTATTCTTAATTACAAAAAAAAGAAGATAAATCACACAGCATGCAAGGTTCCTAGACTAAATGATTCAAGACAAAAACAAAGCTCAGTATTAATCTAATAGGTAGACGCTCTGAATTTATTCCTAAATATAAAAAAAAAAAACATCACACAACAAGCATGGGCCCTTGACTGAATCATACACGCCAAACACATTTACCAGAGCAGAATGGGATGACACATGGTATTGTTCTGACTGATGGACGTGATGCTGACAATAACTGCCATATGCTTTACAGCATTCCCAATCAATATAACATCCTGCTGTTCACTGCACTCTCTTTACCACCCACGTGAAGCACAACGATGCCAGGTACTAATGCAAGTTGTGAATGCTGGGGCGACAGATGGGTTTGCCATCTCTCCGGAGTGTCGATACTGGAGCTGGCTGGCCAGGTCTGCTTCTCTGCGTTCATTTCTGCAAGCCTAAACGTCAGTGAGTGTGTATGTGTGTGTGTGTGTGTGTGTGTGTGTGTGTGTGTGTGTGTGTGTGTGTGGTGTGTGTGGTGTGTGTGGTGTGTGTGTGTGTGTGTGTGTGTGTGTGTGTGTGTGTGTGTGTGTGTATGTGTGTGTGTGTGTGTGTGTCTGTGTATGTGTGTGTGTGTGTTGTGTGTGTGTGTGTGTGTGTGTGTGGTGTGTGTGTGTGTGGTGTGTGTGTGTGTGTGTGTGTGTGTGTGTGTGTGTGTGTGTGTGTGTGTGTGTGTGTGTATGTGTGTGTGGGGGGGGGGGGGGTACGCGTGTGCCTTTGTTTTGACCTGATATGGTCCCTCGTGGTCGGCTGGGCTATAAACAAGAAGAATCCCTGTGTGTGTGTGTGTGTGTGTGTGTGTGTGTGTGTGTGTGTGTGTGTGTGTGTGGTGATGTGTGTGTGTGTGTGTGTGTGTGTGTGTGTGATGAGAGAGAGAGAGAGAGAGGAGAGAGAGAGAGAGGAGAGAGAGGAGAGAGAGAGAGAGAGAGAGAGAGCGTGCGCGCGCGGTGTGTTGTGAATTTGCGTGCGTGTTTGTGCGAGTACGTGTGAACATGGAAGGGGGAAATGGTGGATGGGACTGATGGTCGTTCATACAAACCGTTGTCTAGTTCTAAACCTTATCAGCAAAGAAGCTTCAGAGTACGGTGTTCTAACTTGAGAGTAATGTAATGAATAAAGAATGATATTGTGAGTGCGTGTATACGCGGATTAATGCCTACCGTGTGTGTGTGTGTGCGTGTGTGCGTGAGCGTGCGTGCGTGCGTGTGTGTGTGTGTGTGTGTGTGTGTGTGTGTGTGTGTGTGTGTGTGCGCGGCGCGATTGTGTGTGTGCGTGTGTGTGTGTGTGTGTGTGTGTGTGTGTGTGTGTGTGTGTATGTGTGTGAGTGTGAGTGTGTGTGTGTGTGTGTGTGGGGTGTGTGTGTGTGTGTGTGTGTTGCGTGCGAACGCGTGCGTGCGTGTGTGTGTATGTGTGTACTTGGCGCGCGCGCGTGTGTTTGCGTGTTTACTTGAACGTGCCTATGTGCGTGTTACGTGTGCGCGCACGCGCGCGCGCGTGTTGTGTGTGTGTGTGCGTGTGCGGGGCGCATGTGTGCGTATATGCATATGTGTATGTGTCTGACAGAAAAAGAAAAGACAGAGGGGGGGAGGGGGAGGAGAGAGAGAAAGAGGGAGAAAACGAGGGGGGGGGGGGAGGAGGAGAGAGGGGGGGGGGGGGGGAGAGACAAAACAGACATAGCGAGAGAGAGAGAGGGACAGACAGACAGACAGACTGACAGACAGACAAAGTCAATAACAAAGGGGGGAGTGGAGGGAAGGGGGGAACTTCACACACAACCTTCATTTATGCCCTAGATGTTCTTCCTGTCAACTTGCCAAAATCCGCGCGCTTTGGAACACAGCCCTCGTCAGTGCCACTCATTCCCCCACAAGTGCGCTTTCTGCACGTGCTGACGCCGTCTTCTGTTTTCCCCCTTCTTTGTCTGGAACACACCCTCTTCCCGACCCGCGACACCCCCCCCCCCCCCCCCAAAAAAAAAAAAAAAAAAAAATGCTGAAAAGAAAACGATGGCTGGTAACCAGTCTGATAACTCTCACACGTCGTAGTCTGACCTGCAGACACAGATATGGCCGGGAGGAAAGAGGTCAGATGGCGAGATGGAAATGTTCTGCTGTCCCGAAAACCCGTTAACGACAAGCTGTCTCCAAACCAACGTCCCCAGGGGAGTCAGGTGACGAGACGTTTCCCCGGCAAATGCTTCGCAAACCGAGGGTCCTCCCCCCCCCCCCCCCCCCCCCCCCCCCCCCCCACACACACACACAAGGGGATAGAGACGGCGGTTTAGGTCCACGCACAAGCGGAAGCGACAGGTCGGGTGCAAGTGCCCTTAAGCAACTGGCAAAGGGAGCTCCAGTGGTTGCCCCCCCCCCCCCCCCCCCCCCCCCACCCTTAGAAAACAAACAAACAAACAAACAAAATCCAACAACAACAACAAAAAGTATGCACCCAAAAACAACCATTCACCGCCTCCTGCAGATTGTTATAAGACGCGCGTGGACACTGGGTGTGGAGAGAAGGTTCCGGAGCAACACTGCATGGCTGGGGAGTCCCGCTCTGCGAGGAGGGGTCTGACAGCATGCTCCGGCGAATGGCTGCAATGGCGCCCGGGAGAGCGCGGATCTAGGCAAAAATCCAACGGATCTGGGATTCCCGCTTTGATACAGATCCGCAGTGCGGATTCGAACCAGCACTGGATACGTTCTTTCCCGAGTCGTGTTCAATCTTTTTCTTTTTTTTTAAACATTTCTTTAATGAACAGATATGTACATAATCAACTTATTGAACTGAAGCAACGACAAGTAAATGCTTATAATGTGCTCAGTCGTGTTCAATCTGTCCAAAGAGTTCCGTTAAGTCAACTAGTGTACACACACACACACACACACACACACACACACACACACATATATATATATATATATTATATATATATATATATATATATATATATATATAAATTTTTTATCGACTTCGACGGAATTCTTCAACGAAGAGAGAGAGAGAGAGAGAGAGAGAGAGAGAGGAGAGAGAGAGAGAGAGAGAGAGAGGAGAGAGAGAGAGATGTATTGGGGCGGTGGGGGATGTAATCTCTCTCTACATGAATCCTGAATCTTTAATCCATATTCCTACTACAGATCCCCACAAACATTTAATGGATTCTACCTTGAGCCACGTTACACCCCATCCCCCCCCCAAGCCCCCCCCCCCCCCCTCCCCGGAGTTCTGCTAAAATCGATTCAATAGTTTCAGCGTCACGTTCCAGACAAACAGACAAACAAACATGTCACAGACGCGTGTGAAGGATAACTTGCATTGCGAAGGTAACAATCCGTGGAAATGTCACGCGACATTTAAGAACATTAAGGCGGACGCACTCAAAAACATGATAGCAAAAACAGGGAGAAAAGTAGAAATCGAAAGGAAGAGGGAAACAAACAAAAAGAAAAAAAAAAAAAAAAAAAAAAAAGGGAATTAAAAAAAAAAAACCCGGACGACAGACAGTAAGAAAGTAAGAAAGAAGGAAAGAAAGAAACAACGAAGACAGTACAGAACAGACCAGAAAAAGCAAAGAAAGAAAGAAAGAAAGAAAAAAAAGAAAGAAAGAAAGAAAAAGAAAGAAAGAGACAGACAGACAGACAAAGAAATTGAAATATTTCCAGGGAAATAAAAAGACAAACAAACAAACAAAAAAGTGGGCAGACACACTGACAGGCGAACAGTTTACAATGCTCTCTACGTGCAAGCCAACGATTCGTCCAAAATAAATGACAAGTCCAATGCAATAAAAGGACAGTCCCTGTCTCTTTGCAAAGTCACAGTTAGAGGGGCTGCCTGTCAGGTTAGATTTAACTGCTCCCGCAGCTACAGGCTGTTTAAACGGCTACTGCTCGCTGGAACACATCCGGAAAGCGCGAACTTCTGTGGTGGTCAGATGGAGCGCGAGTTGAATCGTGCGAGTAAGAAACCGGCTCTAAAAGCACGGGTTTCAATGTTGGCGCACGCGCGCGCGCACACACACACACACACACACACACACACACACACACACTCACACGCACGCGCGCGCGTGCACACACACACACACACACACACACACACACACCATACACACAAAGAACACACACACATACACTCACGCACGCGCGCGCACGCACACACACACACACACACAATCACACACACGCACACACGCACGCACGCGCGCGCGCGCGCACCCACCCACACACACAACCTCCTTCCTGACACTGCTGAGTGCATTTTTCCACAGCACTGCCATTTCTCTTGATGTTCCTTGCAGTAATCTTTCTCTTTCCACATAAGAACTGTAAATGTTTTATACACAGCTTGAAGCAGTTAAGGAAAAAACTGTTGTTTGAAATGAGTACATAAGCGTTTGTGGGCAGTAATTCAATATATACGTGAACATGGCCCTCCAAAACCAAGTTCGCGTTATTCGACACAAAGAAATCGTGCTTTATCGTTCGCACTTGTGGACATTTAAAGTCATGGTCACGGCTCTTGCATTTGAGTTGTCTGCTCCTTTGAAAACCTCTGTCCCACGCAGACCTACACATAAAGCAACATTTGTTTTTCCTGTTTTGTTGTGATCGGTCTAAATTGTGACTGATCTACTTTCTATGATTGGTTTTTCATTGGTCAACTAGTCTGGGAACGTCAGCTGCGCAGAAATAAAGACCTGTCAGAACACACACACACACACACATACAAACGCGGGCGCCCATAGTCGCGGATTTTATGGAACACACACACACACACTCGGAATTCGTGGAAGAGCCCAATATGTGTGTGTGTGTCCGTGCGTGCGTGCGTGTGTGTGGTGTGTGTGTGTGTGTGTGTGTGTGTGTGTGTGTGTGTGTTGTGTGTGTGTGTGTGCGCGTGCGTGTGCGTGTGTGTGTGTGTGCGCGCGCACACTGTTCGTATTTCACAGTAATACGTGTATACGACTCGCCATATTCTGTCAATTTTCCAGCGGTTGCTCACAATCAAGAACAGCTCCCTTCGTCCCGCTGTTCTCCTCGGCGATCCATGGGACCACCCCCACCCACATGATGTGACAGAACACGGCCATTATGCCGCCCACCCCAGCGAAACCCACCAAGCCCGTAAAGCCGCCGGGACAACTCGAGCTTTAAAAAAATGTATATACGACTGCCATCGTGAGAAACACTATCTACAACGCGCTGCAGCGATCCACAACTTTGATGGGCTTTGACAGTGCCGTGCGAACGCTAGCGCCCAGAATGCCTTTCAACAGAGTGTCGGCTTCTTTGACGAGTTATCAGATCACACGGCGCTGTCGGGTATTCACATGCACCCGAGTGTCAGGCTCCCATAAAATAAAAAAGGAGCGCGTGAGGCGTCGTGTTACTGTGAGAACAAATCGTTCCGGATCAAAAGATTTGCTTGTTCGTTGTCGCCTGCGGCATCTTTAACGAATTAGGTTTCAGTGTCCTGTTATGGTTCTGCGACCATTACAAAAAAATTACCCCCAACAACTCTGTTTAAAATGTGTGTGTGTGTGTGCGTGCATGCGTGCGTGCGTGTGTGTGTATGTGCGTGCGTGCGTGCGTGTGTGTGTGTGTGTGTGTGTGTGTGTGTGTGTTGTGTGTGTGTGTGTGTGTGTGTGTTGACAGCGTCAAAATCTAGTACAAGATGATACAAGCCACACGTTTTTTTTATTTTTATTTTTTTATATATTTAAACTCGCAAAATCAGAAAGAGACAGAGACAAACTGAAAGAATGAAAGACGTTCAAGGTCTGTAAAAGTTCCCACAGTCAACTGGCCGTAGTGGCAGTGAACTGTCAGAGGTTTAGCTTGTCTAGCGCACGGCAAGACGGAGCCGGAGTCCATAAATATGTATACGTGTGGGTATGTATATTTTGCGTCTTTTGTTAGAATAGTAACTTTAATAGCTTCCTGCCATTTCCTTTGTCACATGTGTGCGCTTTGAGTTAATTTCCTTACAAATACCATAATTATCATTATTATGTAAAAGCATTTTAACACATGTGCAAACATTTGAACACGTTATAAGCATTAGCTTGTTGCTGTTCAAACTTTCACATTCGTTGTAAAACTATGTGATTGTAAAGTGGAAATAAATTCATTTAAACCAGCCGGAGTCCATCCTCTTTCCGCCGCCTTTCACATACCCTGACCTGAATCAAGTTCTAATTTACCGCTTGGTGGACAGGGAGGGGTTTCAAACGGAACCCCCCCCCCCCAAAAAAAAAAAAAAAAAAAAAAAAAAAAAAAAAAAAAAAACCACGAGTGCTTCGAACTCACGACAAGACAACCCTCTAACCAGCTGACAATGGGTTTCTCTAGAAAGAAACGAGGACACCTGACAATACAAACTGAAAAAAGAAAGCAGGAAACTGAAAAGGGAAATGGACCCCCGAAAAAACATATGGCGAAGGACGGGGAGCTGAGAGAACAGAAACACAGGAAGGAAGACAGACACCAACAGAAAAGAAAAGAAAGCAAAGCAAAGCAAAACATTGGCGATCATGAAACAACACTAAAGCGAATAAAATACCAACTCGCATGCTTCTTTTGTTGTGCTTTGTACAAACTGATGAGAGAATAATGGATCGAAGGAATGAATGCACTGATTTTAAACGACGGACTCTCGGCGGCGAGGGGGGCGGGTCATCACCACCAAACATACACCGAGTATGAGACTTGCAAAAGTTTACCTCAGGTGAAGAGCCCAACGTACACACACTATACCGCTTTCGAGTGGGATCTAACGCGAAGTACAGCCCCCTAACACTTGTCTTTATATCTGACGGCCCTGCTCTCTTAAAACTTAGAAATCCAACAGGCTGAATTGTAACGGCTATTTCAACCGATCGCGAGGAAATTAACAGAGTTCTAAGAATTACGGATTCCGACGTCCATCATATAAGTTAGGCCGCGTCATTCGCGGAATTTTATAATTAAAGAGACAAAGATGAACAAGAAAGACAAAGTTCAAACAGTTTTTTTCTAATTAAGTTTCTTTCTGTTCAAACTCCACTTCATCTTTTATACATTCACGATAAACATTGTCGTTAAGGGTTAGAGGCCAAAAAGGACATCCTTTCTTGATATATCTGCCATTATCTCTTTCCCATGCGCGCGCGCGCGCGCACACACACACACACACACACACACACACACACACACACACACACACACACACACACACACTGCCCTTTGATTGGTTGGCAGAAGCATTTCGATTGTTCACCTTTCCCCAGGGAAAAGTATATAGCAATCAAGTGAGAATATGTCTAAATCCTTTTCGGAACTCAATGACGAAGAAAGAGATTCATTTTCTTCGTTTGTCATTTTGTCAGCATGCAGCAAAAATTAGTCAACCTGTGTACTCTATTCGGAATGGCTAAAGCCTTCAGGCTCCGCCAATCAACTGGCATGATACATTTTGATGAAGCACTAGCTTACACTGGTAGTTTGGCTAAGCGAAATCTCTGGATGTCGTGAAGACTATTTTCAAGCGGCTTATCTTTATTTCTACATAGATGTTTGACACAAAATATTGCGGTTGCCCGGAAGGAAGGATGCAGCATTTACTGCTTGCCCGACCCAACTCATCGCTTGCCTCGGGCAGTCGGACAGCCACTGCTGTCGTACCATGATCACTAACTACACTCGCCAGAGGTCGTCGCACCAAGTCTTTCATCTCAGTTCAAACTGAATGCCAGAGATACAAGTAGTGGCATATACACACTGACAGCCTGTCACGTTTTTGGTCATTACATCACCAATGTTCTCAACTACAGTTCTTTTACAAAGACAAGTAGCTTAATCTATAGCCAGGGCAGCCACTGAGGAAAAGCCATGTTTGATGGAATTCCAGGGAAGTCTAGCAGGCAAAAAAAAAAAAAAAATGAGATGCTTTCTCAGTAGTGCAGCCTGAAGCAAATCTGATGCTTTGTCGTTTTCTTTTTTTTTTTTTAGCCCATACAAATTCGCTCGTACAGCTTATTTCAGTTTCCTTCGCTTTTGCAGCGTATTTCGTCGCACGACTTTGGTGCAAGACATTTGCCGTCAAACGGGGTAGACAAAATGGCGACCGCTCATCGGCTCTTGCGATGAGTTGACACAATACTTCGTAACGTCAGTGTCGTCTGCTGACACACTAAACACACGACCAACACCCCCCAGCTATTTTTTTTTTCTACTACCGTGAATTTTCTGTTTCGCTGGAACATCCCCCCCCCCCCCTTCTCCTCTCTCCCTTCCTCTGATTCTCACTTTTACATTTCGCAGAAATCCGCTAAATCGCAATAAAGTGGGAACCATGCAGGCGATTGTGGCTATGC
>CM031610.1:50746512-50751512 GCA_018398815.1 Conus ventricosus | reverse complement strand
ATTTAATCAGTTAGCGCCACATATGACCTTAGCTTTTACATTAATATACACGCTATGAATATATTGGTACAATTTGTCTTTAATTCCATATTTAGGCTACTATAAGTTTGCTTCTACTGAATCAAATGCCTGTTCAAAATCAATGAAGGCAACATGTAACTTACGACTGAAACAAAAATGTTTTTGTATCAGCGCTAATAAAGTAAACGTATGGTCAACTGTAGAATATCCTCTTTTAAATCCAGCTTGGTGTACACGTGTCAAATCATATTCTTCTACCCATTCTTGAAGTAGGATATTTATAACAGCATGGTGTATTTTACTGCGGATATATCTCAAAGATATGCCTCTGTATTTCCTAGGATCATTAATATCACCTTTTTTAGATAATGGAAGTGCTATAGAATCAGTTCAGATGTCTCGAAAAACATGTACGTCATAACAATGCATTAACAAATTTAACAACAACAACAACAACAAAACAAAAAAGAGGGAGATAGTTGCAAGGTGAGGCGATTGCAGGCCGAAATCTTAAAAGAAAAATTCAAAAACCCGACCTCCTGCACATTTCAGCATTTCTCCAATACTTCCACCTGAACTTGCAGGTTCACCATTCTTTAACTTACCGCAAGCAGTACCTCTTCTCCCATCTTGCGCCGATTTGGATGAGATAAGTGATTGCTCGTTCTTCATTTTCGTTGTCCTGAGTGTTGTTTGTCTTGCCTGAAGAAGACCTAAGAGGTCGAAATGCGTTGCGTTTTGTCTTGTGATTCGTTTGTTCATGTTTGACGGATATAGTCCTTAAACTTTTAAAGATTTGCTATGAACGTGTTTACGTTTTAAAAATATTTTATATACAACTTTCCAAAACTCTCTCAGACTCTTTACGGTAGACACAAGTTTTTCAAACAACATGTCATTGTACTGTTTTTCTTTCCTTTTCAACAAGATTCTATATTCTCTTCTAGCAAAACAATAGACATCATTGTCCTTTTTATCTCTTGTTTTCCTAAATACTGAGAGCCAGACCTTTTGCTTTCACGTTGCTTAATTTGCATTCCTTATCACATCAGTCACTCTTGTCACGCATGGTGAAATCAATTTTCCTTTTCATAAAATCAGCTTGCTTTCTAATACATTGAGAGAGAGAGAGAGAGAGAGAGAGAGAGAGAGAGAGAGAGAGTATGCGTGCGCACACTCCAGATAATTTGTCAACAACCGGTGGTCCCTCTTTCTTACCCCTCCCCCCAAAAAAACAAACAAACAAACAAACAAAACAACCCAATCCCAATGTACACGTTCACTCCCCATAAAACTAAGACAAATCACCGCAAGGACAAAGACAACATTTTGTCACGTGACCCGGACTGACCCTGTCCCCTTAAGCTGACTAGGACACACACAGGGTGTGCATGGGACAGCTCGGTTATACATTACCGCCCCCCCCCCCCTCCTCTCTCTCCATATACCCACCCCCAGCCACCCACCATCTACCCCCTTCTCCCTTATCATCTCCCCCCCCCCCACCCCCTAACTCACCGCTCTTTCACCTGCCATCGCCTCCCTCTTGCACAAACACTAGAAATGCGATAGCGCAAGGGCGAACACAAGTAGACTGTGTGTGTGTGTGTGTGTGTGTGTGTGTGAGAGAGAGAGAGAGAGAGAGAGAGAGAGAGAGAGAGAGAGAGAGAGAAAGAGAGCGCGCACGCGTGCGTCCATGCGTATGCGCTTGCATGCGTGCGCGCGTGCGTCGTGTATATATATATATGTGTGTGTGTGTGTGTGTATGTGTGTGTGTGTGTCTGTGTGTGTGTGAGACAGAAGAGAGAGAGAGAGAGAGAGAGAGAGAGAGAGAGAGAGAGGAGAGAGAGAGAGAGAGAGAGGACAGAGAGAGACAGACAGACAGAAAGAGAATGCGCGTTCGGGCGTGCGCACGCGGACGAGTGTGCCCGTGTATACACATGGATTTGTACTGGTGCATACGTACTCGTTTGGTGTTCTCGTGGATCCAGTACAGAGTACCATGGATGTCAGACTCATATTTAGTGAGGGAACAGCGAGAAGGGAGAGAGAGAGAGAGAGAGATAGGGGGTGTGGGGGGGGAGCATGAAGGAGAGAGGAACAGGACAGGTGGGGCAAGGGATAGACAAGCGTCACACACACACACACACACACACACACACACACACACACACACTGCCGACCAAATGACATAATACCAAACAAAGGGTGCAGAGTTTGGAGTGACACGCACTCTGCTATTCATGACGGCTGAACTCACCGACGTGCTCACAGCAAACAGTCAAACCGACCAACAAACATCGCCGCAGCTCCTGTCATAGCACAGGGTGACTTCTACGGTTCTAAAGTTCATGGGTTGTCTTTCTGTCTCCCCATAGCCAGCAATGGGTCAAGTTCTTCGTTGTACTGTACTAGTAAGAGCAGCACCATCGATTGTTTGTCTGCAGCGGCTGCTTTTTGTTGTTGTTGTTTTGTTTTGTTAACAAAATGGTCAGTGTGTGTGTGTGTGTGTGTGTGTGTGTGTGTGTGTGTGTGTGTGTGTGTGTGCGTGCTGTGTGTGTGTGTGTGTTTGAAAGAGGAGCGAGCGAGCGAGCGAGCGAGCGAGAGAGAGAGAGAGAGAGAGAGAGAGAGAGAGAGAGAGAGAGAGAGAGAGAGAGAGAGAGAGAGAGAGGTGAGTGCAACTGTACAGGTGAAAACGTAGGCCTACATCAGTGTCTGCTCATGGGTGCTAGCAAGCATGGGAGCGACGAGAGAGAGAGAGAGAGAGAGAGAGAGAGAGAGAGAGAGAGAGAGAGAGAGAGAGGTGAGTGCAACTGTACAGGTGAAAACGTAGGCCTACATCAGTGTCTGCTCATGGGTGCTAGCAAGCATGGGAGCGACGAGAGAGAGAGAGAGAGAGAGAGAGAGAGAGAGAGAGAGAGAGAGAGAGAGAGAGAGAGAGAGTGAGAGCGCGCAAAGGTTTTCAAATAAGAATAGGCTCAGTGAATAGAATAGTTAATAACAAAAGACCTATACACTGTCGTGGTGATTACATTTCTCAATGTTTTGATTAAGGATAAGGGATGAATAAGAAATACAACATGTAACTTATTGTTCATTTTTTTCAGAACGTTCTCCGTCGCTAGTTTAGTCTTCGCGTCTTTTATGGAAATATAATTGTTGTTCTTCACACACACACACACACCACAACACATACGCTCTCTTTCTCCTTCCCTCACACACACACACACACACACACACACACACATACACACACACACACACACACACACACACACACACGCACACACACACAACCACCGATCAAATGACATGATACGAAAACAAAACCGCTCAATCCGGACAGACGCGCACCGTGTCTGTTGACATGGCGGCTGAAATGACTGGGTCAGCGAGGCACCTGCTTGTTCACAGCAAACAATCACACCGACAAACAACACTCCTTTGGCACGCCTTGACACCGGACGGGGTGACTATTACGGTTCTAGAGCTGCCTGACCCGGTGACTGTACACCCCTCCCCCCCTACCCTCCCCACCCGATACGGCGAGGCATAACTCCTCTTTGTAGTATGTTAGTGACAGTCGTACCATACACAGTCGATCCGCAGCGGATCTTTGAACAGACTTGTTATAGTGTGTGTGCGTGTATGTTTATGTATATGGATGTGATATTAATGTGTGTGTGTGAATATGTAAGCAAGCGCGCACACGCGGGCGTGAGTGTGTGTGTGTTGTGTGTGTGTGTGGTGTGTGTGTGTGTGTGTGTGTGTGTGTGTGTGTGTGTGTGTGTGCGTGCGCGCGCGCGTGTGTGTGTGTGTGTGTGTGTGTGTATGTGTGTGTGTTTTGCACGCGCGCGCACGCGCGCCTGATTAAAGAAATGACGCTCTGTATATAACCGTATAGAAAGAAGTCTGTGACCAACACGGAGAGAGAAAGAACGAGGCTACATTCAACACCTACGTGATGCAGCGCATCTTCATGTGACCAACACGGAGAGAGAAAGAACGAGGCTACATTCAACACCTACGTGATGCAGCGCACCTTCATGTGACCAACACGGAGAGAGAAAGAACGAGGCTACATTCAACACCTACGTGATGCAGCGCACCTTCATGTGACCAACACGGAGAGAGAAAGAACGAGGCTACATTCAACACCTACGTGATGCAGCGCATCTTCATGTGACCAACACGTAGAGAGAAAGAACGAGGCTACATTCAACACCTACGTGATGCAGCGCACCTTCAACTGAACAAAATAATTCACTCAGTTCAGCTCCTCTTGCCCACCTACTGACAAGGCTGTACGGGCTTTTTTTTTTTTTTTTTTTTTTTTTTTTACGTTTTCTCTCCGAATACAAAGTTGGAGGGAGGGAAGAGAGTAGAAAGAGGGTTGGTGGGGGTGGGCGGGGAGTGGGGTGGGTGAGAGCATAGTTGGTGCTGGAAACAAGCGGCAAACGACACCATCACCGGACATCAGTCGCAGATTCCCCAACAACCTACGCGCTCACTGCGCGAGAAGGTCGAGGGCAGTAAAAAGTGACAACACGGTAAGCCAGACGTATACCGTTCCACTTAGTTTGAAACGACGTGTTGACTGCTACGCTAAGTGCCTGTCACCGTCGCCGAGTGTCTGAAGGACGGGAAACGTCATTAGCGGTCAAACTGTCATACTCCAGACTAAACCTTGGTGGAAAGTCGTCTTCGTAACGTCAACACCATGGATGGGAGGGGAGGGGGGGGGGGAAGAGTTATCTTTCAACAGAAATGCCAAGCTGAAGCGTGGGATTATGCGCTTCTTGATGTGGCTCCAGTTTTGAGTGCCAGTTTTTATAGTATTCCCGAGGCCTTTTCCGAGAGATGTGTTTCAGTCCAGATATCTTACTGTGTGACGGCCAAACATGATTTAATGCACGTGCACCATGAATGCTCCAAGTTCCAGGAGACTCCGAAGGTAACGTTTCATTTTAACTGCTATG
>CM031610.1:50734012-50739012 GCA_018398815.1 Conus ventricosus | reverse complement strand
TATCATGTTACTTCAAATTAGGTTGTACTGAGAGCGCCAGGCATTCCCGTTGGTTTTATCGCTACCAATTTTTTTTTTTAAATCGTTCAGATGATGTTGAATTGTGCTTCAATGTTAAAAAGAAAATTTTAAAAAGCCATACGGGCAAACGCACTGCGCAATGGACAGCTACAGTCCACTCTGGACAGTGTGTTCAATTTTCCCCAAAGAGTCGTCAGATTACGACAACAACAACAATAACAACAGCAATAAGAACAATAACAGCAACAAAAAGCCGGCATGTCATTAAATTAATTGCTACAAGAAAAAAAAAATGTCAAGGAGTTTCCGGAACAAAGACTGGAAAAAGGTCCACTGAGGCAAGAAAACAGTGAGGACAGTGAAAAAGGACTTTTCCCCTTAAAAAGACAGATCTTTGTTTGAAAAAGCAATCAGAGAAAATAACAACAACAACAACACAAAAGAAGAAAAAAAGAAGACAGAGGAAATTACTTGCACAGAAGGCGGTGGAGCGACTGAAACTGAAAGAACACCAAGAAATCCTACGCGGACACGGAGTTGAGAGATCTACTTCTACGATCGAACGCGTGGGGCAACTGAAACCTAAGCGCTAATGACTTGGGGAAATTCGAGAACCACGCAAATGAACGGACAATGTACTAGATTTTCAATACAAAGAGTTCACGAACATTGCGATCACCCCGCTCCCTCTCTCACCCTCCCTTTAAGAGAATGAGGTTTGGGGAGAGAGCAGAATCCCCCGACTCCCTCCCCCTGCACACCTGTGTGCTTTGGTGGTCTCTGCGTTCTCACGTGTGCGCGCGCGCGCGCGTGTGTATGTGTGTGTGTGTGTGTGTGTGTGTGTGTGTTGTGTGTGTGTGTGTGTGTGTGTGTGTGAGAGAGAGAGAGAGAGAGAGAGAGTGTGAGTGTGTGTGTGTGTGTGTGTGTGTGTGTGTGTGTGTGTGTGTGTGTGTGTGTTGTGTGTGTGTGAGCGCGCGCGCGCGTGCGTTCCTCTAACCAGTTTAAAAAGATTTCACGAACGTTTGAAGGTAAGAATCTCGTTAAAAGCCGAGTAAAAATTTGACGGAGAACCAATATCCTGTTTTCAAGTTAACTTGAGGACAAACAAACTAACAAACACACACACAAACAGAGACATCGACAACAATGCTGTTTGTCTGTTGGCCAGCATGCTTACTACAAAGCGCACGCGGTGTCATTGTGCAAACCCTGCCAACATGACCCACGGCAGCTATTCCGTTGGATTCCCGCCGCCCCCCCCCCCCCCCCCCCCCCCCCCCCCCAAAAAAAAAAAAAAAATACAGCATTTGACACTAGTCAAATGAACAGAATAGAAAGACCGCTCTCCACTTTCCCTGCTTTGTTCGAAAAAGAAAATCATCAAAAGCCAACCTTTCGAGCGAGTCTTATTATTAGCACAGAGAAACTACACTTCTGTCGTAAACTCGCTCTTCGTCCAGAAAAGTTGTGACACTTGTGCGCAGTTTTCTGGCAAACTATATCATGGACTTGACGTACGCATGTACCCACGCACACGCACGCGGACGCGCAAACCCCCCCCCCCCCCCGCCCCCATACACACACACACTGAGGCGCGCGAGCGCGCCCGCTCTGATCATGACTTGCTCGTTCGAACATCGTTGTTGTGGTCACTACACCTCATTAAAAAAAAAAAAAATGCAAAATGTTATTCAGAGTTTTCACAGTACTTAGTTGTGATACAATACTTTGAAAGTTGAAAAGGCATTTTCATTTACACACACACACACACACACACACACACACACACACACACAGAGGGAGAGAGAGAGAGAGAAAGGGGAAGAGAGAGAGAGAGAGAGGAGAGAGAGAGAGAGAGAGAGAGAGAGAGAGAGAGGAAGAAAGAGATATATCACAGACAGACTGATAGACAGATACACATGCATACAGAGAGAGAGAGAGAGAGAGAGAGAGAGAGAGAGAGAGAGAGAGAGAGGAGAGAGAGAAGAGAAAGAGAGAGAGAGAGATCACAGACAGATAGAGAGACACAATGCATACAGAGAGAGAGGGAGAGGGAGAGAGATCACAGACAGATAGAGAGACACACATGCATACAGAGAGAGAGGGAGAGGGAGAGAGATCACAGACAGATAGAGAGACACACATGCATACAGAGAGAGAGGGAGAGGGAGAGAGATCACAGACAGATAGAGAGACACACATGCATACAGAGAGAGAGGGAGAGGGAGAGAGATCACAGACAGATACACACACATGCATACAGAGAGAGAGGGAGAGGGAGAGAGATCACAGACAGATAGAGAGACACACATGCATACAGAGAGAGAGGGAGAGGGAGAGAGATCACAGACAGATAGAGAGACACACATGCATACAGAGAGAGAGGGAGAGGGAGAGAGATCACAGACAGAGAGACACACATGCATACAGAGAGAGAGGGAGAGGGAGAGAGATCACAGACAGATAGAGAGACACACATGCATACAGAGAGAGAGGGAGAGGAGAGAGATCACAGACAGATAGAGAGACACACATGCATACAGAGAGAGAGGGAGAGGGAGAGAGAGAGAGATCACAGACAGATAGAGAGACACACATGCATACAAGAAGAGAGAGGGAGAGAGAGAGAGAGAGAGAGATCACAGACAGATAGAGAGACACACATACATACAGAGAGAGGAGAGGGAGAGGAGAGAGAGAGAGATCACAGACAGATAGAGAGACACACATGCATACAGAGAGAGAGGGAGAGGGAGAGAGAGAGATCACAGACAGATAGAGAGACACACATGCATACAGAGAGAGAGGGAGAGGGAGAGAGATCACAGACAGATAGAGAGACACACATGCATACAGAGAGAGAGGGAGAGGGAGAGAGATCACAGACAGATAGAGAGACACACATGCATACAGAGAAAGAGAGAGAGAGAGAGATCACAGACACATAGAGAGACACACATGCATACAGAGAGAGAGAGAGAGAGAGAGAGAGAGAGAGAAGAGAGAGAGGAGAGAGAGAGAGAGAGAGAGAGATTTATCTGCGTGTACAGTGGTGGTGGCAGACGAAGACACGTATATTGCTGGTGATAAATGTCATTTCCACTGCCCACTGTCCATGGCAACCAGGGTTGTGCTTGGACGAACTCTTCAAAAACTTCACCGTTCGAATGAAACCGAAATTAGCACAGAAGATGAAACATTTATCCCCCTTACCCGCTGCCCCCTCCCCCCTCCAAATGTGATTATGATAGCAATACTACACGCTGCCCCCCCCCCCCCCTCCCCCCGACCCCAATGTAATGATACATAATATTTTTTTGTTGTTGTTGTTCCTTGGCGAACCATTTCTAAAATTCACTAAAAGGTCATCCAGTTAAGCGCTGACCTCCGTCAATTACAATTCTTGGATCCGTCCTTTGAGAGAGTTCATGGGTGAAACAACATTTCTTCCAATCTGTAAGGAGGAGTAATCGTTCGACTGCACGGAAGGAGTTGCTCCACTGATACTTTTTCTTCCTTTCTTTTTAAAGAATAAAAGAAAAGCATGCAAAATGGGAAATATCAACATGTGCATCCCTAGATAGTTTTAATATGACATGAACACATCTTACTTTCCGCAGAGGATTATCAATTCGTAACAGCAATATTTCGCAGAGCGTTTGTAACAATCTTGTCAATATGATATGAACACTGCCTGGATCCACTGTTTGATCCAAGGGGAAGTCACTGTCGACACGGGCTGGAGGAGTTACGCATAGTCTTTTCAAACTGGCGGAATAATCCCGACTTCGCCGTTTGAACCGAATCCGCGCGCACCACCGATCCACACCAAAATTGATGTACTTCAGGCCTCACGCTATCCTCTGACAAAGTTTGGTTCAAATTGGTTTTGTGGCTTCAACGTTAACCAGTTGAGAGACACTCTCACTGGCGGAGGTAAAGAACACACACACACACACACACACACACACACACACACACACACACACCACACACACACACACATACGCGCGCGCCCACACACACACACAGGCGCGCGCGCAGACTCACAATAACAACAACAGAAAACAAAACAAAATCTCTTTTAAAGAGCGAGTGACAGTACTTTCGGATAGGTTCCGTTTCGCTCTTTCCTGTTCGGTTCTTTCCAATAGTACTTGAAAAGCCCGTGTCAAATGGTTAGAGCGTTTGCCTATGGAGCTGTGGGTCACGAGTTCGGACGAACTTGCTTTTCTTTTTATACTTTAAACAAAGTCAAAAGCTGTCCATAAAGGCCAAACCGATAACATATGCCTCCACCACGCCTACGCCCCATCCAACCCCACCCCATTCCTCTCTCTCCCATCCTATCCCTAAAAAGAAAATTTTGTATCATTTCACATAAGCATTTTTTTTTTCTTTTTGCAAAATATATTAGGCAAGCGCCAGGGATATGGACACAATGTCAATTCAATGCTAGCGAATAATGATAGAGGGAAAAACCCAAAGAAATACCAAGACTGTCACATACACAGGCGCGCATACGCAAGCAGGCATACATGCATGCATGAAAGAGCACACACACACACACACACACACACACACACACACACACACACACACACACACATATATGTTATAAATATATTGATCTATATATATATTTCTTGCAGTCATTGCAACACCAAGCTGCTCTGTAAGTTGCTGGAACGGTGCGGTACTTATCCTTGGAATTTATTAGTTTGTTGTATATATATATATATATATATATATATATATATATATATATATATATATATATATATATATATATATATACGCAAGCATGCACGCACGCATGCACATATGCGCATCTCCAAATTACGTTTTCCGATGAATATCACTGTTATTATTTAAACTATTTCTCTGCCAGGCGCTGTTGATCCGAACATTATGGAGCATTCTTACTTGATTTGATTAACTTGATGTTATCTAGAGACGTTCATTTCTTTCGATATACA
>CM031610.1:50709012-50721512 GCA_018398815.1 Conus ventricosus | reverse complement strand
GGTCGGGTGGGTGTAGGGATGGAGGCTGCTGTCAGGTTTATGACAAAAGCGTAATACCAAATGATCAGCTTCGTAAGAGACCGTAAAAACTACGTGTAATCTCCTCTCTCTCTCTCTCTCTCTCTCCTCTCTCTCTCTCTCTCTCTCTCTCTCTCTCTCTCTCCCACACCCACCTGCGCAAACGCGCGCGCGCGCGCACACACACACACACACACACACACACACACACACACACACACACACACACACACGTTTATGAAATAAAACAAAAGAAATAATTCAAAGCAGAAAGTGGAACACTAATGTCGAACACACCCTTGATCTTACTTTTTGATCCGGTTCCACACAAAAATTGAAAATATATTAAAAAAAAAAAAACAACAATCAATAACAGAAAGAAAAAAAGTTTGGTTACTGTCACAGAACACGAATAACTTGGTTCCGGTCGGTCCATGGGCTCTCTTTTTTTTTTTTTAATACTGCTCTTTTCCCTCTAAAACTTCAGAGAGCAAGTCAGTTCATGGCTGAATGCAAAATTGCTTTCCAATAGAGGAAGTAATAAAAAAAAGATACGGACTAAAAGAAAAACTGCCCATGTCCTCTTAGTACGATATATATATATGACCAACACAAACTGCCATATTCATCACGCTAGAAAGTTTTAATATTCCATAACAACATATAATTTTATAGTTATCAATCCGTGGACAGAACCTTCCCAGAAATACACTGTAATAATCTTGCTGAACGGATCCAGGAACTGTAGCTGGTCCGGATCAGCAACGAGAGAGAGAGAGAGAGAGAGAGAGAGAGAGAGAGAGAGAGAGAAGAGAGAGAGAGAGAATTGATAATGATGATCTAATTTGCAAAAAGCGGAAGCCCCTCACAATAAGACAGGTTTAAAAACAACAAATCTAAATAATGTCAATTCAAGGTTAAAGAGATAACCAGAACATACAATTTCCCGTTTTGAAAACGGCTGAAAGTATGATAGGAAACATTATTCTAAATGACCTATTCCAAGTCTCATTTAAAAGTGTCAGAGGGCAGTGCCTTAAATTCTGTCACGAGCACATTTACATTTCCTACCCGCTGTGGCTAACAAACAATGCCAGGGCTAAATCGGTAGTACACGTTTCGGATCGCAAACCCACGTTGTACAGCTTTCTCTTGCAAGAAAAACAACAACAGAGAAACAGAGATGGGACAGACATACAAAGAAAGATGAACAGAACAGACATAGAAACAGATGGAACAGCAAGAGAGAGAGAGAGAGCGCGCGCGCGCGCACACACACACACACACACACCACACACACACACACACACACACACACACACACACACACACCACCACCACCACACAAAGCGCGCGTGTGCGCTGAAACACACATGCACACGGATACATACACTAAGAGAATGGGAAAAGAGGACACTGAAGCGGACAGAGAGAGAGAGAGAGAGAGAGAGAGAGAGAGAGAGAGAGAGAGAGAGAGAGAGAGAGAGAGGAGAGAGAGAGAGAGAGAGGTGGGGTGGGGGTGGGGAGGGGATGCAGACAGAGAGACGGAACAGAGCCAAAACACAGAGAGCAGGAACAGCCTAATGCACTCCGGTCCTGTTTAATTCAATCCAAACACAAGCCCACACCAAAGCCAACAGACCGAAGACTGTGGGGAGGACATTACCGAAGTCAGTCGGGTGGGAGGGAATGGAGGGTTGGAAAAGTGTGTGTGGAGGGGCGAGGGGGGTGGGGATAGGGGAGGGGTGAGGATTGAACTGTTCCCTCCCCTAACCTAACGGACCGACCACACAAGGCGGCAAGCGCCGAGTGGGCAAACTATCAAATATCTCACTACCAACGCTATGGACACTGACCACCCATACTACGTTCAGTTGAAACATGATGTAATGATAGTGTACTGACCTCTCTCTCTCTCTCTCTCTCTCTCTCTCTCTCACACACACACACACACACACACACACACACACACACACACACACACACACACACACACAAAGGTACGTATGTTCACACTAAACACGGACGTCTACCGACATGTTCTCTCTCTCTCTCTCTCTCTCTCTCTCCTCTCTCTCTCTCTCTCTCTCTCTCTCTCTCTCTCTCTCTCTCACACACACACACACACACACACACACACACACACACACAGAGGGTACATATGTTCACACTAAACACGGACGTCTACCGACATGTTCTCTCTCTCTCTCTCTCTCTCTCTCTCTCTCTCTCTCTCTCTCTCTCTCTCTCTGTATGTATGTGAGTGTACGTGTTGGTAGGTGGGTGGGATTCGTACGGGAGGTGTTGTGACTTAATGAAATGTAGGCCTACATGAATACATTTCATATCATTGTTAGCTTTTATTTTGAATCCGTTGTACATCTTTACTCAGTTACATGTTCACATTCCCCCTCATGATGGGATGAGGCTTAATGTGAATAAAATACCTTGAGTCTTGAATATGTCTGCCTGTCTGTCTGTCTGTCTGTCTGTCTGTCTGTCTGTCTCTCTCTCTCTCTCTCTCTCTCTCTCTCTCTCTCTCTCTCCTCTCTCTCTCTCTCTCTCTCTCCCCTCCCTCAGGATACGTTCCAACTAACCACAGACGTTTACGGCAGTTTTCTGTTGGTACCGACCACTGAAGTTGTGCGCAGCGAATCGTTCGTTATTTCCACCGGTGACGCGAAACATGTTCACACTGAGCATGGCAGAGCACGGAGGGCACTCCACGAACAACTTCCATTTGTGCATCTATATCAGTTTTACCCGTTTGTCCACGTCAGGGGACTGAACTTCTCTCATGATTTCATACTGAATTACTATTCTTGTTCATGATGGAAGTGTCTGAGTGCGCTTGTGTATATCTGTTTGCGCTAATGTGTTTGCATGTGTGCGAGTGTGCCTGCCTGCGTGCGTAGGTTGTGCGCGGTGTGTGCGTGCGTGCGGGGTGTAGGTACGTGTGTGTGTGTGTGTGTGTGTGTGTGTGTGTGTGTGTGTGTGTGTGTGTGTGTGTGTGTGCGCGCGCGCGCTTGACGTGCATGCATGGCAAGTTCGAGTGCCCACACGCACTATCATTCGCGCTCGCACGCGCATTTTGAAAGTTCTTCGTTTCTCAAATTCCAGCCTCTAAATGCTTGTTAGAAATAAAAGTTCAAAGGAAAAAGGGGGGAAAAAAAAGAGAGCTGTGGTCCCAGCTAATTGAACAGTAAGTGATCCCTTCTCAAACCGGACGCCTCAGATAACGACGCTATGGCGAACGACACACACACAGGAGGGCTGTAGACATTCCACGAAATCTGAAACGATGGGGAAAAAAAAAGCACACGCACTCCTACAAAAACTTCGACATTTTCAATCTGCTGCGTCACGAGGATACTGACTCTAGCTTATTGCGCAGGAAGTAAAGGAGACTATAAGGAAACCGAGGCTGTTCGAGAAAGAAACAAAAAGAAAGAAAAAAAAAAAAAAGAAAAAAAAAAAAAAGAAGCGGAGTGCGGAGGGGAGGGGGGGGGGGGGGGGACAAATTCGGAGGAAAAAGATTGAAACAGAACAGGGTTTCGCGTTACGTGCGACATGTTACAGCCGGGAACTGACGTCACCTCCCCCCCCCCCCCCCCCCCCACCCTCTCGCCCCTTCCCCGGGTTCTTCGACTTTGGAGAACTGGTACACGCGAACCATGGTTTCCCAGCCATCCTCATCCCTTTGTCGCACACCAAGTCTGAAGGTGTTTGTTGTTGCGATCTTCTACTTTTCACATGGTAAAAGTGTTTTTCGACAGGGTTCACATATACACATATGCCAGGTAAAACGTAGAGCTCGTAATTGCCAACGGACGGCTTCGTATCTGTTATATACGTGAGGAAGGAAAGAAATGCAATAAATTCACGTGCGTGCACACCTTCGTGTCTTCCCTACTTCTCTGCCTCAAACATACACACGCATGCATGCGCGCGCGCGCACACACGCACACGCACACACACACACACACACACACAGCCACCTACCCCCTCCCCCCTCTCACACACATTTCAGTCTACATTGAAAACAACTTTTTTTTTTTTTTTTTTTTTTTTTTACGAAGAATCACAGGGAAAAATATCTGTTCTTGACTCGAATTCCAACAAAAGTTCCGAGAGAGGTGTCAGGTGCTGAAACTAGGTCGTGGCTTAAAAGGAAACACATGACCGTACAGTCGTGTGTCACCATGCTGTCACAAATCAAAGAGCTGGCACTCGGGAGAGCTCATACTACCACTACCACCACCACCCAACCTCTTCCCAGCCCTTCACATGTGTTGCTTTGCTCACTGAGTCCCGCTTACTAATCAGATCCGCACCGACCATTACAAGTTCGTACATATCACTACGCACAATAAACCTGATTGTTTTTGCATTATGAGCGATGTCATTTTTGAGAAATATACAAAGAATGTCTAAGGATATTCTATCTCTTAAACCAAACCAAACCAAAACAAAGAAAAAATGAAGCAAAAACAAAACATAAAAAAAAACAGAGAGAGAGAGAGAGAGAGAGAGAGAGAGAGAGAGAGAGAGAGAACTGGATTCGACCTTTCGCACCAAGCTTTCTCAGTGGGTTCCTCATTGGTTCGTAGTCCATCTTTTCAACTAACGTTCACATCGATTCTGTGGTTTGTTACACGTCATTTGCTGACAGAAAGACCGACAAACCCAAAGACTCAGGTAAAAACACAACCTGCTGGTCGGTGGCAATGAAACCCAGGTAATCAACAGCAACATATCATTGACTATTTAAAAACAACAACCAACCAACCAACGAAAGAGCCTCGAATTACTACTACACGGCTTTTCGACCTCATGAGGGCCAGTTATGATTCCTCTCCTCCCCTCCCTCCCTCATTGCGATCCCCCACCCCACCCCTTTCCCGCCCCTTCCACCTTTCTTCCGCCCAAGATTCCCACCTGCCTCTCCCCTGGGAGGTTTGTGTCAAAAGTATTCCATACCGGTGTCTTCCTGGGCCAGCTGGATTAATGGCGGACCTAGAGCAAACTTGAAGTCCGAGACCTCCAGAACACCAGTGACATGAAGGAGCCCTGTTCACTCTCTGTTCATGCGAAGACTTCAGGTCTTACGTCAACAGGGATCTAGGCCTTGAGGATGTCTCGGAAGGACGTAATAACGATACAGTCGCGCTCGTCTGGCCGCACGACTAAGCGTTGAATTACTGCCATCAAAAGCGAGGCTCCAGTGTCTGTGATTTCGTGAGGATAATACGCTCCATCAGAATGAATGCCACTGCTACTATTATAGGCCACAAATGCAAGTCAACAGCAGAGCGGGATATCCGAAGCTGGGTAACCCCTACAGCCAGAGGAGACAGATTGCTGAGACTACAACAGACACGTCCCAATGCGGCTCGAGATGTTTGAGGGGAAGGGATGAGTGGTTGGATAATACAGCGAGATATAGAAAGGAGTGCCAGGCAAAGGATCAACATGCAAAATAAACAAATATGTAAACACACCTCAGAAATCAACAATGCCGCATAGTGCCTTCATCAGTGCATGTCTTCAGTTACCCCCCCCCCCCCCCCCCACACACACACACACACACACCCCACATAGCAAATCGTCTTCTTGAAGACCCCAATAGGCGATTCTCCACGGAATTAGCCTAATTCGACTGATCATGAAGTGCACACACTATATGAGAGAAGAAAAAAAACAACACACTACATGAGCAACCGAAAAACACAAAAAAACAGGAAAACAAACCTCACACAAATTAAGTCTTTAATTCATATTCTTTCCGATAAAAAAAAATCCCTTTATTTCCGATGAAATTCCACTTCTGTCTCCATCTCTAAGAAACACAAGTTAAACGCTTTCTTAAGAACCAAGATATCAGAAAGGAAATCTTTTCTAATCATATACCACCATTATTTGTTTTCCCCCTGGCACCGTAAATTACTAATCCTCTACTCAGTGGATGACAAGGTCGGATTTCACACGGCTCTCGATCGTACTCCCGAGCAAATAGCGGAAAAGACGCGAGGAGAAGAATGATTGAAGACACGGAGCAAGGGGTTCAGAAAATGACAGATAAAAAGTCACCCAGGACGGCAGAGCTACCCAGGAGGAGGAGGAGGAGGAGGAGGAGGAGGAGGAGAATGAGGAGGAGGAGGAAAGGAGGAAGAGTGAGGAGGAAGCAGAGAAGAAAACGGAGTATGGAAGGGGAGGGACGATGGATGGGAGGGGTGGGGTGGGGGGACGGTGTGTGTGTGTGTGTGTGTGTGTGTGTGTGTGTGTGTGTGTGTGTGTGTGTGTGTGTGTGTGTGTGTGTGTGTGTGGGGTGTGTGTGTGTGTGTGTGTGTGTGTGTGTGTGTGTGTGTGTGTGTGTCTGTGTGTGTGTGTGTGTGTGTGTGTGTGTGTGTGTGTCTGTGTGTGTGTGTGTGTGTGTGTGTGTGTGGTGTGGTGTGTGTGTTGGTGTCTGTGTGTGTGTGTGTGTGTGTGTGTGTGTGTGTGTGTGTGTGTGTGTGTGTGTGTGTGTGTGTGCGTGCGCGAGAGCGGGGCTGGAGATGGAGAGGACGGGGAGCAGAGGCAATGATTAAATTCCGAAATCATCCAAATGGAGCCAATCTTCTTAGCGGCGTTCCGGGATAAAGAGAAAATCTGATTTGTATGTATACGGACTCTCGCCATTTTCATTCCCAACCGGCCATCCTCCATACGTCTCTCCATTCCATACACACACACGCACGCACGCACGCACGCACGCACGCACTCACGCACGCACGCACCTACGGATGCACGCACGTGCACACACATATTCGCGCATGTACGCACACCCATATGCGCGCATGCACACACACACACACACACACACACACACACACACACACACACACACACACACAACACACACACGTGTGTGTGCGCGCGCGCGCATGCGAATCTCCGTCACAAAACTGATCAGCTTACTTCAGCTTTTCCCCTCCCTTCTAACCTGATAATATCTTTGCCAGTTCAGCGCAACTGGTATTTCACGAGGGGATTTATGATCAGCGCAGTTGTAGAACTTTTAAAGTTGGAGGGGTAAAAAATAACACAAGAATTAAAACAACAACCGCGCGCCTGTCTTAGGGGGAATGTCAATCCCTACACGAAATGGAAAAACAGATCACGTGTTAAGGAAAGAAAAAGAAAGAAAGAAAGAAAAAAAAAAAAAAAAAAAAAGCGAAAACACACACACACACACACACACACACACACACACACACACACACACACACACACACACACCACACCACACACAGAGGGAAAAAACATCTTTTCTGGACAGGAAGTAAGGAAAACGGAACAGAAACATAAAGAAAGCGAGGAGGGAGGGGGCAGGGTGTGGACGGAGGGATAACGGGTGGGGAAAAAAAAAAGAAAGAAGGAAGGAAATCATGCAGCAGGCAAGAAATGTTAAAAAAAAAAAAAAAAAAAAAGTGAGGGCGAAAAAAGACAGAAGATGGAGCAAAAAGAAATAAGCTAGAAAGAGAGAGAGAAAGAAACATGGACGGAAATAAACAAAGAAAGAAAAGGAGAAAGAAAGAAAGCAAAGAAGAAAACAGGGGTAGATTGAAAAACAGAATAAAAGAAGGCAATAAGATAAAAGTGACGAAGGAAATATGGTAGAAAGACAGATGAAAAGAAGGAAGGAAAGAAAGAATGGAGGACAGAAGGAAATGAATGAGACAGAAGAAGGTGGGGGGGGGGGGGGGGGGAAGAAAGAAGGAAATAAAACAGGAGAAAAGGAAAGAAGGAAAGACAGCAGAATGAAAGGAATAAAGAAAGAAGCAAACAAATAGATGGGGAAAAAAAAGAAACGAAGGGTAAGGGGAATGAAGGAAGGATGAAGACAGGACCAAAGAAGAGAATAAAACAGACAGAACAATCGAATATATTAAGGACGAACATAAGACAGCTGCAAAGAAAAAAAAAAGAGGAAAGAAAGAAAAGGAAGGAAGGAAGGAAAGAAAGATGGAAGAAAGGATGGGGGGGAAGGAAGGAAGGATGGGGGGGGGGGGGGGGGAAGGAAGGAAGGAAAGGAAGGAAGGAAGGAAGGAAGAGAAATAAACATAAATGGAAAGAAAGAAGAAACGTACGGAAGCAGCAAGGTAAATGGATAGAAAAGAAAGACAACATAAAACAAAACGAAACAAACAAACAAACCAAAAAACAAAACAAACAAACAAACCCCAAAAAAAAAAAAAAGAATTATGAACCCGCCCGTCTCGCCGAGAGAAACTCGATCCCTCAGAGGGGGGGGAAGCGATAATCGCTCAAGCAGATCCATTTGTCTTTTCACGCAGGAGTCTTCCGAGCGAACTGTTACCGAGCATCCATCCCAGGAAGGCGCACGGAGCCGACACGCGCACGGGAGAAACACGCAGGTCTCCTCCTTCTCAGCGGCGACGGGCCACGAGAACACTGAAGAACCGTCTCGCGGGACCTTCCAACGCTAACTGGATTAACAGCCTCCGAGTCCTGTCTGGAAGGAAAGCTGGGGGTACAAGAGGGAGAAGGGGTACGGCTGGAGGGAGGAAGGAGGGTAGGAGAGGGGGGGGGGGGGGATGGAGAGGGGTGAGGGTCGGTCTAAGGTCGTTCAATTGTCGATGACGTGCTTAGCTTTCAACGGTTAAGGGAGGGGCCGGGAGGTGTGTGTGTGTGTGGGGGGGGGGGGGGGGGGGGGGGGGAGGAAAAAAAAATGTCGGATTGAGGATGCCTCCTTTGTGATCAGAGCGCTTCAACAGTTCCACTCCGACAGCTGTGAGCTGGTCGTTACGAGATCGTTGAGTGCCATAGGGTTTTTTTTCCCCTCCTCCGACCTTTCCACCCACAATTCATCCACCACCCAGCCCATGCGACCCCCCCTCCAATCCCCAAGTCCCCTCCCTCCCTTCTTCACCCCCTCGCCTGAACCCTCACGGCCTCACGACCCCCTGAGCTCACATTCCTCTCCCGTCCTCCGTGGCTTCTCTCGAGACGTTGAAATCATCATCTGCTTATCTTGTGCAGCTGTTGCTATGTTGGCCCATCGCTGTTATGATGAGTGCATATTTCCCGTGGGGTTCGGGGTAAGGTGCGCAAGAGACGGGATGTGCGAGTTACACTTGCAGAGAGAGAGAGAGGAGGGGGGGGGGGGGGTCCAAAAACATTCCACAAACACTTAGCTTGTCTTTTCGGTTTAAAAAAGACAACAGACAAAGCAAAACACGCTTTCGTTATTGTAGTCTCTCTCTCTCTCTTCTCTCTCTCTTCTCTCTCTCTCTCTCAGGAAAGACAACCCAACACTTCGTTAGTATTTTCAGTTGAGGAACAAAAAGACAACAGACAAAAGAAAATATTCTTCTTTTTGTTCCACCGTTCACCATGCCCTTCTCTCTCTCATCCACCCCCCCCCCTCTCTCCCTCTCCGCCCTCCCCCCTCCCTCTCTCTCTCTCAACCCGTTTGCCGTACCGCACTTCCCTCTACACATAATTCCCAAACTAAAACTGTACCCTCTCTCTTCTCTCTCATATTCACACATCATCATCTCATCATCATCATCATCATCACATGTGTGTGTGTGTTGTGTGTGTGTGTGTGTGTGTGTGTGTGTGTGTGTGTGTGTGTGTGTGCGTGCGTGCGTGCGTGCGTGCGTGCGTGCGTGCGTGCGTGCGTAAGTGTGTGTGTGTGTGTTGTGTGTGTGTGTTGTTTTGTGAGAGAGAGTGAGAGGAGAGAGAGAGAGAAAAGAAAAAACCTTCCTTCAACTTTACCCATAGCCCGCTTTTAAATATATCCCATCTCCGGCCCTCTTTACCCCACAGCTCCGATAAAACACTGGACCTTTATAAAATTAATATTTGTAACAATTTTTTTTAAAATTTGACAAGAGAAAGGAAGGCGCACTTGTGTTTGTCCTCAAAAATTGGAATGCTAAATCATGGTTTGGGACATGCACTTCTCTCTCGCTTCCCCCCCCTCCTTGTGTGTGTGTGTGTGTGTGTGTGTGTGTGTGTGTGTGTGTGTGTGTGTGGTGTGTGGATGCAACCAGAGTTGACGTGCATTGGTGTGTGCGTGCGTGTGTGTGTGTGTGTGGTGGTGTGGGTGTGTGTGTGTGTGTGTGTGTTAGAGAGAGAGGGGAGAGAGAGAGGGGGGGGAGAAAGGAAGAGAGAGAGAGAATAAAGACTTTTACTGTTTGACTCACCCTTTCCTTAGGGGGTGAATTACTATCTAATGCAACCTTTGCTCTCTCTTCTCTCTCCTCTCCTCCTCCTCTCCTCTCTCTCTCCACCAACGAGCCCTGCAAAGAGGCGTTCTCTCCCGCTGGGGGCCAGTGATCAAGCCCTGATAAGACTCCAGCCGGTTCCCCGGGCCCTCATCCACTGAGTTAAAAGGAGAGAAGGTACACCATACCATCTATCCCACGAGGCTGCGTATCAATAAACATGCCGTGAGTTTACAGACCGAGCGAACATTATCTACCTCCATCGCAATCTGCTCCAGCAAACACTTTCGTTAGTTACAGATCAAGAGATATCACCTAACGACCCCTGACAAAAACCCACTGCACACCAGGAAACACGTCGTTAGTCACATGGGGGGGGGGGGGGGGGGGGGGAGTGGAGGGGGGAAGGGGGGAGAGGGGGGAGGGGAGGGGGGGGGGGGGGAGGGGATGTCGTGGTGACAGTAACTCGACTGACCCCTTTTCTTTTTTCCCTGCCGATTTTAAAACTTTACAAAAGAAAGAGAGAGAGAGAGAGAGAGGGGGGGGGGGGGGGGGGGGGGAGAGAAAAGAGAAAAGAGATTGAGAGAGAGAGAGGGGGAGAGAGAAAAGGGGAAGACGAACAAGAAAATGAACGGTTCCCCATCCTGTCTTCAATGAGCCATCAAATCCTGAAAGGGGAAAGGGGAAAGTGAGGGGGGGGAGAGTGAGACGGAGTGGGGCCGGGGAGGGGGGGGTGGTTGGGGGGAAGATTTAAAAATTTTGTGTTACTTCTGGTAGCTTAATCTGAAGGCTGAACCCGGAGAAAAAAAAACCCAGCCTCTTTTGCCTTAAGTTTAGACTGGTGTGGCCCCAAATTTGTAAATGCAGATTGTGGGCAAATTGCAAGGCAAAACACTTCTCCACGAATTCATGATTACACAGAAATCAGCGGGGAGAAAAAGAAGAAAAAAAATCAATGAATCGCGCCCCAAAGCACAGATCGAGAAGGTACTCTGAGCAAACGACTTTTTACATCACGAGGCCTTGAGTGTTTCTTCGTGAAAGAGGGCGGTCCCTGCATTTTGTCTTCCGCGTCGGCAAGGCGCCCACCCGGAGGTTAAAAAGAGATCAACAAAACCCCGGAACAAACCCCGGTCCTGGTCGTGCATGGTTGGACCGAAAAGTGACGACCGACCGACCGACCGACGGACCGACGACGCGACAGACAGAAGACAGACAGACAGAGAGGAGAGAGAGAGAAAAGAGGAGAGGGAGGAGAGAGAGAGTGGGGACGTTTTTCTTTGTTTGTTGTGGGTGGTGGTGTTCAAAATTGTTTTGGAGGTGGCGGTGGGGGGGGGGGGGGGGGGGGGGGAGCAAAAAAGGGAAACGGTAAGGGAAGGCAGCGGGTGCTTTTATCGCGGGAGCCCTGGACTGTCTTGGGGGGAAAAACCCGGACCATAAAAAATTAACACCAGGCATCATGGAATATTGGCTATTACTTTTGGGTCGTCCATAACAAAACATTACGAGAGGAGAGAGAGAGGAGAGAGAGGATGAGAGAAGAGAGAGAGAGAGAGGAAGATAGAAAAAAAAGCCCGGGTTGACCTGTCACTTCCCTGTTTTTATTGGCCATTTCATGCACCCACACTTCTCTAACCTTTATCCATCTCCTTCAAACATCTTTATCAAAAAACATGTCCTTCGTCACAGAATCAAAAGTATGTCACCAACGATTCTCTGAAAACACTCTGCATCAACAAACGTGCCGATAGTTACAGACCTAGAAAGCAAAAGAGAGGAATAAAAAGGAGGGCGTGGTTACTGGCATCCGGACGACCCCATTTTTCTGCCAACCCTAAACTTTTTTTTTTGATAAGTGGGGAGAAAAAAAAAAACAAAAAAAAAAGAAAAACTAGAGAGATTAACGTTCTGAATACATACTGCTTGCATCCCATCTCCAGTGAGTCATCGAACTTGAAAGGGAAGGGTTTTTTTTTGTGCGATCTCAAGTAGCTTAATTTGAGGCTCTTCTGGTGAAAAGGGCTTTTTTTTGCCTTTGGACTGCGCATGCACAACCTGTGAATACAATTTCGATGTATTTACAAGGCTGCCGCTTTCCCATGAATTAAGGTATAAAAAAAAGGGGGGAAAAAAAAAAGACGAAATATCGAGAAAAAAAAAAAACAGCGCATTCGCGAACCGCGGGTTCCATTTCGTTACCCGCAGTCGATACTAAAACCATGACAGTTGTTGAACTTCTTTTGAGAG
>CM031610.1:50691512-50694012 GCA_018398815.1 Conus ventricosus | reverse complement strand
CACACACACATACAAATACATTCGCGCGCACGCGCGCACACACACACGCGCGCGCGCACACACACACAGACCACGCATATACACACATCTATCTATCTGTCTATGTCTGTAAAAGGTGTAGGCGATGCTGTCATCCATGACACGTAAGCCTGAGCTCAAGGGCAGAGTGACGCGGGGATCATAAAACATAAAGAACAATCTAACATCTTATTGCCATTCTCGGCTTCACGACAGCCCAGCTGACCATTCGGGGCTGTTCAGGTCTATCACTACACAGAAAAGAAATCCTGTCCTGAAAAGAAACAATCGTCAAAGTCAAGAATACGTAGCGTTTGTCAACAACTGCCACTGGAACGGGTACACTGTTGAGATTCTGGGCGGCAGCCACTTCGCTTAATCACCTACAGTTTACAAGCAATGTTGTGAATGTGTTTTGAAAAAATAAATCATCCTATATCCAGGTCTAAATAAAGGTAAAACAGACATATAGACATCGCAAAACGGACAGTTAGTATTCACTGTGGACAATGTCAACAGCTCTTCCTAATCGTCAGAATACAAGATAAATGTGACATTATGCACTGTAAACCTGCGGAAAACACAAAAAGTGCAAACACTTTCTAAAGTGAAGAGAGGAGAATGAGAAACAAACGTGAATTAAGCGGGCCACAGAACAGAAAGCAAAATACAGAACCGGAGTCAAGAAGACTTTCAGAAAAAAGAGGAAATGGCCTGCACGCAAGTCCCAGAAGGCGGAAACAAAGCTTAAACTGAAAGGACTTCCGGCATTCTCACGAGGACGAACAACCCATCTGAGATCAAACAAAGATCAAAGTGACCAGGCAGCCTCTGCACTTGCACGTTTTCAAGATTTCAGTTCCAGTTTGATCCGCCTACCTGCCGCAGCGGTCCCGGAGTCAGACCCCAACCGGCACAGGGGTCCCTGCTATCAAAGCAAGCACGTGGCCTTCAGGTAACAAACACTTAGGACGTCGTTAAACTGGGAAGCCTCCGCCACAGAGGCCGGAAGGGAATTCCAAACTCATGACTCCATTATATTCAACGCCGAGGTTTTTTCCCCTCCCTTTTGTTTTGCTTAGTTTTCGTTCGTTCGTTGTGTTTAATTTGTGTACGTGTGCACGTGCAACAGTGTTAGATCTATTGTACGTGTGCACGTGCCAACAGTGTTTAGATCTATTGTACGTGTGCACGTGCCAACAGCGTTAGATCTATTGTACGTGTGCACGTGCCAACAGTGTTAGATCTATTGTACGTGTGCACGTGCCAACAGCGTTAGATCTATTGTACGTGTGCACGTGCCAACAGTGTTAGATCTATTGTACGTGTGCACGTGCCAACAGCGTTAGATCTATTGTACGTGTGCACGTGCCAACAGCGCTAGATCATTAAAATTTCGATTCGAATGACATAACTTATCACGCAATGCTGAGCCAGGGCAATGATTTCACACACTGTGAAATCATTTATTATAAAATCATTGGCCAGGGTACAATTAGGAGAAAAAACGAAAAATGAAAAGAAAGAAAAAGAAAGAAAGAGAGAGAGAGAGAGAAAGAAAGAAAGAAGAAAGGAAGGGCAAGATGACACGGAGGTTCTCGGCAACTCAGTGTCTTGTAGGGATGTTGTATGCGGAGGAGATCCACAGAATTCTTCTAACCTCCGAAGTTGGCACGGTGACTTATTTGCACACTGGGCACATCAAGAACGAATCCCTTTTTTTTTTTTTTTCCTATTCAGTCGCATTAGCCGCATTACTAGAGACAAAACTGCGACTAGTGTAGCGAAGCGAAACCAGGTCTGGTTTCGAAGCGGGTCTGCGGGAAAGGAGAGAGAGGCAGAGGGGAACGGGAGGAGGGAGGGGGGGGGGACAGGGGTAGGAGCTGGGGAGAGGGTGACAGGGGTAGGGGGGGGGGGGGAGAAAATGGGGAAATAAGGCTGGAAGGGAAGGACACGCGGTGGAAGGAGGAAAGAAAAAGAGGGGAAGGAGGAGAGGGAGGAACTGGGGGGACATGTGGTCAAGGAAGAGGGAGGGGGGACGGGGGAGAAGGGGAAAAGCGCGGGTGCAGGAATTGGAAAGGGAAACTGGGTAGAGGGGAGGAGGACGGGCAGCGAAGCGGAGGAAGGAGGGGACGGGATGAAGGAGGGGACGGGAGAGACGGGGAGGATGGGGGTATGGGAGGGGGACGTGACAGCGAGTAATTAATATATATGCATGTATGTGTGTTACGTGTGCCCAGTGTGCTAATGAGTCACCGTGCCAACTTTGGAGATCAGAAGACTATCGTGGATCTCCTACGCCACAACATCCCTAATTTGATGCTAAGACACCGAGTTGCCAGAACCTCCGTGTCATTCTTGCCCTTCCTGCTTTCTTTCTTTCTGTTTTCTTCTTCTTTTTCTTCTCTCTCTCTCTCTTCTCTCTTCTTTTCTCTTCTCTCTCTACTCTCTCTCTCTCTCTCTCTCTCTCTCTCTCTTCTCT
>CM031610.1:50681885-50690512 GCA_018398815.1 Conus ventricosus | reverse complement strand
GTGCGGGCGTGTGCGTGGGTTTTGTGTCCGTGCGCACGCGCTACAAGTGCACTGTGTTAGTGTTTCCACGATCGACCAGAAAATAACAATTTGGGGTGCTTGCTAACACGGGAAAAGGGAGTGAGCACTGCCCCTTTCCTAGTGCACCGCTGGGCACCGGGTTTAATGCGTAAATTAGAGTGCAGCAAGACTCCCACCAACCTCGTCCCCTGCCCCCCTTCGCCATGTCCAAAAGTTGAAGGCAGCGGGAAAACCGGTTTCGGGGGACGACCGCGGAAATCATTTCTCGGTCCCGCGGGGCTATGACGTAAAGAAAAGACGCTGCTCTCTCTCTCTCTCTCCCCTCTCTCCCCTCTCTCTCTTCTCTCTCTCTGTGCTCTGTGTCTGTATTTGTATGTGCGCTTGCTGACTAGCGCGCGTATTTGTGTGTGTGTGTGTGTGTGTTGTGTGTGTGTGTGTGGGTGTGTGGGTGTGAGGTAATTTTCATATATCTGCATGCATATAAAGAAGAGAGAGAGAGAGAAGAGAGAGAGAGAGAGAGAGAGAGGGGGTGGTGTGCGTGCAACATGTTCACATACATGTATATTGCTCATATAAAAAAAAAAGCTTCCTAGCAGCAGGTAGACAGGTTCCAGTGGCAATCCTGATGATGTCTTCAGAGAGGAAACAGCTGTTGCTTGCTGCTGGCCCTGGTGACCTCCCCCTCTGAGAAACGATAAAACTAATAGAACACTCAGTGGAGAAGGGGTCACTTCTGATGGCCCCTTCCCCCCTAAACACAGAGGTGTCTTTCAAAGTTATGTAATGTAATGGGACGGATTTTGATGTTTGCCTCACTCCCTATGTGAAAATGAAAGGCATCTGCTAAGGTTTTGTTATCGTCTCTGTTTTTGCACGTCCTGCATTAACTTGAAGCGTACAAGCTTGTGAAGTCTTTTAAAATGTGGCTTTTCTAAAGATTATGTCTCAACCATATAGATTTTTCATCTTAGTGACCGGCCTCCATCGGCTTAATCTTTACGTGTCCATTTTTGTTGTATTTTTAGACGAATTTTAGTTTACAATTTTATTTGGGTGCTTTTGTTTGCTTTTTTATGAGACAACTTTCATATATGTAGGCGGATCTTTGAACGCAGTGATAGACTAAAATGGCCCTTTGAGGTCGGCTGGCTGTAAGCAACATTATCTATTTATCTTTCTAACTATTTGGAGAAGTTCCTTTTTGCTTTTATGGGAGGATCTACTCTTTATTGGAGAGTTTCCTTTGTGTTTCTATGGGGGAGCGTATTGCGAACAGGTAACTAGGATCCCCGTAGCAAGCTTGACGAACACTATACACGCGAAACAGCAGCTATAGTGAGTCAGGGTGTCCTCCCATTTGGAGGAACGATACAACTGACAGAGCCTTCACTGGAGGATTTCTTATCACGGTAGCTTCCATTGAAACGCACGTCTGTCGTTGGAAGTTACGAATTTAAACTAGGATGAGGTTTAGTCTTTGCTTCACTCTCTGGAAATTAAAGACATCAAGGCCCAGATGCCCATACATTTACGTAACCAGTGTGTGCGTACTGGGTGTTGATCCGACAGTCTTTACAGCTGTATCAGACTAAGATGTCCACTGAAATCCGGGTGGCCCGTTTCCATTATCAAGACTCTCATCAGAAGAGGAGAGCCATTCCATGGTTTCGGTAGCTTCCTCGATGAGGGTAATTGTATTGTGTTGTAATGTATTATCTTCGTATGTTTTTTTTTGTTGTTGTTTTATTTTGCATCGTTCTAAAGTGGATCTCCTTTTAGAGTTTGCCAGAGATAGCACTTTTGTTGCTCGGAGATTTTGACGCGCGTTAAGTGCAAGCTGCACTAGGGACCTCAGCTTCTCGCTTCAATCCGAAAGACAACTTAGAATTCGAACCACCACCTCTGCGAGTCTCTTGTTGAGGGGAGTAGAGAAATCCGCTGCCCAAAGCGAGTCCGGAACCACAGACCCGAGATTTCCTCGCTTCTTACACAAGAGGATTATCTACCGCCAGCCATCTTGCCACATTAGGAGAGAAAAAAAATGGCTTCGGGCTTGTGGTGAAGGCTTTCAGAAATCACTTTTGGGCGGACTTTCGATCCGAGAATCTGGTCTTACGCAAGTCTCCTGTCTTAAACTTGAAGAGTGCGTTTTAAAGCAGAGACCAGCCTTGTGCTATTTTTGCATGACACTCTCACTCTCTTCGTGCCAGTCCGAACGCGTTCCTCTCGTTGGAGGCCAGTGGAACGGATAAGGACTTGACAGCGTGTACACAAACCCGTTAGACCCCGTGAAAGGAACGGACGGGTCTTGTTCAATTGACTCCCCGCATTTGTCTTTTCAGGGAGGGAGATAAAATCGATAGAAATGAGATTCACTCCTTGAGACGTACGTGCCTGAAGAGATCGATGAAAGGGAGAGGATGGTAGGGGTTAGGGGAAAGGATGGTATGGGTTGACGATTCTTTTTTTTTTTCCCCCAGATAAAGGGATGTAAAGTTAACTGGCTCTTATGAACGAGAGAGACAGAGAAACAGCGCGTGTGTGGGCATTTCATTTCTGTACTATGACAGTGGTGGTTCCTTGGTACAAACCTTTTCTTTTGGATAATCTTGTCCGTGTTAATGTTGTTTTTCTCCTCTTCTTCTTCTTCTCCTCTCCTCCGGCTCTCCCTCCCTCATCCTCTTCCTCCTCCTCGACCTCCTGCTCCTCTCTCTCTTTCCCTCCTCTTCCTCGTCCTCCTTCGAGAGAGAACTTTTACTGCTACTGCTTGCTCCCGCTCTTTCTTCTTCTTCTTCTTCTTCTTCTTCTTCTTCTTCTTCTTCTTTGTTCTGGATTTGAACTGTGTGTTCACCATCGGTGACATTTTATATTGTGACCGTGTGTAATTCCACCGTTGAGGAATCCACATTCTGTATCGGAGAGAACGTAGACCTAAACACATCAGTGTGTGTGTGTGTGTGTGTGTGTGTGTGTGTGTGTGTGACACCTAAACACATCAGCGTATGGTCTGCATGTTAGTTAAACACACTATCTGTTTAATAAAAAAAAAGATTATATTTAGTGTCTCAACACTCCATACAAGAGATTGCAGAATCTAATTAGTAGTAATTATTTCACACTAACTTGTGATCATTAAAAAAAAAAAAAACAGAGAAGAAAGAAGAAAAGGCGCTGGGGAGAGGGGATCGGGCCGCGAGGAAGGTGGCGAGGGGAAGTAGGATAACAAGTGGCGGGAAAGAGAAAAGGGTGAGAGTTAGATTATGTGAAGGGGAAAGCGAGATAGATGAAGGAAGAAATCAAAGATGCTCATTTGAAGTGACCTGAAGTAAAGTTACGGAGCATTACTTAATGGACTTTGTAAAAGGCAAAGCTATTGAACGAAAGAAAAAATAACTGACGGCGAATCTAAAACGTTAAAAACATCAATACTCCTAGTATCAGTAGATGGCACCATCAGTGTGTGTGTGCGCGCGCGCGCGCGCGCGCGCGCGTGTGTGTGTGTGTGTCTGTGTGTGTGTGTGCGTGTGTGCGTGCGTGCGTGCGTGCGTGCGTGCGTGCGTGCGCCCCTGTGTGTGTGTATGTGTGTGTGTGTGTGTGTGTGTGTGTGTGTGTGTGTCACAAACCCTGACGAAAAACGATGGCCAACGTTTCTAGAAAGGCTTATGTAAGATCTAACGATAGTGCCGTTTTACAAGTCATTCATACTCGGAACGCCGAGTTTGAAGTACCCGTCTGAGCGACTTGAAGTGCGCTGGGACTCTTCTCAGTCATCGACTTCCGAGAGACAGTCACCTCTGTCTAACCTGACTGCCACAAGCGGGAAACTAACCCAAGACTCGTGGATCGAGAGGAGAATACTTCACCCTTTTGGCCGATCAAGGCAGATTCGCAGTTCTGCATTAACTCGCTGTGTCGAAGCACCTGATGTTCATCAAACAATTCTGTAGTACCGTCTTCTTGCTCAGGCTTAGGCTCTGGCAGTAGTAGTGTGATGTAAATCGCTACTGCTGCATCCTAAACAGCATATACCCCGCTGGCGCGTCATAAACGACGGACATTCCTGAACACGATACCGCCTTCAATCTCGCTCGCGCGTTTGGTATACAGACTGCTAGAATTGGCTCGGGTACAGGCATGGATTTGCTTTAATCATTCTTCTTTTACTCCTGTCATAAAGGACTCCCCTCCCCCCCATTCCCCTAACACCTCAATACACCGACCTCCCCATTCATACATCCTTACCCCAACCCTACCTCCGAGCCCCACTCCCACCCCTCCTCTCTCCCCGTTCCTTATTCCGCCCCCCGATCCTTCTTAATCCTGTACCTGGCTATAAGTCCCGTTTACATTTGGTGGTAGGAGAATTTCTCACTTGATTGAGTCAAGGGGCACCTAGACATGAAAAATTCACGGAGGTGATCGGGCACCACCCTGTACATTTTGCGCAAAAAAATAAGGCCGAATTCAATATGCCGCCGACCCGCCGCCGTGAAAATCCTAACTTTTCGTGTTTTTTTGACAATTTATACACTTGTAACACATCTAATTCCAACTGATTTGGTGTGCTGAATTTCATTCTGGATTGTTTGTCCATTTGGGTCATCTGACCTTCAAATGCCATGGGTCCCCCAAGGTAATTTTCTTATACTGACGGTCCTTGCCGTAACTGGCCGATATTCAGCTGTAACAACAGGGCTCCTATACATAATGCTACCTAATTCTGACATGCATTTTCACTGTAAGCTTCACTATTAAAGATAAAGTCATTCTGATCTTGAATTCACAAAGTGAACGCCGTTTTCACCTATTCAACTAAAACTGGTCTTTGCTGCTTTTTCACTTTTTTTCAGTATTGTTTGGTCAATGACACATCCGAACAGAAACAGAAAAAGTTCTCAGTATGCAACAAACATGCTCCAATGAGACTGACTGTAATTGTCTCTTTCCCTCACGTGATGGAATACATGGAGACTTATTTGCTTTTCCATGGCAGAATGTGACGCAGCAAAATCCAGTGACAGCACCCACACCTCGAGTGTCACACTGCCTGCCCACCTTGCATATTGTGAGCAAAGTGGGTGGCAAGGGCTTCATGCATTAGTTGGCAACAAGGGTATCAAAATGTTGCTCGCCACACATTGTTCAAGTTGTTCTAGGAAGTCCTCACGTTGACTGCCGCCCCAAGCAATGGCATGCTTGTGCACCAAAAAGGCTCTCGTGATGTGACCTCCTGATGACACTGCTTTGGGTGGTGAGAGAGTCAATTCCAGTGTAGCAACTGCTGTAGTTCTCCACTCTGAGCTGGTTGAACATTTTCAGCAGTTGTTGTTGTCTGACACCCACCCAGACATGTACAACGGTACATTTTCTGCCAAGCTCTTTCATCTTGCAGACTGACAAGCTATCTGGTCAATCCAAATTTCGTCAGATGCAGTACAAGGTCAGCGACCTCACAAACTTTCACAGGTGTTGGCAGACAGCTGAACCAGCATCAATAGAGCAGTTTGGTGCGAATGAAGGCGTGTTTGCTGTGGCGGCAGAATTTACCCTGCATGAGACAGTAACATTCATGGATCTGCTCATCTGCTTGGGACCCTTCCACTGGACTCGCATTCTCTCGGGGTCCCAGGGCAAACTGCTTCGAGGTTTCTGGCTTAGACGACGCACTGGTTGAATGTGGGCGTCTGGGGGGGGGGACGGTCCTTCCAAGGACATGTGGAGGCACAGAGAAACCATGGACATTGCAAAGGAGCATGCAGGACATCAAGCAATACTTGCACACATCTGCTGGCCAGTGACTCCACAGTTTGATGGTGATCTTCCACGCTTCACGTCAACAAGTCAACACTTGTTGGTGAAATTGAATCTGAACTGGACCTCACACAATGGAATCAGACGTCTCTTCTTCCCACTCATGTTGTGGTAGACTTCATGTCAAAGATGCGACAGATGCCGCTAGCAGAATTCTCTACCCTCGGTGATGTAGTCACTGCAGTCATCACATCAGCCACAAGCCTCTGCCATGAGTCGGACTACGTTCACCTGCTGTTAGATTCATACGTTGAACTTTCCCTGAAAGAAGGACAGCCCATGAGGCGAGCTGGTGTGACGCCCATTGACAATATTGGCATGAACGCAGACACACCCATCCCTCGACAGCTTGACAAGTTTGGGATCTGAGAAGAACAAAACAGAATCTTCAGCTGCTGGTCAAGATATGGGTGAGCAATCGAGCTGTAGGAAATCTTGTCATTCATCGCAGCTCTGTCGTCTCTGATGATGAGATGACTTGACTAATTGACTTAGTCTCTGAATTCCTGGGAAATAGGGCCCGCAAACCACATTCTTCCAGCGGCCCCCCGGAAAGGGAGATCCTCTTCAGCTCGGCCCACGGTCATTCCGGCGATTCACCTCTGCGTCGGTACTCTTGGCCTGTCTGTCTTCGGTCTTCCCACTTTCTGTTGCCCTGGGGGTTCCATTCAAGGGCTTGGTCTTGTGATGTTGGATGGAGACTTTCTGAGGGTATTGTGGCCAATCATCCCCACTTCCGTTTTCTGATTTCTGATTTTATTGGAAACTTGCTTGGTCTGTTCCACAGTTCTTTGTATTGGCAATATATCTGCTCAATCTGATGTTCCAATGTTTCGCAGACATCTGTTGATAAATGTTTGGAGTTTGTGAGTGTGTAGTCTTTGTTGTTCGCACGTTTCAGAACCATATAGAAGGACAGGATATTTTTTTACATTGAATTGAAGATTCTGATCTTGTTGTGGAGGTGAGAGGGCAGAGGTATTCCAGGATAGGCCGTGGCGTAATAAAGATGTGCAATGGCTTGATTGATGCGGCTCTTGGATATCTCATCTGTACCTCCATCTTTGCTGACCACCTGCGAGGTAGACAAACTTATCAACTTCAGTGATGTCTTGCTGTTGCAGTCGTAAGTGTGGTCTCGTTGTTGGTTTTTGTCTCTCATGGTTTCTGTTTTCTTTGTGTTGATTTGAAGCTGGCGGTTGAAGAAATCCCGGACCTGCTCGGCTGGATTGGAAGAGGCAGACGCCAGACTGGTGTAGATGTGGAGTGGGCTGTTCGCGTCAACAATGCAATAGAGTCTATAGTAGTTTTCCAACGACACGGAACTTTCGCACAACTGCTTTAACTTACACCCCTCAGTTCCAAACGCTGGGGTTTGAAGGGAAATCTGGCAGCAGTTTGGCACACGTGAGAAGCGGCGGATGCTTCCTACTGCACCAAGCAGTTTCTAGGCTTGGAGCACCGTGGCCAAGTCAGTGATCAAAGCACACCATACTGACTGGATATGACTGTGTGACTAAGGTAGGGGCGAAGAACGCTTGCTATCTCGGCAGATGACCCTCGATACAGAATCTGACGAACTTCCTTGAGCGTCGGACAGCTTGTCAGAGCAAGATGAAGCTCTGGCGGAAATGTACCTCTTTGTACATGTCTGGGTGTGTGTTTCAGATCAACAACAACTGCTGAAAACGTTCAACCAGCTCAGAGTGGAGAACTTCCAGCAGAGCTTCAGCTGGAATTGACTCTCTTCCCACCCACAAGGCAGTGTCATCAGAGCCACATCCACAGAGAGCCTTTCTTGGGTGCACAAAGAATGCCATCTGCTTGGGGCGGCCAGTCTACAACGTGAGCGGCCTACCTAGAACACTAGAACATGGGTGGGGAAGCCACATTTGACACAGTTACCATCTAAATGCATGAAGCCCTTGCCACCCACTTGGCTCAAACAATAGCAAGTGGGCAGGCAAAGTGTGACACTCGACAGTGTGGGTGCTGTTTACTGGAGTTTGCTGCGTCACATTCTGCCATGGAAAAGCAAATAATTCTCCATGTTCCAATCAGTGGATGGAAAGAGACAATTACAGTCACATTGAGCATGTTTGTTGCATACTTGAGAACTTTTTTTCTGTTCTGTTGAAGTGTCTTTGACCACGCATATTCAGAAAAAAGTGAAAAAAAGCAGCAAAGACAGTTTTAGTTGAATAGGTAAAAACGGCGTTCACTTGTGATTCCAAGATCAGAATGACTTATATTTTTAATAGTGAATCATCAGTTGAAATGCATGTCAGAATTAGTAGCATTATGTATAGGAAGCCCTTGTTGTTTTACTGCGAGAATATCGCATGGTTACGTCAAGACCGTTGGTACAAGGAAAATTTACCTTGACCATGGCATTTGAAGGTCATTGATGACCCCACAATGGAAAAACAAATATAATTACAGAAATGAACTCAAGCACACCCAAAAGTCAGTTGGATTAGAAGTGTACAAGTGTATATATTGTCAAAACACAAAAGTTAGGATTTTCCGGCGGCGGGTGGCGGCCATATTTGATCGGCCATTACGCAAATGTTACAAGGTGTGGTGCCCGATCACCTCCGTGATTTTTCACGTCTAGGTGCCCTTGACTAAATAGTGAGAAAATTCTCCTAACACCCCTAATGTACACGGGACTTCGTATAGCCAGGTAATGGCACTAATAATGATTTTAGTTTTTTTTGCCACTTATTCCCTCTCATCTTCTTTTCGTTATACTTCTCTATCTTTCGCTGGCTGCTTTGGGGATGCTGCTGGAT
>CM031610.1:50658033-50679285 GCA_018398815.1 Conus ventricosus | reverse complement strand
GCAGGCATGCGCGCACAAAAAACACACACACACACACACACACAACACTGTCACGGACAGAAAAAGAAAAACCGAAGTTGTGGTCGGGTCGCCAGCCATTTTTGTTTGGACATAAGCTCCAACCCCAAATATCCTGGTGTCCAGGCAGACGACTTAAGGTGTCGCGTCAGCCAATTAGGCACACGGAGAGGCCCCACAGAGACAGCACTGTCCGGCAGACGGACTGAGTAGCTTGGCCGACGTCTCGATAGGTCGGGCCAGACGGGTCTCGGCGCCTGGGTCGACTGATCTAGCCAATTTGCGACCAGCGCCCATAATTTAAGCCAGACGGTCGCAGGTTGAAGTAGGAAGGGGGAAGGTATTGTGTGGTGGGGGTAAAATCAAGCTAATTAATTAAATGACCCATTGACCACCACAGAGAGAAAGGGCCATTTAGATTGACTTTGACGATTTGAACGTCCAAGGGAAATTTACGGGGGAGGTAGCTTCGGGTAAAAGGGCGGGAAAAATATGACCAATGGTACTCACCCTTTGACACATAGGATAGAATAAGAGAGTGAGGAAGGGAAGAAAGGGGAGAACCAGGGGGGGGGAGAAACAACGAACAGACAGAGAGAGAGGAAGAGGTTCGGGGAGTAGGCTCGGACGAGAGAAGAGCAGAAAGATGAAAGGAGTGAACAGAACGAGTTGAAGCTTAGCACTAGATAAAGTCTGCAGAGGAAGGACTAAGGAGAGATGTGAGAGAGAGAGAGAGAGAGAGTTCCCTGATGATGAAGAGAAAAAAAAGAAAAAGAAAAAGAAAAAAAAAGGCAACCATGTCCCATTTGATAAAGCAGACTAGAAGAGAGAGAGAGAGAGTGCAATGCGTTAATGCAGGAAGAAAGAAAGGAGAACAGATCGATTGTCTGATAGTCACTGTTCAATCTGAACCGGGGTTCGACCTCATCCCTGGCAGCGCCACTTTCATCAGCAGTCCAACCTGACCAACGCCCAGCGGTCTAACCTGACCAGTGCCAGCAGTCTAACCTGACCGTGCCAGCGGTCTAACCTGACCAGTGCCAGCAGTTGTGTCATGACTGGTGTTTGTGAAAGTGACAGTGAAAAGAAAAGAAAGAAAAAAAGAAGAAAAGAAAAGACAGTGATTCGTGAATAGTTTAAGATCCCCTGGCCCAGGTAAAGTAGAATCTATTTATACCCGGGTTAGTTAATGATGGTTTAGATAAATGGTTTGGTGAAGTTAAAGGGAAAAGAGAGAGAATGTTTTATTTTGTTTGACTCCATATGCATTGAGGTTTCTTTCCATGATTATGTGTAGTAAGTAGATAGACTTTACTATGGTTTGATGTGACGAATGCAGGGATATAGAATGAGATTGTAAGCAAGCTGTGAGTGTGTTTGGGGCTGTGCGCTATTTCCTTCCTCCACTGACATACCCCGAGGTAGACAATTTATTGGCGGCCTGCCGGGATATTCTGGCCCTTTTATTATAATTGTTCAACTCTCAGAGAGGAAGCTGGGGGGATTCAAGTATTGTAATCCTAAGGCAAGGTAGTGTCTTACTGTATGTTTCCCAAGATAGTTAAATACTAGGCTTGCTTTGCTTCCAAGATAGTTAACACTAGGCTTGGCATTTCAGCCCAGAGTACTTATTTCGCACAGATTGCCTATAATTCGCTCTCATAGTTGGGTCAGGCGCTAGGCGTCTTATAAAAACTATTTACGTTGTCCCAAGCTAATATTACATTCATAGGATTGTGCTATTACGTCACTCGTGTCGGTAACCCCCAGTTTGGCTGTCGTAGTAATAAAATCTTGTTCAAAAAAAAAAAAAAAAAAGAGAAAATTTGGCGGACGAAAAGAACACCCCTATTGAACAACTTGTGAGCGTCACTCGTGATTTAGGCTACTCGGGAGAAGAGTTGCGAGCTTTCGTTGAAAACCAACAAAAGATGGAAAGAGATGACGAGCGGAAAGCCCGCCGTGTCGCAGTAGAAATAGCAGAGCAGGAAGGATTAAAGCTAGCGAAACCCCGGAAACAGAAAGAATAAGGGAAACGCAGGAAACAGAAAGAATAAAGCAGGAAACAGAAAGATTAAAGGTTCAATTTGAGTTAGAGAAAGGAGAATGCAGAGGGAGACCACTGATGATGGTAAGTTCAGTTCCAGTACCCTAGCGCAGTTTACGCCCCCCGACCAAAGTTGCCAAAATTCTCTGAAGGATCAGATTCGATTGACGCGTACATCAGTCGTTTTGAAACGTTTTGCTACTAGTCAGGGTTGGCCTCAGAAGAGTGGGCAGTCATTTTTTCAGCGCTATTGCGGGTAAGGCATTGCAGATTTTTCACTGCTTAAACCAGCAGACCAACAATCTGATTTTTGGGGCTGTGAAGGAGTCTTTTTAAAGAAGGGATTTGACCTCACAGAGGAGGGGTTCAGAAAGAAGTTTCGATCAGCTAGATTACAAGCAGGTGAAAAGTACACTCAGTTTGGTGCACGTTTAGATCACTATTTTGAGAAGTGGTTAGAGTTGCGTGGGACGAAAAGGAGTTCGCTGAATTGAAAGAGCTGGTTTGAAAGAACAGATTTTGTCAGGTTGCGGCCCTGAAATTAACTATACATTTGAAAGAAGACAGCCAGAGACAGCAGGGGAGTTGCTGAAGTTAGCAGAGGTGTATAGGGGGCACGTTTGAGCACTAAGGTGCAGGAGAAACAGGTGCCAGGCACGGTGAGAAGAGTGCAAGGAAACTAGGGGAGTTTTCTGCAAAGTCTGCAAACCCCGTGGTGGGGCAGAAGGAAGGGCAAAGGGACATTAGGTGCTTCATTTTTCACAAGAAGGGACATGTGGCGAGGGTTGTCGCATGAGGTTCCAGAAGGCAGCAGCCTGCAAGAGGTTGATAAGGGTCGCCAGGGGAAACGACCTGCAGTGGAACCGAAAGGGATCCAAACTGAAGAGGGTAGAGTGCGGCCTATGGCTAGCACTGGACAGCGTCAGTGTCAGGGATGGAGGGCACTAGGCTGAGTGGTTCGTTTTCCAGTGGAAGAAGGGGTTGGCCAGCAGAGGGTGAAAGTGTTACGGGACACTGGTTGTTCTGTGGGTAGTAAGAACAACGCTGGTCGAGGAAGGGGATTTGACAGGGCAAAAACCAGACCTGTACTCTAATCGATGGGACTGTGAAGAATTTCCCAGTTGCTAAGATAGAAGTACACCCCTTACTTCTCAGGCGGTTTCTGCGCTGGTGATGAGGAAACCCCTTTATGATTTGATCTTGGAAATATTCCAGTGCAAAGGATCCAGGGGATTCCTGAGTTGTTGACTGCTACAGGGGCAGCAGTTCAAACACGAAGCAAGGAGGAGGAAAAGGTTGATAAACCTTTAGTCGTTCCAGCAAGGAAGTCAGGCATAGATGGTCGCCTGATGAGTTTAGGGCAGCGCAGGAACAAGGCCCTTCGCTCGTGAAGTCTTGGGAGTTGGCAAGAGGTGGAGAGAAACAGGTGGTTAGAGGAGGTGAGACAGAATTTCTGGTGAAAGGGGGGGTTGTTGTACCGAGTGTTTACCAAGGGGAAGACAGGTAAGGTGACAACTCAGTTAGAGGTACCAAACAAAGTTATCGTGACACTGTCATGTCAGTGGGTCACGAGTCGCTCATGGCGGGTCATCTCGGCACCAGCAAAACAGCTGACCGAATCTTTATGATTTTCATTGGCCAGGGGGAAGGCAGACATAAAGCGGTTCTGCATGTCATGTGACGTGTGTCAAAAGGGCAGCCCCCAAGAGGGGTGAAGAGGAAGGCGCCTCTTAAACTTCCCCTTTAATTGACACACCATTCAGGAGAGTGGCTGTTGATCTGATTGGCCCAATCTCGCCCTGTTCCCAAAAGGGGGGCACAGGTATGAGACATGTGAGGTTGCAAGGGAAAGTTTGCAGAAGGTAGGTCGTTCAGAAGAAGCATATGACGGGAAAGGGGAGGAAGCAATCCCCAAGGTGGGAGTTCAAGTCCTGTTACTGCTTCCCACGGATCACAACAAGCTGCTGATGCATTGGAAAGGACCATTCACCCTCACTGAAAAGGTAGATCGGGACTACCGAATTGATGTGAATGGGAAACCAAAACTTTTCCATGCGAATTTGCCTCCGCAAATATATTCAGCGTGAGACTCAGCACATAGGCGCAGCCCGCAATCATTGATGAGGTGAAAGAGACCCAGCAGAAGAAGGGGAGTTTTGTTGCCTAAGTTTCCAGAAGAGTCATACAGGGATGTGTCACTGTATGAAGGGCTAGACAGTAGAGTTCCTAGGTTTTGTTGTTGGAGGCGACACAAAGCAGCCAGAAAAGGGAAAGGTGGAGAAGATGAATTCAGAGAGACCAAAGACCAAAACAGAAGTCAGGAGTCTGCTAGGTTTTATTGGCTTCTACAGGGAGTTTGTTCCAAATTTCGCAAACAATCACGAGTCCTCTCAGTGATTTGGTCAAAGCAGGGAAACCGCAGTGGGCGAGTGGTCAGACGCTGCAGAGCAAAACACTGCAGACAGTGCTAGAACGACTAGGTTCCCGTCCCTCTTTAAGCTACCGAATAGTCTAAAAGTTTTTGTGCGGACAGATGCATCAGGTGGTGGGATAGGTGCAGTGTTGTTGCAGGAGCACGAAGGGGTCGATTTCCTGTTTAGGTAAAGCTAGCAGGAAGTTGACGAAGTGTGAAGAAGGGGACGAAAAAGTAGAGAAGGTGTGTTTGGCTGTCGTGTGGGCCATGCAGAAATTTCACAAATTACTTGTATGGGAAAGAGTTCGTGATAGAGACTGATCACCAACCACTCAAATTTTCCCGCAGGAGGCGCAGCTGAAAAACAGCAGGGTGCTGGGGCTGGGCAATGGCACTGCAGCCCTACAGTATCGAGTCCAGTACATCCCAGGTCGACAGAATGTCGGAGCTGACATTTTTAAACCGTGTAGTCTAGCAAGCTGCAACTCTGAGGAAGTCAGTCATATCCGGGTGCTTTGTTGATAATTGTGTGTTACAGTTATGTTGATGGATATGGGGTTCAGTCCCATTTGGCTATGGTTCATATTTTCTTTGTGAGACTTTTTCATGTAAATGTGGTTTGTTGGAGCATACAGTCGCTTGTGTAGTAATTCACTGTTTGCGATAAGTGAGGATTGGAGATTCCTCAGTGAGGTGTCATGGATCGTGGTCATATTTGATTGTGCCTTTCATAGTGGTTGTGGAAGAGAAGAAGTGGCAAATCCGCAGGTAAGGGATTGCATTTCGTGCGCACAGAGGTTATCAGAAAATGAGTTGAAAAAAGGGGCAAAAGCGCACGTCAAGGATACCCATTGGGGTGATATTCACTAATGATATACTTTTAATTTTTAAACCGTTTGTTGTAAAAATATTTTTGCAAAACCTTGCACGTGTAGCTGTGGGGTCAGCAAATTCGGGTTTTTGTCTTTTTTGTACCGTTGTTTTGAGACCCAAAGGGTGAGCATAGTCTTTTTCAAGGGGGAAAAATTTTCACGGACAGAAAAAGAAAACCGAAGTCGTGGTCAGTCGCCAGCCAGTTTGTTTGGACATAAGCTCCAACTCAAATATTCTGGTGTCCAGGCAGACGACTTAAGGTGTCGCGTCAGCCAATTAGGCACAGCGGAGAGGCTCCACAGAGACAGCACTGTCCGGCAGACGGACTGAGTAGCTTGGCCGACGTCTCGATAGGTCTGGCCAGACGGGTCTCGGCGCCTGGGTCAGACTGATCTAGCCAATTTGCGACCAGCGCCCATAGTTAAGCCAGACGTCGCAGGTTGAAGTAGGAAGGGGGAAGGTATTGTGTGGTAGGGGTAAAATCAAGCTAATTAATTAAATGACCCATTGACCACCACAGAGAGCAAGGCCAGTAGATGTGACTTTGACGATTTGAACGTTCAATGGAATTACAGGGGAGGTAACTTCGGGTACAAGGCGGGAAAAATACTGACCAATGGTACTCACCCTTTGACACATAGGATGAGAATAAGAGAGTGAGGAGAGGGAAGAAAGGGGAGAGAACCAGGAGGGGAGAACAACGAACAGACAGAGAGAGAGGAAGAAGTTCTGGGAGTAGGCTCGGACGAGAGAAGAGCAGAGAGATGAGAGGAGTGAACAGAACCGAGTTGAAGCATTAGCACTAGATAAAGTCTGCAGAGGAAGGACTAAGGAGAGATGTGCGAGAGAGAGAGAGTTGCTGACTGATGAAGAGAAAAAAAAAGAAAAAGAAAAAGAAAAGAAAGGCAACCATGCCCATTTGATAAAGCAGACTAGAAGAGAGAGAGAGTGCAATGCGTTAATGCAGGAAGAAAGAAAGGAGAACAGATCGATGTCTGATAGTCACTGTTCAATCTGAACCGGGGTTCGACCTCATACCTGGCAGCGCCACTTTCATCAGCAGTCCAACCTGACCAACGCCAGCGGTCTAACCTGACCAGTGCCAGCAGTCTAACCTGACCAGTGCCAGCGGTCTAACCTGACCAGTGCCAGCAGTTGTGTCGTGACTGGTGTTTGTGAAAGTGACAGTGAAAAGAAAAGAAAGAAAAAAAGAGAAAAGAAAAGACAGTGATTCGTGAATAGTTTAAGATCACCTGGCCAGGTAAAGTAGAAATCTATTTATACCCGGGTTAGTTAATGATGATTTAGATAAATGGTTTTGTGAAGTTCAAGGAAAGAGAGAATGTTTTATTTTGTTTGACTCCATATGCATTGATGTTTCTTTCCATGATTATGTGTAGTAAAGTTATAGACTTTACTAGTGGTTTGATGTGACGAATGCATGATATATGAATGAGATTGTAAGCAAGCTGTGAGTGTGTTTGGGCTGTGCGCTAGTCCTTCCTCCACTGACATACCCCGAGGTACACACACACACACACCACACACACACACACACACACACACACACACACACACACAAAACACACACAAACACGCATGTACGCGTGCTAGATTGAACAGGGGGACAGGACAATCTCATATCTCATCTGACTGCAAGATAAAACACAACGAGGGTTAACGACATTCTGTTCTTAGTGCTGGATAGAACACGACAGAGGAAGACGACACCCTAATCTAACTGTTGGGTAGAATATGAAAAAAAAAAATAAATAAAAAAGGTAACTTAATCTGACTGCTGGATAGAACACGACAGAGGAACACAACACCCTGATCTGACTGCTGGATAGAATACGACAGAGGAACACAACACCCTGATCTGACTGCTGGATAGAACACGACAGAGGAACACAACACCCTGATCTGACTGCTGGATAGAACACGACAGAGGAACACAACACCCTGATCTGACTGCTGGATAGAACACGACAGAGGAACACAACACCCTGATCTGACTGCTGGATAGAACACGACAGAGGAACACAACACCCTGATCTGACTGCTGGATAGAACACGACAGAGGAACACAACACCCTGATCTGACTGGCAGGTAGAACACGACAGAGAAGCAGGATATCTGACTGCCATATATAACAGGACAGATGCACAAGCATACATGCCTACATGCCCAAATGTGTTCATCTTTTTAGAGGCGGGAATCACTATCCAAATTTTTTGTCAGTCATACACGTTCTAAGTTGCTTTGCCACTCTTTTCGAAACTTTTTTTTTCCAGTGAGACTGTTCTCTTTTTCTCCCTCAGTATGCCAGTGTGCGCGCGCAGGCGTGCATGCTTGCGTGTGTGGGCACGCCCGTGTGTGTGTGTGTGTGTGTGTGTGTGTGTGTGTGTGTGTGTGTGTGTGTGTGTGTGTGCAACTTTCCTACAGAAGATTTGACATTTAACAGAAAAACATGCGGTATTACATCGCACGCCATAAATGAGACTTTATTTTAATCTCCATTCATATTTCCATCTCGAAGTGAAAAAGAAATGATGACCAATTGAAACTGTAACGGAAATAAATTATTGATGTAACTCCTCAGCTAATCGTAATTAAGATTTTCATATTGATTCTCTCTTACTAATAAAATGCTTGCGCGCGCGCGTGCGCGCGCACACATGCACACAAACATACACACATGGGCGCGCGCATACACACATACACACACGCACGCGCGCACGCACATACACACACACGCCACGCACATGCACGCAAACACACACTGGTGCATGAGCATGCGAGCAAACACACGCGTGCGCATGCACACATATAACGTACACACATATACACGTCACAAACACACACACACACATACACGCACGCGCGCGCGCGCGCGCACACACACACACACACACACACACACACACACACACACACACACACACACACACACACACAAACACACACCTTTATTTTGTCCATCTGTCTTGTCGACGTACATATCACACATTTCAGGAAGCACAAACATAATTAGATTGGGAGATAGACAGACCAACAGACGGAGAAGCGGAGCGGCAGAGAGAGAGAGAGAAGAGAGAGAGAGAGAGAGAGAGAGAGAGGAGAGAGAGAGAGAGAGAGAGGTGAGATGGTGGGTAGGGAAGGAGTGGAGGTGGAGTTGGCTGTGGTGACGGAAATGGAAGGTTGGAGAGGAAAAAAATTATTTATATACATATGAAAAATAAGCACTTGAACCCTTCACTAAAACAGCGAGTTCCCTCCCTTCTCATCCAGCCTACACCCCCCCCCCCTCCACCCCCCTCCTTCCCCATCCCCTCCCCCCTCCTATCAAGCAGGCAGTAACGTCAGCGTTGTCTTTTCTTTACGACCCAGGAAACGAGAAATGATTTCAGAGGTCCTCGCCAGGGAGCGGTTGGGCTATCGGCATTGACAGCGACTCGGAGGCGATGGATGGGGGATGGTGGTCATGATGCACTCCCGATTTACCGTTCTTGGCACTGGCTCCCCGCGCCACTGAGGAGACGGAGGAGGAAAGGGACACGCTTGACAGTTGTAATTTCTTGAGCAGTGGTGCTTTATGGATCCTGCGATGTCGGGCACGTGGCGACGCATGCACGTACGCGAACACGTACGCTGATGCGCGTCCACTCAGGAAGCCCTAAACTCGGAGGGATCAATTCATAAAACTTAAATGTTCAACATTCCTTCAGATATCCTTCGCTGATCCTACGCACCCTCCTCCAAGCACACTCGCGCCATTTGAATCGGAACAACAGCAACACACACAAACACGCACGCACGTATACCTAAATATATGCGCATACTCCAACACTGATACACATACACTCCCAAACACAAAAAACCATAGACAGAGGCAGAGACATAACCGTATGTCTACAACCGCATGTTTTACGCATAAAACCACTGAAAAAATACGGGACGCCATTATCATCATTGTCATTATTTGATCGCAACTCTCGTGAGCGTTATGTGGCAGAAGCCAAATTCACTCCCCGCGCAACATAAAAAGCACGGCTTTTGTCCGGTACATGTGACGTGAATCCAACCAAGAACACCCTTTCCAAAGTCCTCCTTAAAACGCCCTCTGAAGACACGAACCCATGGTAATAAACCACAATAAAATAACGCCGCGATACGTTGAGGTCCCCCATAACTCTTCAATGACGGCCCATGTTGTTAGAGCATTTTGGTGCATCAACAACTTGATGGTCCACCAAACGTGACAGACGGGTTAACCGCAGAAAAAGGACAGTTTGTTTCAGTGTCAGTTTACATTAAAAAAAAAAAAAAGACAAAAAGCGACCACAGTGCTATTACAGGACCAAGCAAGAAGAGCTCACGCCATGTTCTGAAAAACCGCTACACTACACAGCTACCTACAAAACAGTTAGCTCAATTGATAACAGGATAAGTAAAACAATCGACATCCGTACGGCGGATGAAACGTGGCCTTACTGAGGGCGCAGGTTATTCTGTGTAATATGTCATCCGCAGATTAATGAAGTAAGTTCACACACACACACACACACACACACACACACACACACACACACACACACACACACACACACACGTAAAAGCAAAAAAAAGTATAGCAGTACTACAAATTGCATACAAAGGCCACATGGGCAAATTTGCACTTCAGAATGCGTAGTGTTTATAGTATTAGTATCACACTAGAACAGCCGGTATGTCAGAAATTGTTACAAACGAAATTAGTGAAAATACTGTCTAGGAAAAGACGAAATGGATGAAAATCACAAATAGTGATAAACAGAATCTGTATAGCGCAATTCGAGTTGGAAACTGTGCATTGCGCTTTTTTTTACACCATTCAGACCTTCCTTCACTCAAACACAACAACTATCTTACAACAGAACTTTTTGTATACACACAATGGTGGAAAACCATTGTTCTAAATGCTTGATCAAAGAGATATGCTTCTAGCTGTGCTCTGAAAACAGATAAGGTGGGTTGGTTTCGTAAAGTGGGAGGTGGTGCTTTCCAAACAGTTGGGGCAGCAACGCCGAAGGAACGGTCACCGAACAATTTCGCTTTGGCACCTTCAGGAGTTTCTGTCTGGAAGAGCGGACAGGATGTGATGACTGGAGGTTGCGCTGGAGGGGGGGGGGGGGAGGGGGCGTCAACGACAATAAAAGTATTAGAAATACCATAAAGGGCGGAATCAACGCGAAAAAAGAGAGGTAAACAGTCAACGACAATAAAAGCTTTAGAAATACCATAAAAGGCAGAATCAACGCGAAAAAAAAAGAGAGGTAAACAAACTAGCGTAGAATTCCCAAAAGGCGTGGGTATAATGACTGCTGAAAGAGCCACGGCTTCCGCACGAGGTCTGGGAGTTCAATGATTGAATGGCAGGCGTGTGAAACAGCTGGGTGAGTTAACTGTGGGGTGGCTCCTTTGAAAACCCCTTCACGCTGATAGCAGGTCATGGGGATTGGCAGGCCTGCTGGTGACACGAGGGCGGTCACCGTAAGGGTTTGTAGCCTCGGCTAGCCGCTCCACCCGCTGGAGTCGGCCTCCCTACCCGTTCTTCTCTCTCTCTCTCTCTCTCTCTCTCTCTCTCTCTCTCTCTCTCTCTCTCTCTCTCTCTCTGTCACACACACACGCACACACGCACGCACGCACGCACGCACGCACGCACGCACACACACACACACACATATATACACACGTACACGCGTGCGCAGATACATACAGTATATACACAAGGCATAAAGTCATCTGCACAACACATCAACAACAGGTGATAACAAGAGACGGGATCGTAGCAAAGTTCCCATCTAACACTGAAACCGCACTGGGCAACTCAAATGTGAAAACGCATAGAAGACACTGCTCGCTTACCCCTCCCCAAGCCCCCCCCCCCCCCCCCTTCTCCTTTCTTCCCCACACTCCCTCACCGTCGTAGCATTCCTTTCCCCTGCCCCTCCCCACCACCCCCACTCTCCCTCCCTTCTATTCTGCTTCCAACTTCTCCACCTCCCATGTCGCGCTTGCCCCATTTTATGCTTTCCTTCTCCCTTCAGTGAAACCCTCTAAGTACTTCCCATGCCCGTAGTGGCAAGATCTTTTAAGAGACCCTTTCTCTTCTCCTCGACTGTAGCAGTCCGCCCTCCTTCCTTCCCCCTTCCCCCCCTTCTCGACACAAGATACCACATGCCTACACACGAGGTCGCTCCGAACACAGAAATGTCACCAGAGCCCGGTAGAGCGAGCCATTTTCCATCTTAAAAATATGAAGAAAAAAAAAAAGAAAAAGTAAAAGAAAAAAAAAAAAGAAAAAATAGCCCTCCAACCTTCCAGCCCCGCTCGCCGCCATTAAAAGCCGTTAATACTCTTCACCACGGCCCGCTGACTTTCTAAAGCTTCACCTTTCTTTCCTTCTTTTTTTTTTTTTTTTTTTTTTTTTTTTGAAGTAACTCCCCCGATAGCAATTTCCCGACAGGTTTTGGTGACCCCGATCGTCGACCTGTTTCGCGACCAACAAAGTGGCACAACAGCCTGTTGGCTGCTCCAAGACTCGTCGGCGGTTTCAAGTTCTCAATGATTTTGGGTGGTCGCGCGACCTCCAGCTCATGGCGAAGATGTGGTCAACAGTTTTTTGACGACCACGACGGGTCGGTCATGTTGCTCTTAAGCTCAGCGGACAACGGAGACCGTGCCAGAGCTGGAGGCCAGTTTATAAGCGGAAGGATGGACAAATTACAATGCCAGGGCTGAAATTTGAAACGAAGTACTGAAGCTTTTCACCAACGATGCTTTCATTCAGATCGAATGAAAAATACTGAACTACCTTTAAAAAAAGGAAAAGACAGTAAAGATAGAAAGAAGAAGAAGATGAAGAAGAAGAAGAAGAAGAAGAAGAAGAAGAAGAAAGAAGAAGAAGAAAACAAAGAAGAAGAAGAATGAGGAGAAGGAGGAGGAGAAGAATATTCAAACTCACATCAGGTGGAACCTGTCAGCACAAGGTCTTCACGGAATCCGCTGTAAAATACTTGTGCACGTTGACGTACTATCTCAAAACTCGGTAAGCATATTTATAGCACTGAGCGATTTACACGCAGTACACGCAACGGAGACTCCTCGTCCTTTATAAGGCGAGAATGCCTCAGATTTGCGTGTCCAGATGGTTCTTTGCACGTGGGGCAGAGACTGGGCAAAAAGGAAGGAAGAAAAGTGCTTCCTCTAATAGGTAGAGAACGGTTAAAAGAAAGGAAGAACACTGCCTCTTCCAGTAGGCTGACTGATTCAAAGTGAGAAAGATCTATACTTTTAGTTCTTCCAGTAGGTGAACACACACATTCGTTCATTCCAATCACGATGAAGTTCACAGGATTAGGCCGATCGCGTAGCCGAATACACACGGTGGTGTGTTAATGAAAGAGATGCATATGAGAAGAAAAAAAAATGATTGCATTACTGATTCCGCTTCTTCCCTTTAATGATCTATTTGATCAATCTTCAATGAAAACCAAATGTCATTTCACCGGCCTATAGGTCAGAAAGGAAATTCTTTCGTCTTAGCTGAGGAGCGCGGTAAATCAACTGAAAATATGCATGTACTGTACACTTTTGTCAACAAGGTAAAATACCTCACCATCCAAGGGTGTAAATCTGGCTAGGCCTTCGTATGGGGATTTTGTCACTAAATGGATTTGATGCAATATTTTGTATTCATGAGAATACAATCTAATGAAAGAAAGTTTGTTTTGAATTAGACTGCTTTCACAAACATTGCTTTTTTGTGCCTGCAATGAAAGTGTTTGTATTCAACCCCGGTGTTAACTTTTAAACAGGTAGGTAGATATACTTACAATACGCATTGCATCCCACTCTCGTGTTTAAAACACAGACGTCATAAAAATGTGTCTGTCTGCTCTGTTTGTCTGTGAACTTTCCACTGGCCCACCCGGTGATCTCTGTCTTCTATTTATTCACTTTCGCTGTTCGCTTTCGTTTCTTTTCTGTTTTCTGTTTTCTTTCCTTTCTTCCTTCCTTCTTTTTTCTCTCTTTCTTTCTGTCTCTTCTCAGTCGTCTTCTTCTTTTTCTTCTTCTTCTTCTTCTTCTTCTTTTTCTTCTTCTTCTTCCTCCTCCTCCTCCTCTTCTCCTCCTCTTCGTCTTCTTCTTCTTCGTCTTCTTTTTTTTTCATCAGCTTCTTATTGTAATTAATGTCATCATCATCATCATCATCATCATTATTATTATTTTCATTACTATTGCCACTGTCTTTATTACTGATTATTAGTCATTATTATTATCACCATCATCACACTCATATTACACTTACTCACTTACTCATTTATTTACAATATGAGGTTTATGTATTTGCATATTCTTTGTTTTTTTATACTAGAATACTAGGAAACCATCATCATCAATATCGTTTTTATTATTGTCACATATTAAAAACCTAAAATAAAATAAAATTTAAAAAATTCACAGACCTCTGCCAATAGGAAAGGAAAACAACAAACAAGACAGATGTTTTACACACAGACTGACAAACTCTTCCAGATCATCCAAGACTTAAAGGAATTCTTCCCGTCTGTCTTCAGAAACCATAAAAAGCAATCTGTACTGAAGAAAACAGATAAAGTACTCATACTATACTCAGAGTCTAAACAGCAAAAACAGATAAAATATTTTTCAATATTTATAGTTTGAACACCGATAGGCCTTATACTCTGCGTACGTGTAAAATGTATCTGTCTACTGCAATCTATGAAAAAAAAAATTCTCTCCAGGGAAAAAAATCAAGTATCAAGGTAAAGAAATCACAGTGTCATTGGCTGTAGCAGCAACCGCAGCGGCACCACGAACAGAAACGACAAAGTGAATAATCAACAATAACATTTTTTTTTAATCTGCAATATTCTTTTTTTCGATATGCAATCAATTTTGCATCAACCGTAGAAAAAGGTTTACAGTGTGTGTGTGTGTGTGTGTGTGTGTGTGTGTGTGTGTGTGTGTGTGTAAGCAAATTCTTCAACTGTTAACTGCATTTCTCCACGAGTTTGACAGGCATAACTGTATTCCAAATTCCTCCAATAACAAAAACCCATCACACATTTTCACTGCATCTGACACAAAAATAACATTTAGAAAAAACAACAACAACAACAGAATCAAAACAAAGGCCAAACAAAAAATACAACAAAACAATCCCCGGCATCCAAAATCTGTACATTGCATGTTTTGACAAATAATAATTTAAAAAAAAAAACGGCCAAACATACTTCCTCAGCAAACAACTCCACATTCGATGATCCTGTAACACGAAAGGATGTGAAAGGAACAAAACGAACAAACAAAAACAAAGAGAAACAGAAGAAAAGTTGAATATAAAAAAGAGGAAACAAAGGTCTAAAACAAAACAATACAGCGAACAATAAAAGGCAGAACTCGCGGTCCGTACGTTTCTCTTCTTCATATTAATCAATTCCTTTGCCCAGAAGCTACGTGACGAATGTAGCGAACAGAAACCAGTGTCTTCCAACGATTCATCCCCTTGCTCTCTAAACCTGGAGGCAAATCGAAGTAGAGAGAGAGAGAGAGAGAGAGAGAGAGAGAGAGAGAGAGAGAGAGAGAGAGAGAGAGAGAGAGAGAGAGAGAGCTCAATTGGTGATCTCTGTTCCGATTTTCCATGAACAACGAACGCATTATAAGAGAGATATCCAGTCCATAACATTAATTAATTACTGTATGATCAATGCAGTCTATGAAGCTATGATATGAGAGAGAGAGAGCGAGAGAGAGAGAGAGAGAGAAAGAGAGAGAGAGAGAGAGGCGGTGGGAAGAGAGTTAGTGTGTGTGTGTGAGTGTGTGTGTGTGTGTGTGTGTGTGTGTGTGTGTGTGTGTGTGTGTGTGTGTGTGTGTGTGAGTGAGTGAGTGAGAGAGAGAGAGACAGAGAGAGAGAGAGAGGAGGAGAGAGAGAGAGAGAGAGAGAGAGAGAGAGAGAGAGAGAGAGCAGATCACCAAGTGCATTATTCATTACATTTCCGCGGTATTCCCCCGACCCTCTTATTCTCTGCTTTGAAGCCAACGCTTGAGAGAGAGAGAGAGAGAGAGAGAGAGAGAGAGAGAGAGAGAGAGAGAGAGAGAGAGAGAGAGAGAGAGACAGTGAGGACCTGAGAGGAGGAAAGGAAGCTGGAGGGGGGGGGGGGGGTGTGAAGAGAACGACTGTCGGGCATCATAAAAGAGTTGATGATCCCAGTTACATCACAGTGCCCACGGGTCTTCCTGAAACTGAATCCGTCTTCATAATCAAGCCATGCCGGAACACCAGGCAAATGATGATTACAACTGTCGTGCACACGTCCTGCATAGAACAGCGCGATCCTTGCTAGGAACCGTTAGAAATATGCCGGAGCGTTACATAATGCACAAAAAAAATAACCTCTCTGTCTTTCTTCCTTCCTTTCCTCCATTCTTCCTGTTCTTTCTTTCTGTCCGCTTTAAAAAATAACAAACACTTTCTTTATTTCCCTTTCCTTCAAAAACAACCATCTGTTAAAAAAAAAAACGTTTACCCTTACACACACACACACACACACACACACACACACACACACACACACACACACACACAGAGAGAGAGAGAGAGAGCGAGAGAGAGAGAGAGCGAGAGAGAGAGAGAGAGAGAGAGAGAGAGAGAGAGAGAGAGAGAGAGAGAGAGAGAGAGAGAGAGAGAGAGAGATTATTAGAATACTCTGCGCATATGATAAGACTTCTGCAATCCTAGAAACAGTAAATAAGTTTATCTAAAATTATGTACATATTAAACAGGACTGATCTGTGATTCACGAGCGGACACTTTCTATTAAAACACACACACACACACACACACACACACACACACAAAACTTTGTTATTGTAACTGACGCAGCATAATTTCGGCCAACAGCATGGCAACTGCCATATCAATCCCTCAGGGAAACACGTCCCGCGCTGCGGGGGTTTCTGATGTTATTATGCAACACATTTATATTGTGGAAGAAGATCTTGTCGAACGTTCCTGAGATGCTTTCTGAACCTCGTCACGTGCAGACTCTGCCTGCAGCAAAATCTCGGCGGGAAGAATTCACTTTAGACCCTGTTATACTTAGATGAAGAAGAGATGTTTAAATGCGCCTGTACAGCGATATCAGAGGCTCACTGTGTACAAGATACAACGGTGAGGAAGGCGGCAGCCAACACTGACCTTCTGCCGCATTAACCGTCCCTGAAACTGAATCAGCTACCCATGTACTGGAGAGGGGGGGGGGGGGGGGGGGGGGGGCAGACTGCGTCTTCAAGCCGGAAAAAACTCAACTCTGACGGATGGTTTGAACTCAGAACTTACAACTGTCAGCTCCGCAGCCAGATTTCTTCACTGTTTGATCGCGGGCCCTTCTGTAAAAATGTCTACCTGAATCTCAACTGGACAAATTCGCCGTTTCGTGTACAGTCACAAGAAAGTTACAGAATCCTGCGGATCACGTTGACTGATACGTAATATTAATAATAGAGAAGTTCACAGGTGAAGTTTGAACAGCTTTGTCTCTTCGCGTTAAAAAATCCACTTTATCTTCAGCACAAACGAGAGAAATTTTGGTCTGCAAGAATCAGAGGTCCGATAGGAAATCTGTTCGACATATGAACCACCATTAGTTGCCCCCCCCCCCCCCTCCTCCCTCCCCTTTCCCTGCACTTTAAACAGAAATGAACGTCCTCTGAGTGGTGCACAAAATCTTTGCAACTCTCTCTCTCTCTCTCTCTCTCTCTTGCATAGCTGCTAATCTTGTGGAGTCAAAATGCGGTAACCAGGGAAAAGGAGGTTCGGGTGGGCTGAAGAGGGGGCAGTTTGGATTTTGACTGAAAGTTCTTACTCCCTCCTGCTTCAGCTGACAAATGTTGGGTTCAAAAAAGAAAATGCATTGTCCACAAAATATAACTGTCGACATTCACATAACACAATTCGGACTTTATTCTGAAATATTTTCTACACGGCCTTTTGAAAATGACACCTTAAACTCTACCTTTTTTTGTTCTCACAAAATGTTGAAATTCTGGATTTTTCACATGAGTCGGGACTTTGGGGATGATTTTTTAAATACAGAAATTCGGAAAAAAAATTGGGGGTGGCGTAGGTGTGTGTGTTGTGTGTGTGTGTGTGTGTGTGTGTGTGTGTGTGTGTGTTCTATTCTCTCCTTATCTACCCGCATGTAGGGCACACAGTTCAAATCACAACCAGCAGGATTGTATCAAGCGTCAAGCTCTACGAGTCAGAGAATTTGAACGTCTCGCTTCCAGGATCAAAACTCTTAGAACGTAGAAGAAAAAAAACGGTTGGCAAACGAGTGACACATTTGTATGTAAAAGGACACTGTGGTACAGCCGAATCATCACGGATCCACTCTATGCAGTGATCTGTCTGCATCATCATCCTCAACTATACGCTCAAGATGTGTAGTCCGACACGGGACAGAATTTTTAGTCGTGCTGGGGAGATAACTTTCACATCTTTCTTGGGCACAGTAATTTTTATTTGCAATGGGCGATCTCCATTCATGCTGTAATTCAGTCCTTTTAACAGGAAAGTAATCGTCATGTCTGCCAACATCGTGACACATTTGCCGACAGGTGAGGAGAGAGAGAGAGAGAGAGAGAGAGAGAGAGAGAGAGAGAGAGAGAGAGAGAGAGAGAGAGAGAGACAGACAGACAGACAGACAGAGACAGACAGACAGAGACTGAGAGAGAGAGAAGACAAGACAGACAGAGACAGAAGGACGGACAGACAGACAGACATATAAACACACACAAGAACAGAGAGGCAGACAGACAGACAGACAGAGAGACAGACAGAGAGACAGACAGACAGACAGAGGCAGGGAAGGGAGCGGGAGCATTCATGACGACCCTTGTTCGAAACCCCGGCAACCCACCACTATAAAATCTGGCCTTGTTGGCCCGTGTTTATACCGCGTTGTCGTTCCGGGGAGACGTCAGTGTATTGTATAATATGCACCAGCTCCCCTCTCCCCTTCCCTTCCCGCCCAGTGTCCCCTCTTCTGGGATGATTATCTCCCTTCGCCGTTTCACCCGTGGTGAATGGAGAGGTTAAACGCAAAGTAATCTACTGAAACCAAATAAACAAACCTACCAACAACAAAAAATAAATAAAAAAAAGAAAAGAAAAAAGAAACAAACAGACTAACAAACAGCGTCCGGAAACAAAAAACAAAAAAGAAAGAAAGAAAACAAACAAACGAAAAAACAAACCAGACTAACGAACAGCGTCCGGAAATCCCCCAGTGGCACGCTCCGGTCAAGCGTACACGAAGGACGTGGACCGGGAGGAGGGGGGAGGGGGAGAAAGACAGACCAACATACCTCGTCTGTCCCTGACCGCGACTGTGGTTGACCTCAGTGAATTGACCCTGACTGTGCCACTCGGGTTCTCCACTAGACCGGGCACTGGCTCACGACAACCTGTCTACCCAGTGTCAACTGAAGACCGAGGGTTAACCCCCCCCCCCCCTCCCCCACCCTTCTTCGCGGTAGGCCCGATCGGAGCGGTTCACAGACCTCAACAAATCTGTCTCTCCCTGCTCACTCCACCCATCCCAACCTCTCAGTACCTCAACCACCCTTTCCCTTCACCCCCCCCCCCCCCCCCCCCGCCCCTCCTCTTTCTTTCATCTCTTCCGTCTGCGTCACCACAAATAAACTTTACTATCCGAGAGTGAGAATACTGACGGTCACCCTGACCCGCATGGAGAGGAAGTTTCCAATTTATGGGCATGCAGAAAATAAATTTAAAAAATACATGAATATAAATTTTTTTAAAAATGAATATACTTACTATTCGACAGCGAGAATGGCGATCACTCTACCACCACCACTACCACCATCACCCCTCACCAAGAGGAAGTTTCGTATTTATGGAGCATGCACGACAAACAAACTAAATACTTATAATTATATACTTAACATACGAGAGTGAAACAGCGGTCACTCTGACCAAAGAGACAATCTTTGCTCTGATCCCCAGTGACAGCAAGTTTCCTATTCATGGCAAACAGAACAAACAAACAAAATAGATATTAGATAAACAAACGTACTTGATATCCGAGACTGAGAATGACGGTCACTCTGACCCCTGCTGGGCAGAAATTTCGCATTTACGGCGCACAAAACAAACAAACAAAAAACAAACCGTAATGATAATGGTGCTGCGATATCACACCGGATGATTATTCTCTGATCTCTGGCCCTTTGAACGCGATACTGATCTCGTTCGTACAGAAGATGAAGCGGATTTTAAAATGTAAAGAAGCTGGATGCAGGTAAGGCATGGCTTGGCTTTGCCCCCCCCCCCTCTCTCTCTCTCTCTCTCTCTCTCTCTCTCTCTCTCTCTCCCTTTCCCTCACCTTTCCCTCTCCTCATCTCACTCCCCCCCCCCCCCCCTCTCTCTCTCTCTCTGAGAACTTTCACCAGACTGATAGTTCTCTCTGATCTCCATTCACCTGTTTCCCACCCTGATCTGACAGCGGGCTGATCTCATCTGTCCTACTCTTTGATCTTGTCGACAGCAAGGTGTTGGGGAAAGTTCACGGATGGCCTTTAGCCCGATTCGTCCGGCGACTGAATATATTATCGTGTTTTATGGATCTAAGACATGAAAAAAAAAGTGAAAGGCTGACGTACTTCGTATATGTGTGTGTGTAGGAGAGAGAGAGAGAGAGAGAGAGAGAGAGAGAGAGAGAGAGAGAGAGAGAGAGGAGAGAGAGAAGAGAGAGAGAGAGAGAGAGAGAGAGAGAGAGAGTGCGTGTATGTGTCCTCCCGCATCGACTTGGTGTGTGTGTGTGTGTGTGTGTGTGTGTGTGTGTGTGTGTGTGTGTGTGTGTGTGTGTGTGTGTGCGTGCAGCTTAACGCATGTGAAAGAATCTTTTATTAAAAATATTTTCACTCTGTTGTGATATTCCACGAAAAAAAATATCAACACTAACCAACATCTTGAAAACGCTCAGTACCACAAGAAACATATGAAAACACTAAGTTCCATCACACATTGACGCATGAAATGCCAAAGTAGAATTACTAAAGATAACTACATGGAGTATATCACGCACTTCTTCCAACATCATATAGATTTAAGACCTTTATTATACAAAAGATAATCAATCACTTTATTACGAAGTCATGTGTCAGTATTATGGCAACTTTTAAGCTAGTATCATATTAGTTTTGAACATCCTAGATGAACATTCTGGATGGACGAATCTCCGCTACAATTACAGTTTACATGCTTAGAATATTCAGTTTTACAGGCACTGAGCCTCATTCCAGTTATAAACTCGCAACGTGTCTCGGCCCCGAAAGATACAAGTGAGAATGAACAGGCTGCGACTGATTTTCTTTATATCTAGATACATACTTTTCTCTCAAGTATACGACACGTCTCCCTGAACGACAAAAGTAACACCACAACTGAATGACTGAATTTCTGGCACTTAGTCTGGCACGTTTATTGGCCATTCTGTTTATGAATATTCCAAAGTGGGTGGGAGCCCAACAAACACTGACACTTGATCCTTTCATCTGGCTCAAACATGATATCAGCAACAGTCTGTTCCATTCACACAGTAAAAGATCCTCCGTGGAAATCAGCGGAATACTGTATGCTACACTGAGCTTAAAAGCAAGTTGAATTCACATTCTGCATAAAATGGTACAAAAGAGCCGGACATCAGGTTCTGTGAAGTAACTGGGGGGAAAAAAACAAGGCACAGTAGAATGACATATGTAGTATTTTGTGGAAAGAGTAATGTTATTTAGAAGAAAAAAAAGGTCGGT
>CM031610.1:50645533-50648033 GCA_018398815.1 Conus ventricosus | reverse complement strand
AGCGCATTTTTTTTATTGACAACAAACAAACAAACGAACAAAAAAGGTGTCTCCTGTGTACTTTAGAAAGCAGTCTTGACAGCTTCTGTTTTGAAAAGTTTATTCAGCGAAAACTGTTCTAATTCTGTATGAACATAGTTATGGTAGTGTGAAACTGTTTTGATGACTATTTGAAAACTGACACACTGATTTTGAAACCTGAAACAATAAAAGAAAAGGAGTCATCAATTGCTTTATACACTAACTGTGACTGAACACTTTACAACGTTTTTAGTAGTGTCTTGGCAATGTGGTGTATTACGTGTATTCATAAAACAGTGCCCCACACCGTACCTTTCTAGAGGTAAACAGTTCTGATTCACGACGGTAGCGAATGAGAGACTTCACAGGTGAACAACGTGAATGGACAACGATAGATCTGTAAGTCGTTACATGTCGAAGCTCCATAGTGTGCCACAACTGTAAAAAGATCCATTATTTGTGACCACCCCCTCCCTGTGTGTGTTGTGTGTGTGTGTGTGTGTGTGTGTGTGTGTGTGTGTGTGTGTGTGTGTGTAGGAGATAACAAGATCACAGAAGTGTAGATCTTTATCAAATGTTGCAAGATCGTTTACACAATCGCTTCAGCAGATGTATGTGTTGCCGTGAAGTTCCTGGATGCCACAAATCATGACAGGATCAGTACAATCTATCTACAAGCTGTCAATTGTCGAAGTCTCAGTGCGCGGTATGTCACAATCGTGAGAGAATCATTAGGACACGCTGCTAAAATGTGAACTCTCAGTTTGGCTGATTCCCTTAAGAAGCGGAAAGATTCTGAGAACACCTGTGCGACTCTGAAGCAATTATGTTTTCACTTTCTTTCAAGAAGTAAACGTGTATACATGCGCGCACGCACGCACGCACACACACACACACACACACACACACACACACACACACACACACACACACAGAGTGAAAGAGAGAGAGAGAGAGAGAGAGAGAGAGAGAGAGAGAGAGAGAGAGAGAGAGCGCTTGCGTATGTGTATGTGTGTGTGTGTGTGTGTGTGTGTGTGTGCGTGTGTTAGGTGCGCGCGCGCGCGCTCGGGACAGAGAGAGAGAGAAGAGAGAGGAGAGAGAGAGAGAGAGAGAGAGAAGGGGGGAGGGTGAAAGAGAGGGTGGGATGTACAGTGGGGACAAGAGTATGGAGACTTGAAAACTGATAGAAGCAGGTAATCAGGTTTGCATAATACTTTAACAGCGAGTGAAATACGCAAGAGAATAAAGAGACAGACTCAGAGAAAGTGAGTGTACGATCAGATGGTGGTTGCAGAGGGAGCGAGCGAGCGAGCGTGAAAAAAGAGAGAGAGAGAGAGAGAGAGGAAGAGTGAGAGAGAGAGAGAGAGAGAGAGAGAGACAGAGAGAGAGAGAGGGAGAGAGAGAAAGAGAGAGAGAGAGAGAGAGGAGAGAGAGAGAGAGAGAGAGAGGAGAAACAGAGAGAGAAACAGAGAGAGAGAGAGAGAGAGAGAGAGAGAAGAGATGAAGGAGGAGAAGAAGAAGAAGGAGACGGAAGGGGGTAGAATACGCAAACCGTGAACAGACGGCGCAGTGACAGACAGCGACCGACAAGACGGCAAGACAGGCCTACAAGAACAGAGAGAGAGAGAGAGAGAGAGAGAGAGAGAGAGAGAGAGAACGAACAGATAGACACACACAGACAGAGGACAGTGATTTCAATTAATCACCCACTACATTATACGACCCAGTGCTTCCATTGACAAAAACCAGAATACCGAAAGATCTCCAAGGGAACCCGAACATAAACAGGAAGGACACGAAAAGGGGGAGGAGGGCAAAGCGAGTGGGCTGGGTGGGAAAGGGGGAGGGGACCGGGACAGGACTGTCTTTTTATTGACACAAGCGGAGCAACGACAAACCGTTTTCATAGTTGAGTTTGCCGCCACCCCAACACACTCACCCCCCACCCCCCCCCCCCCCCCCCCCGACTTCCAACTCCCTGCACCCCTACCTTCCCCCCCCTATCCTAGCCCCACTCGTCCCCACCCCCTCACAAACACCTAAAACCCCTTCAGTCTACCTGCCAAACCAGTCTCGGTCGACTCTTGTCGTCTGCTTTTAACAGTTGCTGCCAGCTCGCCTGTACGACCCCCCTAACTGCTTTTCTCGTTGTATGTGTGCGTTCCTCAAGATTCCCTTTGCTGTCAGTTCCGTTTTGCTGTGTGCAGTCTTCATGTCACTGTAACAGCGCCAGGAACGTGCTGCGGTGTGGCACTGGCACGACAGAACCGACTTTGACGTGACATTAAAACTCGCTCCTCGCGCTCCCTGGGGTGTGTGAGAAATCGTCTGCTTTTCCCATTACGCCTGCCTCTCGACGCGTGATGTTCTCAGACTTGCTTTATGGATTTTTTCCTTCCCGTGACATCTAGCATCACCAAACGGAACAAATCTGCGGGTTAATGGGTAGTCCCATCCCTACCTCACCCCACCCCACCCC
>CM031610.1:50600533-50608033 GCA_018398815.1 Conus ventricosus | reverse complement strand
GGGATACATCAAAAGACAAACTCTCTAATGTATCCACAAATGTAGCATCAACATCAAAACTTGACAAGTGGAAGGGATACATCACAAGACAAACTCTCTGATGTATCCACAGGAGTAGCAAAGACATCAGCATCAACGACAAAACTTCAACATTTCCAAGCGGAACAAGGAGTGGGAAAGAAAGGGTGAGGAGGGGAGCAGGGGAGGCGAAGGATGCAGGAGGGGGTATGACGTAGGAAGGGGGTAGGGTGGGAGCGGAGAAAGGGGAGGAGGGTGGGGGTGGTAAGGGGTGAGGAGGGCCGGTGGGAATGAGGATCTGGGGGGACAAGGGAAATGAGGATTGAGGTCTCCCACCGGAATGTAATCGGATTCGAAGGCCACTTTGATCTGGCCCGGAGAGCAAGAGGCCAACCGTTAATGAATCCCCTGTCGATCTGATTCCGTTTAATCTAATGACTTGGGGGGCCACGGGGGAAGAGCACACACGCACGAACGCACCCGCGCGCGTACGAAAGTAGTTACATGTACGCACGCTTGCACATACACACACACACACACACGCACGCGCGCGCGCGCACGCACCCCCCCCTCACACACACACACGCACGCGCGCACGCACGCATGCACACACACACACACACACACATACACACACACACGCACGCACGCACACACACTCACGCACGCACGCATGCACGAACACACGCACGCACACACAAACAAACAAACACACACACACACACAAACACACACACACACGCGCGCGCGCGCACACACTCACACACACAGACACAGACACAGACAGACAGACACACACACAGACACACACACACATGCGTGCGCGCGCGCGCGCAGAGAGAGAAGGTTGCTGTGGTTCAACTCTTAATTCGAAGCAATAGAATACAAGTTGAGCAGGTAGACAGTCAAACTGATGGAATAATCCTGTGACAATACAGACGCAATGCGTTTTGACCAGCAGCCATTCTACAATCCGAATAAGAAAAGACAAAAAGTGAAAAACAAACACACACCAAAATAGAGAGAAATGAATGAAATAAAACAAAGTTAAATGCAATGAAATGAAAGGAAATAAAATGAAATGAAATTAAACAAGGTAAAGTATGATAAAAGAAAAGAAAAGAAAAGAAAGCAAAAGTCTTATGTCTAGGCTATGGTTGGACAGCGTCCTTGTTTTACAGGGGGAGAGTAAGAAAGCCGAAGGCTCTTTCTACCAATCAGAAGAGGTTACTATTTCTGGTGCATGGGGTCAAAAACAATGGCTGAACATAATTTGGACAAGATGTCCTCTTTGACCTCTGACCCTTTAGGGCAACACCTGCCTTGCTCATGTCCAGGATGATGTGGATCTTAAACGGAAAGAAACTGAATTAGACTCTAGATTGTTTAAATTTCGCTGTTCATCTCTGACCCTTTTATTTCAATCATAATTGTACACGCTAGGTGACTTGACTCGGCGAGCTCTGTTTCCTTGCTCCCTATTAGGAGTAAGAGACCTCGGTGAGCATACTTTGGAAGAGTAAGAAGAGTGATGGGAGTTATCGTTCTTGAGCCCAACCGTTCAGAATCTTTTGTATCTGATTAAAAGGATATTTTGGTTCGAAAACTTCGGACTCTTCTTCCAACCTTACCCATCCTGCCGCCAATTCCACCGCTCCCCCACTCCTCTTCCCCTTACCCGAAAAAAAAGGAAAGAAAACCGTTGAAGCAAAAAAAAAAAAAAAGAGAAAAAAAAAAAAGAAATCGATCGGTTCAGTTAACCCCTACGTTCTTTAGAGTGCTTCAAACAAGATCAGCAAGACACACTTGAACAACTGACAATGATGTTAATATCGCGCAAAAAAGTATGATGCGCTGTAGCCGGTTAATTATCCTTCAAGACGTTTGATCCGTTCCATCATCTTTCCAAACAGCTGAAAAGAAGTAATAATGTGTATTCATTACCTTAGTCATCTCCTTCTTTCAGGGAGAAAACTCCCCCTGTCTTTACAGCTTTACGGTGAGTTGGGTGAAAAAGAAAAAGAAAACAAGTATATGAGATATATGTCCGGATTTGTGCTGAGGCAATCCGTCCATAACTTACCTCAACGAGAATAGTTTCTTTGTGGAGTAAATGAATGATGCAGACAGTAATCTGGGTTGCATTTAGCAAATGAGGCCATCGATGGGTTTTTATCCCCTTCATAAAACTTTTGTCATCTTGTAAGGTAATTGCGTTTTTCGTGGAACATCTGTTAAAAAGTTTCTTTTTCGTAATATCTTCTGTGCACTTTCGGTGGCCCCTTTGTCAAGGCATTTATTTTCTCTCTCTCTCTCTCTCTCTCTCTCTCTCTCTCTCTCTCTCTCTCTCTCTCTCTCAGCCTTGCATGAAAACGTTTTGAGCTTTCACGACTGCGCCTGGACTTGAACCTAAAAGCCCGCAAAGTCAGAACACGAACAATTGGTGGGAACGAGGGAGGGAGGGACGGCTGAGGCAAGAGTGGGAGTGGGCGAAGTGTGGAGGGCCAGGTTGGGGGTGGGTGGGAGTGGGGTAGGGATGAGACCCCCCCCCCCCCCCCCTCCTCCACACGACAAATTGACTAAAAACAAGACAGCCAGGTTTCGGTTCGAAGGTCGCTTTGCTCTCCATCCCCAATCTACCCGACCCTTTCCAGATCTCCTCTCCATACCCACTCCCTTTCCCCCTATAATCACTCCTTGCAGCATGCAACTAATCTGAAAGCCTTGCATGCTATGAAAAGACAGTCTGCTTGTTCTGAGAGGGACGAATATGTTGATCGCAACAGGAACATGAGAGTGTTTGGTTGGTTGGTTGGATAGTTTTTTTGGTTTTTGTTTTTGTCCACTGCCTTTCGTGCATGCGTACTAGTGCAAGTAGGGGTGTGCAGTTTGGCTGCCGCTGGGGTTAGAAAGCACATGGCATCTCCATCCTCCCCTCTCCTGACAAACATGTGGACAGAAGAGAGAAAGTGATGGCAATGGTGGTGGTGCTCTCTCTCTCTCATTGTATGTTTGTCTCTGTCTCTGTCTCTGTCTGTCTGTCTGTCTCTCTTTCTCTCTGTAAAGGGGGGGGGGGGGGAGTTGGTGGTTGGGAGGAGCGGTGAGTGGATGGAAGAAAGACGACAGGGGAATAGAGAAAGCAGAACAGTGTTAAGAAGAAAGCGTCCTTGAGCAGAGGAAGCCATTAAAATTCTTGAGTGCCTCTCATTTCTATGCTGCACCTCTTTCTTTGATGTGCGCGTGTGTGTTTTGAACCATTCACTGGGTTGCTGAATTAATATTTCTCACTTTAGCTGCACAGCCTCTGGCTGTATCTTCAGCAATATGAGGACCCACACCAAGCGGTGCTAGGCATTGACACACAGTAAACGTTATTTCCTCTGTCTGTCTGTCTGTCTCTCCCTCTCTCTTTCTCTCTCTCTCTCCCATGCACACACATACACGCATGGGCGCACATGCTCGCACACACGCTTTCTCTCTCTCTCTCTCTCTCTCTCTCTCTCTCTCTCTCTCTCTCTCTCTCCGTATTACTGGGAGAAGGAATTCAGATGACAGTGATACAGTTTTGTACTCAATGACACTCCCGTCCCCTCTCCCATCTTTTCTTAACATCTAGTCCTCAGTGATGAGATTATTAATGAAACTGAAAAAAACACAATGAAACAAAACACACAAAGCTATACAAGCACCACAGCAACAGTACTTCGCTGCAACCTCAACTGTCATCATCCAGATCATTTACGAAGGTTAGCATGCACAGGAATCTATGCTGGTGAGAGCAAGACTACACGTGAGAGAGAGAGAGAGAGAGAGAGAGAGAGAGAGAGAGACAACAAATATACTGAGAGGCAATGAAAACGCAATCCCCATTTCGTCCCCGAAAAATGTCACCTCAGCCAAAATAATTTGAATTATGCACGAGGCATGCAACCTAGCACGCGTATGTTGTATTGCGACGATCTGTATTGACAGGCACAGTTGGGTTCATGACGTCATGAGTAAACCACTCCAACACATCTTTTACTGATAACTGCAAAACACGTGCAACACAGGCATACTGTGATTGCATGCAAACAGCCCATGACTGTCCCCTATAAAAACACACATTGGCGTTTTACTGACACTCGTACGCACCATGCCGCGGTTAACTACAGACCAGAGAAATCAAGCCATTGGCATGCTGAGGGCAGGCACTGCTCACATCAGGGCCGCACAACATTTCAATGTACACCCATCAACCATAACCCGTCTTGCGACTCGGCACCAAAACACTGGAAGTGTAAACGACCGTCCACGCCCAGGCGTCCAACGTGTGACGACGGCACGACAGGACCGCTACATTGTCACGCAGCACCTCCGGAATCGTTTCCAGCCAGCTGCACAAACAGCCCGCAACACTATTGGGACTAGAGAAAGACCAATCAGCAGCCGTACCGTGCGTCGGCGTCTGGCAGCAGCAGGGCTACGGGCACGTCGACCATACCAAGGTCAGATCTTAACCCATCGCCATCGACTAGCACGCCAGCGATGGGCTGCCGCAGGTGGCTTTCTGGGGAACAGGGTTTGGGGGAATGTTGTTTTTTCGGATGAATCCCGGTTCAATGTCTCTTTCCCGGATGGCCGTGATCGTGTGTATCGACGTCAGGGTGAACGTTTTGCGCAACCCTGTGTCATTGAGCGAGATCGTTATGGGGGTGGAGGGGTAATGGTCTGGGGTGCCATAAATGCTCAATTTCGATCGGAGCTTGTGTTTGTGCCAGGCAACTTGACGGCAAGGCGTTATATTGACACTGTTCTTGAGCCAGTTCTTCTTCCTCTCTGGAGACAGCATGGTGGCAACAGACTAGTGTTTCAGCAGGACAATGCTCGACCCCACACAGCCGTTCTCACACGAAATTTCCTTCGGGACAGCAATGTGGATGTCATGCAGTGGCCCTCCGTGTCCCAGACATGAATCCCATTGAACATTTGTGGGACGAACTTGGACGACGTGTGCAAGGTCAGCAGAATCCCCCAACTACCGTTGCTGAGCTCACCCAAGCATTGCAGCATCACTGGAACGTGATACCGATCCGTATCATCCGTCGTTTGTGCGCTTCAATGCCCCGACGTTTGCAAGCTTGTGTTCGTGCTCAAGGGGGACACACCAGATATTGACAGTGTATTCCTTCTGTCGCGCCTAAATGGGCTTCACTTCAGGCGAATGTGCACCTGCTATAGGCAAACTAATGTACAGTGGTCGCACTTTTGTCACACGTATTTGCTTTGATGTGTGTTTGTTTCATTTCAATAAAATTGTCACTTGACAATGGAATTGCGTTTTCTTTGCCTCTCAGTATACGAACAAATGAATGAAATCCCTATAACGTCATAGAAAGATTCTGTCTCTCCCCTCCCACACTCCTGTGCTACCATAACGAAAATACTCCCAGCAGTACTTTTATACGTGTAACAGATCTACTTCCTCCTAGAGAGTCGGTATGGCTGTACATATAAGCAGTCTCTCACCTTATGAATTAACTCCATTGCATTCTGAAACTGACCTACCCCCTCCTCCCCACCCCCCCACCCCGCCCATTCTGTGTTTTTCTCGCCATCATAGTTACTCACTCCACAGTCGTACAAGTGTGCACGTGCTTGCAAGTGTGTCGATGCGTGGGGATGTATGCTTGCGATGCGTGTATTTGTGAATGTGTGTGCGTGCGTGTGTGTGTGTGTGTGTGTGTGTGTGTGTGTGTGTGTGTGTGTGTGTGTGTGTGGTGCGTGTGTGTGTGTGTGTGTGTGCGCGCGCTTGCTTCCTGGCACGTTCATATTTGCATATGCGTGCGCTCAGGCACTTAAAAAAAATTCTTGCATAGTGGGCACTATTGCATTCTTGCATGGTGTGTGTGTGTGTGTGTGTGTGTGTGTGTGTGTGTGTGTGTGTGTGTGTGTGTGCGCGCGTGCTTGTATGCGTGTGTGTGTGTGTGTGTGTGTGTGTGTGTGTGTGTGTGTGTGTGCGTGCGTGCGTGCGTGCGTGCGTGCGTGCGTGCGTGTGTGTGTGTGTGTGTGTGTGTGTGTGTGTGTTGTGTGTGTGTGCGCGCGCGCGCGTGTGTGTGTGTGTGTGTGATGCGTGGAAAAGATAATAGTGGTTCAAGACTTTATTCAAAGCGAAAGAATAGAAGTCGGGTTACATGACCGACAAACTGACGCAACGAACCAGTGACAATACAGACGCAACCAGTATCGACCGACAGACCTTCTAAAGGCCAGACAAACAAACACGTAACCAAGAACAAACCAACAAGCCACTGCTGCCACTGACTTGGCTGTGCTTGGACAGTGTCCTTGTTTTACAGGCGGAGAATACGAAAGCCGAAGGCTCTTTCTACCAATCAGAAGAGGTTACTATTTCTGGTGCATGGGGTCAAAAACAATGGCTGAACATAATTTGGATAAGATGTCCTCTTTGACCTCTGACCCTTTAGGGCAGGCAGCACCTGTGTTGTTTATATCCAGGATGATGTGGATTTTAAATGGAAAGAACTGAATTAGACTCTAGATTGTTTAAATTTCGCTTTTCATCTCTGCCTGTCTGTCTGTCTGTCTGTCTGGCTGTCCGTCTGTCTCTGTCTCTCTGTCTGTCTCTCTAATCTAAATCATTATTGTACACGCTGGGCGACTAGATTCGACCAATTCTGTTCATTTCCTTCCAGTTAGTAGAGACCTAGGCGATCACCCGTTGGGCGGGTAAAAAGAGTGATGGGAGTGATCTCTCTTGAATCCCTGAGTTCAGAATCGTTATGCCAGCCAAAGATAATTTTGACTCGAAAACTTCAGACTCGCCTACCCATCTCACCCCATTCTGCCGCCCCTTCCGCGTCTTCTCCCTGCCACCATCACCCCCCCCCCTCCCCTTTCAACACCGGAATGAAAAAAAACCAAACACGTTGAAGCGAAAAATCGATCGGCTCGACTAACCCTTCTCCTTTAGTGAGCTTTAACCCAGATCAGTGAGACACGTTTAAACAATTGATGAAGATGTTAATATCGCGGAGAAAAAAGAATGTGTTGCAGCCTGCTAATTTTCCTTCAAAACGTTAGAATCATTCCATCATCTTTTCAGTGACCTGAAATGAAATGATAGTGAAAGATATTCATCATATTAGTTATCTCTCCCTTTCGGGAACAAAATTTCTCCTGTCTTTTCAGCAAATATAAAGTGAGTTGAGCGAAAATGAAACACAAATCCGATATATCTGTCTGGATTTGTGCTGAGACAACCTGTACACTACTGATCTTGAGGAGAAGAGTTTCTCTGTGGTGGAGATGCATGTAGCAGACAGTAAACGGGGATGCACTCAGCAGATGAGGTCACTGAAGCTGGGTTTTTTTTTTCCAAAATTTCCTTGATAAAAGTTTGTCGCTTTGGTAGGTGATTTCTTTTTTTTGCCTGAAGTTTTTTTTTCTTCTTACGCGTTTTTTCGTTTCATCTTCTGTGTA
>CM031610.1:50568033-50593033 GCA_018398815.1 Conus ventricosus | reverse complement strand
AGTTCGACGCTGCGGTTATAACGAATTTCTCTATGGTTGCTACGTCAGATCCAGCGCCATGTCTTTCGCTCTCCCTCTTTCCCTCTGTTTCTTTAGCCCCCTCCCCCCCCCCCCCCCCCCCCCTACACACGTGCGTGCCCGCATACATGGGCAGTAATCAAGCTCGTTTCCAAGGTCATTATATACTTTAATAAAAATGATTTCAGTTTCTTCACCAGAAATATGGCTGTAAATTAATGGAAACAGATCACATAGGCCTATATTGCAATTTGAACGCTTAGAAACCAAATAATAAGTAAAACATGCGAACAAAATTCACTGAAGAGTTCAGAAGACTGGATTGTTAGGAGAAATTACACAGCACCACGATTTAAAGGTGGGAGAAGGAGTGGGGACTTTGCACTGTTCGTTTTCTGTTTCACACTGCTAGGTCAATGGAACATGCACTGGTTTGAAACAAAGAAATGAAATCATTGAATTTAAACTACTTGCAGTCTGCCCTACTAGAGGGCATTTTCGTGCTTGTTACAGCTTGACAAGAAATCTAGTAAGGTCTTGAAAAGAAAATGAATTTTTTTTTTTTTTTACTTTTCTCCATTATTACAGCGAAAGTCACAGATGTGTTACTGTGTCTTAGTGTATACAAACAAAAGTTCTTTTTTTATTAGCAGTACACATTAGGTCAATCACATACAGTTATTGGAATGACAGTTATAATGTCTGATATATGAATGTTCACATTCTGTGAAACAACAGAAAAGAAAGATTACTGTCACAGCTGGACGAAACAAAATCCCTCAAATTCTCACATTCTGTGAAACAAAACAAAAAAAGGATGATTGTTGCCGCACTGGACGGGAAAAAATCCCTCAAATGCCAGACACTTTGACGGAAGAGATAAGACTGATTGTTGTCACAGCTGCACGAAATAAAAAGAAAACTGAACTACAAACAGTTAAGAGAAAGATATCAAAAAGATACTTTGGTTTTCATCCTCGTAACACAGCAGTCCACATGATTTCACAAAGGCACCCAGACACACGCACGTGCAGCAGTTCTGTCGAATTTCTCCTCTTACTCTCTCCGATAGGTCTCTGCACGTGCATCTTCTGACTTTTATACTTCTTTGTAGAAGCCAGGGTAGTTGCCAAAGTCGGCAGCGCAATTTCATATTCTTCCGCTATCATCTTTTTCTGTTTTGTTGGATATCTTTCAACTTCTTGAATAATTTCAGTTTTTCGCTTTAGCGACAGGCCTTTGCGATGTTCAGACGCCACGACGAAACGGCCTTTTAAATCAAAGCTGACACCCTCCTTCCCCTTCACCTCACCCCTTGTCCCTCTAGCATCTCTTCTCCGTCTACAATTGGTGAACTTGACCCGATGTGAGTCGACTGCCCTGCTTCGACAATTACAGACACACATTTTACCGGACATTAGAATACGATTTTATTGCTTACGAATTACAAAGTTGATGTTTACCATACAACAAGCATACAATTAAAAATACTGCGTACGTTTAATCTACCTATGTGAAGCTATGTAAGAAAATAAACAAGCATAGGAATATGCAGATAGTTAAACACATGTATAAACGTGTGGTTTCTATTTAAGCATAGGAATATGCAGATAGTCAAACACATGTATAAACGTGTGGTCTCTATTTAGAGCAACGCAAAGAACGTGCCACATTTCATGTGCTCTGCGGACACTCCTCCACATCCCTCGAAAAGCCGGCCACTGTATGGAGCAATGCATATCGCAGCGAATTAACATTTTCAAGAAATGGGTCCCTAACACAAAAGTAACCACTTCACTATATCCGGCTTGAACTCTTCACAGGGCCGAAGACATGATTCGCTATAGGCCGCGACTTTGTTATAACCGGCGTGATCGCCCGCTGGGGACCCGAAAACCATTTCGTTATAAACGGCATTTCGTGACATCCGACTTCGTAACGTCCGATGTATTTTTAGTCATGTAAAGAAGGATTTTTGCCGGGACCAACCTTTTTGCTTTGTTATATCTGGCACTCGTTACATCCGACTTCGTTGTATGCGGCTTCGACTGTATAGCTATCAATCTATGGATGTATGTCTCTCTCTCTCTCTCTCTCTCTCTCTCTCTCTCTCTCTCTCTCTCCACACACACACACACACACACATACACACACACACACACACACACACACACACACACATGTATGTATATATATATATATATAGTTAAAACAAGTTAAGATTCCTCTTTTAACTTCTTTTAACTTGTTTTAACTAATGTTGCTCCCCAAGGGGTTGAGCATTTAAAAATTGTTTTAAAATTTAAAAATTTAAGTTGGCACTTAAAAAAAAAAATATATATTATTTATATTATTTATTATATTTTTTATAATTAAAATTTTATATATATTTAAAACAAATTTAAAAAATTTCCCAAGGGATTTTATATAAGGATATTATATGTACGAAAAAAACGATTAATTCTTCCATTGTTCCCCCCCCCCCCCCCCCCCCCCCCCCCCCCCCCCAAGAGACTTTATTTCAAAAAGGGCTTTCCCCGTTTGGCTGGACAAACAACATTTTGATTAAAATACACAAATTAAAAAACCATGGATACATACGGGCACGGATAAATAAGAAAAGGGGAAACCCACAAAACCACACACTCACACCCCCACAAAAGGGGGGTTTGGGGGGGGAGATAAGGGTTGGGGGTGGGGGATTAGGGGGGGGGAGAGAGAAGGGGGAGAGAGAGGATGAGAGAGAGAAGAGGGGAGAAAAGGCATTAAGGGATAGGCGATATTTTACAAGGGGGTAAAAAAATTTTAGTGGGGGGCGGGGGGGAGGGAGGGGTGGCGGGGGGGGGGGGTTTTAGGTTTTTAATTTTTTGATGACAAAAACACATTCCCTATACCAAAACACGGCGCGCGCGCTCCCCCCCCCCCCCCCCCCCCCCCCCCCCCCCCCAAACCCCCACACGGGGGGGGCACGTTTTTGGAGATTTGACTCGGGGTGTATTCGGGCGGTTTTTGGGGCGTGTTCAGGGAGGGGCCCGGCCCGGGCTGGGTTCAGAGAGAGAGGGGAAAAGGGGAGAAAAGGGGGGAAGAGTGAGAGAAAAGAGAGAGAGAGAGAGAGAGAGGGGACTTTCGCGGGCGTTCGGGAAGAGTAAATTTTTGGGTTTGTTCAGGTAGAGGACCCCTGGGCTGTGTTCAGTGGAGCGGATTTTGGGGTTTGTGTTCAGGTAGAGTGCCCTTTCTGGGCTTTTTCGGGGACTGGGGACTTTCGGGGCTGTGTTTGGGGGGATTTGGTCTCTCTCGGGGTTTGGGGTTCGGGAGGGGGCTTTTGGGCCCCTCTCTTCAGGGGGAATTCTGGGGTTTTTGTTAAGGGGGGGTGTCTTTCAGGGCTGTTTTTAAATGGAGAGAAACCCTGGGGCGTGTTCAGGGAGAGTGACTTTTTTGGGCGGGTTTAAGGGAAAGAGTGATTTGGGAGCTCTTTTTCAGGAGCCCCAAAAACTGTGTTCGGGGAGAGTTCCCATAGGGCTGTGAAGGGCTTTGTTCGGGAAAAAAGCTGTGGGGCTGTGTTGGGGAAAAGGTGAAGAGACGTTTTTTTAGATGGGTGATTTCCCGGGGCCTGTTTTCCCAGGGGAGTGATCGGGGCTATTTTTCAGGGGAGTAACCCAGGGGCTGTGTTTAGGAAAAGTCAAAAAGGGTTTGGAAAGGGAGGGACCGAAATTAGGCGCTTTTGGCTCACCCGCTTTTCAGGGGGCCTTTGGGCCCGGGTTCTCGCCCGGGCGAACCCAAAAAAGGGAAATTTCCTTTTTCTTATAAGCAGATTTAATAAAAAAAAAATTAAAGGGACCCTAAAAAATTTACATATGGTGGGTTTAAATCCTTTTTTAAATACAAATTTTTTTAATTTTTCTTTTTCCGTTTTTGTTAAACCCTATGTTTTTCCCTGATCATTTTTTTTAACATCATTTTCACCCCAAAAAATTTTTTAAAAATGAGTCTCTGTCTTTCATGTGAAATAAAACACAGCTTTAACTGCTCTCTAAGTTTTAAAAAAACCCGAGTTATTTTTCTGCCTTAAAATCCCCACCCACACTGGGGGAAGAGGGGAGTGGTTTAATGCGGGGTTTTTTTTTAAAAGGCTTTGCCGTGAGCACGGTTTTTTTTCCCCAGGTTTTCTTAGAAGCTTTCAGAGAAAAAGTTGCGGTCCCCACTCGTGCCCCTTTGGGGATTTGAAAACCCCAGTCAGCAGTTTGAATAGGGGTTTCGATTTCTTTTGGGCCTGATTTTTAATAGCGAGTTTTTTTAAAAATGGTAAAAGGATCTTGTCAGTATTCCCCCCTTTTTCATAAAACCATATAAAAATTGTTTCTTCCCTTCCCCCCAATTTCACAAGGACTAGACAAAATCAGTGTTTTGAAACCCGTGACGCTTTTTCCCCCCAACCCATTGTGTTTTTGAACTGCACTGTGTCTTTTTTTTTCCCCCGGGCTGGGTGGTGTGAAAAAGTGACGTGTGTGATTTCCAGTCAGGAAAGCGTTGTGATTTTTTTAAACTTTGTGATTGATTCCGGGTCTCAAGTTAGCATTTTTCAGAAAAGAGGGGTTTTATTAGGTAGTCCTTTTTTCACAAGAATTAGCACGGAAAAATTGGGTTTCAAACGGCACATCAAGCTTGTTGGATTATTCTATTCAAGAAAGGTTTATTTTTTTCCCAATCATGAGTCCCCAAAAACCCATCAAAAACCAACCTCAGTCATCTTCTGCATTTTACATTGCTTCCCCCATCTGTTACAATTGGGCGGGGGAAGAAAAGTGGGTTGCATGATTTTTTTGTTTATTTGGAAAAAAAGAAGATGTTTTACCCCGCCAAATGCATGGACCGCAGAAACTGCCAAAAAAACCCAAAAAAAACTTGAAGCTTTATTCAAAGGGGAAAAGGGAAAGGGACAATCAAAAAAAGGGGGAAAGAAAATTTTTTTAAATCCAGCAGGGAAATTCATTGGGAAAACCCTTTTTGCAAACAAAGCTGACATGGAAAAAAAAAAAAAAACAAGAGAGGTATTTACGGAAAAGGGGTATTTTAACGCTGAAAGTGAAAATGAAATCATTTAACAGACCCGAAAAGAGGGGTCCGAAAAATTCGAAAAGGGAAGTTTCACAAAAATTCTGTTCTACATTCAATTTGGGAATTTTTTTTAATTTGTTTTTAAAAAATTGGGATGAGACTCGGGAAAAAACAGGGGAAAAAAAAAAAAATTGGGGGGACTGGTTGAAGGAAAAAACTGGATTTCTGATGGGCCCCGCTAGAAAAAATGCGTTGGGACTTGCCCAAATGTACTTTTTGGAAATTTAAACAGTTTTTTTGTGTTGGCTTCTTTAAAAATTCTTCCTCAGTAGACTGAAAAGCAATTAAAGTCAATTTTGCCGGTTCCGAAATTTTTTTTGCCCACTATGGAAACGATTCCCCGGGTGCCCGCCGGGGCTTTGGGGCAGCAAAATTACAGTAGAGCGCCGTCAAAACCCCCCAGCAAGGGGAAAAAGACAAGATTCTAAAAATAACGGTTTTTGCATAAAAGGGGGGTCGGGTTAAAATTCTTTTGATAAAATGCTTCAATGCTTATTTAACGTCCCGCTTCCAAAGGGTGCTTTTCAGGCGGCCACAGAGTGTACTTTAAATTTAACTGCCTTTTTATTTAAAACAAGTTTTGTTAAAAGCAATTTGGGGGTGCTTTGAATTAAAACTTAAATTTGTAGAGGACTGACAGCCGGGTTGAAATTTCCCGGGTCAAGCGGAACCCTTTAAAACCCCCCTTTACATTTCCCGCTGCACCCCCCCTATCTTGTGTGTGTGTGTGCGTTGGGGATTGTGTTGTAAAATTTTGTTGTTTTTTTTTGTTTTTGTTGGGTTTTTGTTGTTTTGTGTTTTATGTAAAAAAATTTTATTATTTTTGAACATTGTTTTTTAAAAAATCAAAGGCGCACGCACACCTCCCCCCCCCACCTCCCCCCCGGCTTTCACCACTCAAAGGGCACCCAAGTCACTTTAAGTTTTACTCAAGTTGCCTCAAAATCATCCCTTTAAATCATCCCCAAGTTCTTTTTCTTAGTACCTTTTTAAATCATCCTAGGGCACCCCAGTTGTCCCCAAGTCATCCCCAAAATCATTACAAATTTTACTCAAATTCATTTTAAATCATCCTCAAGTAGTCCCCAAATCATCCTAAAATCAACCACAAGTTCTTATCAAGTTAACTCCCAAATTTCCCCCAAGATTGTTAAATTAAATCTCCCCCCAAGTACAATAAGTTCTTATTTAAGTTATCTTATAATTATCCCAAAAAAAAAAAAAAAGGAAAAATTTTTTTTTTATCTTAAAATTTGTAGATGCTAAATATAGTACACAACGCCTCAAAAAAAAACGTATCGTTGAGGTTTTCTTGCTCAGCGTTCCCCTTTGGGGGAAATCGGTCAGCATAGATTTAAAGAAGTTCTTAATCCAAGCAACCAAAATTGATTTCCCCCTTTTCTGGTCTTGGTAAAGTTTTTTAGGCTCCAAAGTCTTTATTTATTGACTTTATCATTTTTAAAAAAATAAAATCCCCCTGCTTATTTTTATCCCCAAAAAATTTTAAAATTAAGTAATTAAAAAATTTTTTTGCATTTGAAAAGGATCAAAATTATCTTTTGTTATTGGTGGTGCTGGCGTGTGTTGTGTTGGCTTCTGTATTTAGCGGGGGAGATTGTTTTTGGGTCTTGTTTTTGCCGGTTGTTTTTTATTTTATAACCGTAATAACCGCCCCCCGCAGCAGAAAAAGGGACCAAAAATGACAACGTTTTTTTGTTTAATATTCCCTGGGGACTTTTGGGGCCCTTGAAAGATGGGGGTTTTTTTAGCTGGCTTTTAATCAACTTGTTTGGGGTTTTGGGGGGGGTGTTTTGGGTTTTTTGAAGAGTTTATTCTGTTAAAATTAATTTTTTTTGTCTGTTTCCCCTCTAATTTTTTTCCCGCGCAAACGTTCCCGGATGAGGTGTTTTAGTGCCCACTTTCCCCGATTTTAATGTTTCCCGATTTGTGATTTTCTGGTTGGTTTTCCCTTTTTCCCCCTGATTCATTTTTTTTCTGGTTCTGTGATTTTTTGGCTGTTCATTTTGAATTTGGAAAAAAAAATCTATATGATTTAAAAATAAAAAAATCCCCTTATTTGCGGGGCCCAAAAATTTTTCCAAAAATTTTAGTATAATTTACATCTAAGACTTAATGCTTTGTTAAAACGGATCTTTCGTTAAATTTATAGTAAGATCTTGTTAGAATCAATTGGGGGGAAATTCTGACTAGTTTAAATGTACAAACTAAGAACCGTTTTTTCTTCATTTTTAAAATTCTGATCAAGTTGCGTTCATACCCATTTTTGATACTTTATAATGTCTTGTTTGGGAATCTGTTGAAACTGTTCAAAAAGCTTTAATTTGTTCCGGGAAATGTTTTGTTTTTCCAATGCGCCAAAAGGGAAAACAGTCTTTCCTTTTTTTGGGCCCTTATAGCTTGCCTTTATCAAACCCGGTATTTGGAAATCATAAGGTTTAGGAAAGGGTTTTAAAAGTTCCCCCCCCCCCCCCCCGTTTTCATGTTTTTAAATTTAAATTTTAATTTTTTTTTTTTAAAATGACGGCCCTGAAAAAAAATGTTGCCAACTTGTATACCATTCTGCTGTTATCGGAAAGGGCCCAAGTGTAGGATACACAAAAGTTTTGGGAAAAGCCGTTAAAATAAAAACCGGAGATTTGGCAAGCTAGGCTTTGAGGATTCAGCAAAGCTAATTGCTATCATTGCAGCTTCATTTGCCACGAAAGATTTTCTAGTTAAGCAAGGAATAATTCCAGACAGTATAAATATGTAAATAAAAATACATTTATAAAAAATGGCTTCACTCGTAATGATGATAGGTGGCGCTGTGGTGAATGCGCTTGCTTTTAGTGGAAGTAATTACGCGTTTAGTAAACTACAGGACGACGGCGAGAGAAAAAGACATAACAAAGCTATGGAGCAACTAGCCGCAGCACAAGACACCTATGAAAAGCAGAGGAATTGAGCAGTTAGATTTTATTAACAATACCCTGAAAAAACAGGGACATGCAGCTTACACATTTAAAGATGTTGATCAAGCGATAAAAGAGTATTATCTAGTAACGGGCAAACCAATCGAGACATTGCCCCCACCAAAATTCAGCAACTTTTATCAACCATCAGAAAAACAAAAGATGCAAGAAATCGTGTTTGTTATCTTTGGTATGACCATTGTGTATTTTGTTGCGCATAATATTGGCTGAATAAAAATGGACAAAATCTATTATTCGCCAAAAGAATATTGGAAGGGAATCACGGCAATAAAAAAGCTAAGCCAAGCAGCTGGAGTCAGTGAACAAACAGCAAAAGAATGGTTATCTAAACAAGCGATTTGGCAAATTTATTTACCTGCGCCTAGGCGAATACAGAGACCACACTTTGTGATACAATACCGAACGACACCATCAAATGGACCTTCTATATTTACCCCATGATACGATTAGACGAAAAAGATTTAAGTACGCACTTACAGTCATTGACATAGCTTCAAGATACAAAGATGCGGAACCATTAACACAAAAGAGTGCTTCTGCTGTTGCTGTTGCATATACAACTGATATACCAACGAGGCCCGTTAACTTATCCTCGCATGATTCAAGTTGATGATGGAAAAGAATTTAAAGGCCAAGTGAATCAATTATTGTTAAAACATAGAGTTACCATTAAAAGAGGCATTCCGGGAGTTCACAGATCACAGGCTTTGGTTGAAAACTTTACAAACAGTTATCTGAAAGACTTTTTTCCTACCAGTATCACAGAGAGCTGATTGACAATTCTCGCAACACAGAATGGGTCAGAAGACTGCCCTCAGTTTTGCGCGCAATGAATAATGAAGAATTTAAAGGGCTAAAACCAGTACAAGCAATCAAAAAACAAACAATAGATGTTGCTGAAGGAGAGTCTTCATCCGGCAAATTATTAACATTTGGTTTGAAAGTAAGGTACCTTTATTTACCGGGGGAAGCAGAAGGGGACACTCGCATCAGGGCAACAGATCCAGTTTGGAGTGTTGATCCATATGAAATAAAAGAATTGTAAAAATGAATCCGCCCGTGTATTATTTACGAGAAACTGACACAACAAAACGACCAGCCCCTCAAAGATCTTTTGTGAAGGAAGAACTGCAGATAATCCCGCCAGACACAGTTCAGTTGCTTAATTAATTTTTAATTTACATAAATATATTTGAGTCTAAAATGGAAGCTCAGAAGGAAAGCACAGAACGAAGCAAGAATGGTAAAGGAAGAGACCTTGAAAATGATACGGGAATCATTTAATGCGTGTTCTGCTATTAGGGGAACATTTGTGAAGATTAATCAATGCATGCCAAACCATCCAGACCACCTACATCAAAAACCCAAATTGGGAAAAAGAATATTTGAAATAATAAAAAAAATTCGAGCGCATCAAGCAAAACATGATAAAAGAATTAGATGAATTGGATGAAGCTATGATTGATCTTATAATAAAAGTTGATGAAAAATATAAACCCTCCTGTTTATGCGGTCCTCCAGTGCCGATTGCATATGAAAACTCTGGATTAACAAACACCGTTTTGTGTTTGTCACGGTCGCTAAGCCGGACGGCCCTACCACCCCTACCCACACCTATTACACACTAGAGCAGACAACACAGCACACTAACTCAACTTTACAATCACGCGCACCTCTTTATTTCACACCCAAACATACCATGGCGCCACCACTCACGTCCATCTACAAGCACACACCGGTATCCCACTTCTTCACTGACCCACCTACCCTACTACGACCCTGAGAAACCCTAACCTATACAAAAACCCCAGTTGCGGTATATCACTGCGACCTAGGGACGCAGAGATAGCCCGCACACGTGGTGGCTAACTAATAGGGACAAGAATAAACCCAAGGGACTCTAAACTTAAACTGCTACCACCCACACCTCTCCCAGGACCCCCCCTTCTCTTTTGACCGGGACCACTATCGCACTGGTCACTGCGTCCCTAAGGGAGGCAACGACAAGTACCCTACACTGTGCTGGCCACTACGTCCCAAAGGAGGCAGTAGCTAACACCCCTATCCTACTGCCTAACGCTACACCCCTTCTACAACACCCATGGGACAACCTATGCCGGCCCGGAAAGCTCTAGTCCTTGGCACTGTCCGGGGACCCTCACAGACTGACTCCTCCACGGATGACTCCGCTCCTCAGCGCTGTCGTGGACCCTCGCAGGCTGACTCCTCCACGGATGACTCCGCTCCTCAGCGCTGTCCGTGGCCTCACAGGCTGACTCCTCCACGGATGACTCCGCTCCTCAGCGCTGTACGTGGCGTCACGCAGGCTGACACCCCAAAGACTCTACACCCCGGCGCCGACCGTGACTCCTCACGGTTCTGATCCTCCCTGCGCTGGGCACGACACCCGGCGCACCACACACCAGACGCCCTCTCGACGAGTCCGGGGCTCGAGGACACCTCCTCTGAAGGCCCCGCCGGACACTGAGGGTGAGGGAAGGTCTGTGCAGCGCCCTCTCACAGGACGCCGAACAGGGTAGAGCAACAGGTGGCTGGGGAACTCCAGGAAGAACCCGGCAGCAGGAGGAGAGCGCACCCCAGACGGCAGCTGGCCCTTCCCCGGTAAAGCAAACAGGCAACGGGAAACTGCCGCTCACCTGCCGGCACGCGGCAGCAGACTGCGGTGGTCTGGCCCCACCCTCAGGACGGAACAGGTTTACCACCTGCTGACCAACTGTAGGCCACTACTGTAATGTTGCTGCTCCCCGAGTCATCAAGGCCCATAGGCTACCTGGTAAAGCTTTAACTCTCCATCTCCGTTGCCTACCTCCACTCGGGCATGAGAGTGACCCCTTGAATTTCGAATACACCCCCCCCCCCAACCCATTACTCGCTTTGGGGTTATCAAATCCATTTTCTGCCAACCCTTACAATAGCAGTAAAACAATATTCTCCTGAGCCCATCCACGCTATTACACATGAAATTATGGCTCACACATCTGAAATTATGACACACATAATTCTCGGAGAAAAAAAAAACCAATCAAAGCAATCCAACACGGACTCCATGGGCCCCTTAGAAATACTAAATAAACTAGCAATTTCCCAAGGAAATGTTTCCACATAGTAATCAGTATTAATAACATCTCAGAAACAACAAACAAAAGAACTTATCAATTTTAACGGTTCACAGTTCTAGCATATTCATACAAGAGAATCGGCTCACAGCCACAATCCTTCATATCCTTACCCTTTTTGCACTGTCAATCATAATCATATATCAATACATGATTTGTTCGCCAAAATTTCCATCCACACCCCCACTCTCATGTCATCTCTTGTCAGATAACCCAGTGGTTAATCTTTGTTATGCCAACACAACCATACTTCATACAATATTACATGCTGCACATCCTCCGTTTTTATCCTATCAACTGCTGAGTTACCCGCCTTAAACTTTACCATACCCTTCTTTCCGACTACTAAAATTCATAAGGGACTGTCTCCTGCAACCCAAGATATCTTTCTCCAACCCTATTCTGTCACAAACACGTACATCCTGCATGTGTGACGACTGTCATTTACTTAACAAACTTCTAACCATATGGACTCACTGTCCTGTACCACATGCATACATCACCAATACAGTCTGCACGCGCACGACACACGCGTCAAGAACCATGACTCGTAACGAAAGTTAGAAGACACCAATATAAGTTGAATAGCCACGACCGTACTCCGGTATAAACCACTCGACTACCAATTAGCCTTGGCCCCACTGCACAGTTAACCGATCCCAAATGCTGTGCAGGTCGACTCCGAATCATTAATCAATTTCAACGAACCACTACTATTTACAACTGAAATTGAGCACAATCCCTTTACGATTCACGCAGACACATCTGCACCTGACTCACGCTATGATCCTCAACAAAATGCAACCTCAAATAACCTTATTGAACCCACTGAAATTAACACGAACTAATCACAACCAATATCTACATCACCGTCCATCAACGGTTATTATATCGAACCACATTGTCTAGCCAAACTATCACATGACAATCGAACTCAGGAACCACTATGTACACTACTTACAGAAAAGAGGTAACAACACAAACCGGCCGACAAGAAGTTTCAATCACAGAACCAAGAGACCTCATACTAGACAACCAGTATACGCAACAACATAATACAACTAAACATAACATGAGACAACTACAGTACAACTCGCCATAATACAAGACAACATGACGAACAACACCACCATGAATCTAACAATCACCAACCTGGACAGACAGACGTTCAACCACACCAGTTCTGCAACTGGCTGAAGTGGCTGCCAACAGAGACGACACAGAACCGGCACAGGCCAAGGGCACACCAGACCCGACGAGGACCTGGCACTGACTATGACTCGAAGTCACTCAGCTCGACTAACGGCGCTGCCGCCGCAACTACAAGGCGCGTCCACTCCGACGAACACCAGGGACCGAAGTGAAGCTACCCCAACGCATTCCGCACTGGTCGGAATCAAGCGAACTCTATCACAACACAAAACAAAAGATTGGTCAGAGCAGCGTATCCCTCCGCAGAGCTGACACGCCCGACCAACGGACTAGTTGTTGCTCGTGCAACAACACGACAATTTACCACAACAACTCACAAATTGACAATACAACAACAGACGATATCCTGCCCCGCCTTCTCTGGTGTAGAACCCAAGTAACAAAGGGTAACAATCGGGAATGAAACCAACCTCCCCCTTCCATCCTTCAACAGTCAAGATTTGGAACTCAAGAATATTGTGTATCTTATTTCCCCAGCCCCTACCTATCCTAACCTTCCTCCTTAACCAAAAACCCCCAAACTTACACACGCACGCTCGCACACACCATATACACCTATGCACACGCGCACACGCTCTCTATTTCTGAAATACCATTACTCCAAACATATGGACGGCTGATTTAGTACGCCGATCGGTGACAGTGTTTGTTCTATCTAATGACTTCTTTGTTACAACCGTTGTGTTGATCTCATGGAGATTAGATCGTAGTTTTACGTTGTCATGATGAAAAGTCTTATTGCCAAACAATGCTTCTTTGTAGTTGTCATGTGATATGTTTGACTGCACAACACTGCGAGATATTCCTTTTGCTTTCTTAATGATTTTCTCCTGGCTCGAAATACTGTACATTTTCGACCTTAAACCCAATAAACTCCTTAATCACCCCTCCTGATAATTCATCCTTCATCTTTCCTAAAACCTTTTTTTTAACGGGTGAATGCAAAGGCGAATCTTTAGGGTAATCGGATGTGTCATACCATCCCGCATGTCCTTTAGCTACTTCTATTTCCATGTCTTTATAGATGTCTTCAGTAGGGATATTTATAACAAAACTATCTGTATCTGTGTAAAGTACTCTGGACTCAGGATACAGGGGTTTAAAGTAGTCATAAAGAAATTTAACATTAAAAGCTTTGATAATTCTAAAACAGTAAACCCAATAAATACAGGCTTGTCTAATTTGACTTTCTTTTTTTCATCATTATGCCAAAAAGGTGATCATGAAATCTTCTGAAGTCCTGATAATTTGGTTTTGAAGTCAGCTTAATTGCTTCGTTCTCTCTGGTGACTAATCTAACGTCTTGCGCTTGTGCGGATTCTCCATAGTCTTTCCAAAACAGCTGTTGTTCATCAGCTTGAAAAAGTCTTTTTCTGAAGCATCTGTGGATTTTAGTTCTGAGATTCAGTGTTCTTCATGATGTATGGTTTCATGAACTGTTCTTGATCGAAAGCAATTATACGATGAACAGCTGTCAACTTCAAACCATGCCTTAAATAAAATTGTAGAAGTCTGTAATGGCAGACATAATTTTTTTGCCTCGAAGATTAGGCACAAGTTTAGGCGGCTCTCTTGGATTCGTCTTTAGACTTTCTGCTGCTAATGGATAGTCATTATGCAGGTCATGGAGTTCATGAGGATATTCTAAGTCAACTTCTAGAATAAGACCTCTTTTACGATCAGCTGTTAAGAGTATGCAGATGTTCTACAAATTCTTGAATGTTTTTAATACCACCAGTGTACATTTTAAAGTTGCGTAATGGAAGCGATTGCGCCATAGCCCAACCATACAGATTGTTTGCGTCTAAATACATGAGATAGTTAGACCTTTTACTCGGATCATAGTCGTCCAAGTATTTGTTGTTTGCTTTACAGTAATGGTGCGACGCCATACTAATTCCTCCACGCAATCCGTTTCAATCATCTGAATCATTGGTAGGTCAGACAACAAATCAATCTGTACTCCAGTAAACTTTAAGAAAGCATCCAAACTCATCCCGGGCGCAGAAATATAATGCGCAGGATCCAAGCTGTAATGTTTCATTGCAGGTCTTCCTATAATTTTCAAAGACGTCCGCCAACAAACATACATCGGCCATTAAGTAGGAGTCATGATAGTCTCCCATCGTTTTACAATCTAACTTCTGCCACGCATCTTGAGCATGCTGGTAATCAGAATCACTGATGTCCTTTCCTCTAAGACTAGAAAAGAACGCGCCTTTAGGTGGAAGTGTATCTTCTTCAAACCTTTCCCAACTGTTCATGTACTCATAAGGGTAAACGCCCTTTCTAACGAGAGTTGGGTCAAAATATTCTTCCGTTATTGGGCAGGACTTTAAGGACATAGCCAGTGACTCTAATGAACCCATCATGTGTTGCATAGAGTCATAAAAAGACATGTTATTCAGATTAAAGCACATGTACTTTTTGATGATTGTGCAATGCATGCTACCCTGAAGGAGTTGGTTACTGCTTTCATTATAAGATGAGAGTCATAACCTCGCAAGTTATGAAAGAAGATGGGCAGCTTCCATGTCTTTGGTTCAAACTTTAGTTGAAGATTGCATTTACTATGTGCTGCTCCTCTGAACTTTCCGCTAATGTGATCATGGTCTCTTACTTTTGGTTTGTTTCCTCACTGAGTTCTAAACACAAATCCAACAATGTGTGGCTGAGTCATACTGTTGTTGGTCTTCAGGTGTCATTATGATTTCAGATAAATTCAGATTATTAGAACAGTCATTACGCACTTGCTGCATGCGCTGTAAAAATCTTCAGCCGCATCAGGTCCTCTGTATAATTCTGGCGTTGAATGAGCGCCATCTGACCTAACAATAATGAAGGCAAATGAACAAATCTGATGATTACTCATTAAGACTGTTTTTCGAAGTTTTTGTGGCGCTGGCCCTTCATAAGGAACAATGAGTGATTCGAAGTCTGCGTAAACTACGTATGGAGAATTTTGCAGTCGTTTCCAGTTCTTAAACTAACTTTACTGCCTTCTGGGGGCGTAATTAGTTCTGTATTACAGTCAACTGGGCCGATACAGTGTTTCTTATGTTCGCTTGCGGCTTGAGCGGATGGAATTCTTGTTAAACATTTTCTACAGAATTCTTGTTTATGGTAATGCTTTGAAGTATGCCGCAATAATCTACTCATTGTTCGTATCAATGTGTAATGCGGTAGCCCTGTTGGTGAAAACATCAGCAGTAAGTCAACATGGCTTTTGTCTGGATCACCTATTGTTGGGCTGTTCTTGGACACTTTAATGGGTAGTAGATTTGTTTCTTCATCCCATGTGTATACATTAACAGTTATTGGTTTGTTTTGTTCTTCAAATGATAAAAGGAATCCACGTAAAAAAGGATATTCCACAAAATTTTAAGATCTTTGATGAAGGGTTCTAGTTAGATCCTCTCTGCGTTTTTGCGGATTAATGCAGCCTTGCGAAACACACCACATAAAACTTTTGTTGTCTGAATAATTCTTTATTTTTTAAACGTTTTTTTTGCGACTAATCTGGAGGCAGTGGAATTAAAGATTTGCAAAAATCGGCGCTCTTAGCTTTTTTAATCTAATCTTAAGCTTCGCCCTCTGACCACCGGAGCCTCTCATTTTGGCTTTTTCACGGCACATCAACGGTAACATTGGGTCTGCCCAACAGGTGTTAAGTATTATGAGAAAGAAAGCCGTTGTTTAGTTGGACCCAGACTTCTAGATTTTCTTCATTTTTTGTTTTACTATCGATAAAACAGCTAACATTATTTTAACGGGCGGGTCTTTGTTATTTACCCGGAACTTGAAAAATAGCATGTAAAACCCTTTGCCTGTATTTTTGCTGGTTTAAATTACTTCAAAATCAATATCATTCAGGCTCTTGAAAAATTTTCTTGCTTGTTTAAAAAAAATTCTTTGGGACCTTTATAGTTACCATGCTGATTTTTCTTTTCAACCCAAAAATTTTTTATTTAAATCAAAAAAAAAAAATTATCGCGGTCTTTTTGTTTTTAGACCCCTAAAACTAAATTTAAAAACACCCTTGGCGTGTTAATGTGAGTTTTTAGAACGAGTTTTAAGTTTCTTTTTATTTTTTAAGCTTTCCTTTTTTATTGCTCGGGTTGGTGTTGAGAAAAATTGTCCCCCCCCTTTTTTTGAAGATCAAATTTTTGTTTTTTGTAGTCATAAAAATGGGCCCTGTAAACGATAATTCTTACCCGGATTTTTTGATCGTAGGCTTTATTTTTATCAGTTTAAAGGAAACTAGTTTACTTTATTATTGCCCCATAGCTGGGCTTTTGGAGTTTATTTTTTTTTTTGCTAGAGCCCTACACCTAAGAACAAGGCCAAAGCTAAAGACAAACCCCCTAGAGGAAAGCTGCGGGTGGCCATGCCCGTTGCAAGAGGCCTACATCCGTTCCTGCATACAGGCTTAAGTCGGCTCCAGTATTAACATAGGAACAGCATTAAAGGCAGCAGAATACCTTTTTTTGGGGCTTTGCTGTATTTTAAAAGGGTCTTGCTCTAGTACTCTGCTTTTGTGAAATTTGGTTTATTCTAAAGGTTTTTATTCAGGGTTTTCTATAGCAGCAGAATTGCCTCTATCTCTTCTTTTGGATAAATTTAACAGCATGTTTTTTTAAAATGAAAAATAATTTAGTAATGTATTTTTCTAATCTGTTATCTGAATTCAGCTGGCTCATAATTTTAAAAAAACAAAATACTAACTTTTATCGACATTTTTTCTTTATCAATTTGAATGTTTATTATGTCCAAGGGTTCCCCGCCCCATGTAACGATTATCCTCCGTTGACCTTTGGGTCAACCCAAAAACCCGTATTTCGTTTTTAATAAGATCGTCTAACACGTGAAGAGTAATTTTTAAAAAAAAAGGGTCAACGTCGGATTTCTACACTCCCCCCCAAAACATTTTTTATTTCATAAAAATCGATAAGGTTTAACCCCGCTAGCGGATTTGGTTAGGACTCCCCCAAATTTGACATTCACTTTTTTTTTTTGGGATAAAAAAATTTCTTTTTGTCTTTCGAGGGCCCTTCATTTTACACGCATTAAAATCCCTTTTAAGCGATTTTGCGTGGCACTAAAACAAAAATTCCATTTTGGTCTGCCCTTTTTTTAGGATATTAGAATGAAGAACACTCTTTCGTAATATTTGCAAATTTGACTTATTGTTGCGGATCGCCTGATAAATTAGGGTTGCTAACAAGGGCAAAACTCAAACGAATTAGAAAGTGTACTTTGCTTCGGTGTCTTAGATTGATAAATATTTGTAGTCTTTAAAAAGTTAGTTCATATGACAACTGTCTTTTAAGCTCCTTGAAAGTATGGGGGAGCGCTTTTTTAAAAATCAAAAACAGGGGTAGAAAAAAAGATTTCCAAAAGCATAATTTCGGACAAAACTTTTTGCCTCTTTACCTGCGGCGCCTATTCAGTTTTAGGGTTCTTTATTTTTGATTCCTTTAAACGAAGATCGCCTTTCGCTCCCAGTTAGCCCTAGATAAATGGTTAAAAATAGTCTGCATTTTGTAAAGAAAATATTCTTGGCCCCCCAAGTTTTATAGAAATTTTCTTAACGATTTCCCGCCCCCCCGATTCTGGCAACGTCCGTTTGGGTTTTTCTGATGTGAGTTCTATTTTGAAAGAAAAACCCGCAGAGCCCGGCCAAACACCATTGCTCCTAGGCTGGAAATTTTACGTAAAATTTTATCCGCATCAAAAGACGGATTAGGAAAAATAAAATTCCTTTTTTCCCTTTCCGCCAAAGGGGTCTTTCAGTCTTCTAGCGGGGCAAAAATCAGCCATATGTTTGGACATTTTTTAAAAAAACAAAAAAAAAATTTATTTTAAAGAAAAATGGGGGGCATTTAAGGGGAAAAAGATTATGAGTTTTTTTACCGGGGCGACATGAGTGAAATGACACAGCATCGCTCAAGACCCCATTTCGGCGGGAAAAACGAAATCGGGCCCGGGGTTTACAAAAATTAGGGTTGAACCCCCCCAATTTTAACCCAATGATTTGAAGTAAAAAATATGGCCCTTTTTTTGAAGAAGCAACCAAGGGCAACGCGTTCAGCTTACAACTAAAGGACCCATTAAATTTTATGCCTAGGTCAATTTGACAAAAACTCCCCCGAGCGTACAAAACGCCCTTTGGGATTGTTAGACCCAAAAAAGACGGGGGGTTGCTAAATTAAAACATCAACAAAACTCCCAACGATAGCCCAAAAACAAAACATGGAAAATTCAAGATTTTAAATCAAACAGCGACAAAGAATGCGCGAAACCGTTTTTCAGAGAAACAGCATTAAAAAAATATACAGACCCCCCCCACCCTGGAGAAAAAACGGCCCTTTATCATGCTTTGAGAAGCTCAAGGCGAATTAACAAACAAAATTTTGCAAAAAATGTGAACTAGAGAGCTAAAAAAAGAGAAAAAAAAAACCGTTGAGGGTGTGACCCCAACTTTTGGCATGATATTAAAAAAAAAAAAACCCAAAAAAAAAAAGCTTGAACAAGAGAGATCAGCAAGATGAAGCGTTTTCTATAACCGGAAAATTTCGAATCAATGAGCAAATAGAGAAACATCCCAAAAATTTTTTTAAGAAACACAACACTAGCAGAAGAAAGAACAGTTTAAAGCAGGGTCCATTAGTAAGGTTTAACAGCCCTTGGATTGCAATAAGAACGGTGATGGTTTACAGCGGCGGTGGTGCGGGTCAGGCTCCATCGCCACCCCCACCTGATAAATCATGGGTAAAAAAACGTTTTATCATTTTGCGGGGTTTTTTAAAAAAATTTGCCGGAAAACCGGGAAAGCTTTACCCGGTATATTTGGGGGGGTCGTTTGCTGGATTTTTACGCAGGCAAAATAGTTTGGGTTTTTTGGCTGGCACTTTTGGCTTAGTTCCTTAATAGTTGGGGGAATTTTTTTTAAAATAAAGCCAAGTAAACCCAGGCCATTAATCCAAAAAACAAGTGCTGTCTTTTTTATTTATGGGCGTTATTTTTTTTGACTTTTCAACGGCCTTTGGGGTTGGGGCCTCGGGGGTTGGGGATTATTTTGGGGTGTTTTTCTTTTTTTTAATATACTGGCCCCGAATTATGTCGTTTTTTTCCCCCTTTTTTTCATTGCCCCCCCAAGGATTTTCAGGTTGTAGTTTATTATTGTTCCCACCTGGAGCCCAAGGTCAGAAGGTTCTGTAAAAACCCGTGCCCAAAAGCAAAGTCACTTTTACTTTCGATTGTAAAAACATCTTGGTACCCCTTTTTTTAAATTGAAGGAAAACAACGTAGAATTATGGGTCCTCTAAAATTTTCTAAGTATTGTTTTGTGCTCAAAACCAAGAAGGACAGTTTTGCCGATCCGTTTGTGCTTGCGAACCCAGAAACACCAAAAGTAAGTACGAATAGGTCGTTTTTTCGTTCTATTCCGCTTTAGTTAGGGGCCCCAGAAGTGGGAAGATAAATGTTGTCCATGCTTTTTTGCTCTTGTTTGGACCCTAGGGGAACCGTGCCTGAAGAAAAGTGTGTAAGGGAGGATTCCAAGCTAGTTATACTTTTTTTGACCCCCAAAAATAAGGGTGCCTAGACCATGATTAAGATCCAACTTTTGTCTAAAGCTGCTAACTTAATATTTAAAGTTACAGATCCTTTTAAAGCCTTCATGTCATTCTGGGCGAATTTGGTTTAAAAGGTTTTCCTTGGGGAAAAAGGGGTTTCAGTTCACAAAATACGTTAAAGGTGTAATAGAAATAAATCTACATGACCTCACCAAAGGACGGATGATTTAAGTGACAATCGACACTCCACCCGTTGTGCAAAACACAGCAAAGTTTAACTGGTTCTGAAAAACTGACGGTGCTGAAAACCACACTTTTGCGATGTGTCTTTTTTAATAGGGGGGTTAAAGAATTTGTCCAATGGAGTACTCACTTTTTATGAAAAGTGTCAGTCTGGGTCACAGAAATGTCAAGAGTATCGTTGTTATATTTTTAAGATTGTAGTGCGGCCCAACAGAATATTTTGTTCAGTATATTTGAATGCATCTTTTTTTAATTTGTTTTAAAAATGTTTGTAACATAACAACTCAAGCCCGTCCTTTTTTTTTAGAACATGCTTTAATAAAAATTTGGGGGAAGCAGAATGGTTGCGCTTATGAAATTTCTACAAGTCGTAAGGGTTTTTAAATAAGTGAACCCAAGGAGAATAATAAGATTAAAAATTAATAATGCAGGAACTTTAGTCAGCCAGTTAAACATACCTGATGGTTATTACGGGTTTTGCCTCACTAAAAGAAGCAATGAGTAACTTCGACAATTACTCTCAAACTTAACAATGCAAAAATTTAAAACAATGTTATCATTCAAACCTGAAAAGAAGTAGTACATTACCTTTTTGATGAGAGTAGCTAAATGTTAGGCTTTACAACTGCCAATCAGCCTGTTCATAGATTTAGGTTACACGAGCAAAACTATTATGAGGGGGGAAAGTTCCGCTTAATTTGCATTTCATTCATTACTCTATGTTATTTAGACGAGCTAAGCACTGATTTAAAACTTATATGATGGAAGGCTCAACTGTTTTTTAAAAGCTCTTCATCAGGGAAAGCTGCATATTGGGGATTATGAAATTATACAATTCCCCAATTTACAGTTAAAAGATTAGTTTGTGGAAAGGGTTGGATTCATTTATATAAAAATTGCAGACAAGCAGGAAAAGTTGTGAAATGTGATAACTGCACATTGTTTTGGAAATAAAATAATAAGTTGTTCTAAAAAATAATGTCGCGTGGGCCAGAAGAACCAGGAGTTACATTAGCGCCTGTGAGGTGCATAACTTTAGAATTAAAAGACCTTGCAGACGTTGCGGACTTTGAACAGAACGGTGAGATAGGCACTTTGTATGGGTTTGAGTACACTAAAGATGGTGATTATAAACGCAAAGAGGTTGGCGACAACAAAAAGTTTCCTAAACTAGAAAAACTGCGCAATGTAGAAGCAAATAATGTTGGCCAGTATGAATATAAAATAGTTCGAAAACCTGACCTCAAATGGCACTTAGAACCATATTTAGAATGGGAAATAAAATTTGAATTCATAAGCCCATTTACATTTTTTAGCCGTCAAAAAAGTTTCAGAAAAGCATTCAACTCTGGCCCTTTACATGTAAGTCTTATGCCAGACGACAATAGTCGGAAAGAGATTGAAATAACGCCGTATGGGAAAAAAACAGTACATCCTCCACAGAAAAGAAACGGTTTTAAAGAAAGCTTCTACAAAATTACAGTTCTTTCCAAGCAGAAAATTAGGAGACACGTTCACAATGATATTTGAAATTTCTGTCTTTAAAGATGTGGAGAGGGATGGGGTTGTGGGCGTTAGTGATGACCTTATAAAAGGAATTAATATTAGCTGGCAAAACTTAGACGTTAAACGTCTTAACGTTACCATCGTCGTTCTTCACAATGGTGAGGATATTAAGGTTATAACAACAAGCAACAAAATCAATGTTGACTTAAATAGAAACAATCTTACAGAACTGAATTGGATTAATCTTACACATTTAGGCCTCATAGGATTTTATTATACTGAACAGGTTTTGACAGAAAGTATGATAAATATAATAACTGGATTAGATTAAATCCTGTTATAAAACCATGGAGCAGTTAAACTTTATGACAAAAACTCCTCATTGTTCATTAATTTGTGGGCAAACTGGTTGTGGAAAAACAATATTTGTCCTAGACCTATTACAAACAGTTTATCGCTATAATTTTGATCACATTGTGATTTTCTGTCCAACACTTAAATGGAACAAAGCATATCATGATAGAAGGTTTATATGGACAGATGATGACATATTTTTAGTTGATCCTAGCAATAAACTGAGTGAGTGTTTAGAACACTTTAATAAATTGTTTGAAGGAATGCAGACACTATTTATTATAGATGACTGTTCGGCAGAAAAAGACATAATTAAAAAAAGAAACGCTTTGTCAAAACTAGCTTTCAGTGGAAGACATGCTGGGATAAGTGTGTGGATTTTATGTCAAAAATATAACTCGGTTTTAAAAGACTTTAGAGAGCAGTTAAAGACTGTAGTTTTATTTCACATGAAAGACAGAGACTCATTTGAAGAATGTTTGCGTGAAAATGATGTTATTGAGAATGATCAGGAAAAACATAGGATTAAGCAAAAACTGAAATCTGAAAAGTTTAATAAATTAGTATTGAAAACGGATAATCCTACACAGTATGTATGTTTGTAGGGTCGTTATTTTTTGGTTATTAAAGTCATGCTTAGTAGAGAACAGTAATATGCCGCTTTTGGATTCGCCCGGACGAGACCGGCCAAGGCCGGTTGAGAGCGGGTGAGCCAAAAGCGGCATATTACTGTTCTCTAAGAGAAAGAAACCCCCCAGGTAGTTCACTAATCTACCTCCTTTAAAACTGGAGGTAGGGACAATGTCAGTAGATCAAAAATCAAAAAACTTAACACAAATCAGACATACGCTATAATCAATACAAAAAAATACAAATACTAAGAATGCTAATGAAATATAATAGGGTAACAACTGGGAATCTTATTTTACGAGAAGTATGAAATCAATAGTTTTTTTTTTCAATTTCAAAATAGGGGAACAAAACCTAATCTTTGTGTGCAATAATATTCTGCAAGTATAGTCATTGAAATTCAAAACGTGAAAATCTCAAAATTGGTTTTCGTTTTTCTTCTTCAAATATTTGAAATAATCCTATTCACTATAACCCATTCACACGTATACACAGATACGCGCGCGTGCGCGCGCGCGCACTCACACGCGTCACACACACACACACACACACACACACCACACACACACACACACACACACACGCACGCACGCACGCACGCACGCACGCACGCACGCACGCACGCACGCACGCACACACACACACACACACACACACACACACGCACACACACGAGCGCACGTGTTCAGGGAGAGTGACTCTGAGCTGAATTCAGAGGAGTCACTTTCAAGGCTGTATTCAGGAGAGTGACTTTCGGGCTGTGTTCAGGGAAAGTGACAGTCGGGGCTGTGTTCAGAGAGAATGACTATCGCAGCCGTGTTCAGGGAGAGTGACTCCAGGGCTGTGTTCAGTGGGAGTGACTCAGGGCTTGTGTTCAGTGAAAGTGACTTTTTGGGCTGTGTTCAGGAAGAGCAACCCCAGGGCTGTGTTCAGGGAGAGTGATTTTCTAGGCTATGTTCAGAACAGCGACTCTGGGGCTGTGTTCAGGGAGAATGACTGGGGTTGTGTTCATGTAGATTGACTCTGCGGCTGTATTCAGGGAGAGTGTCTCTTGGGGCTACGTTCAGGGAGAGTGATTTTCTGGGCTGTGTTCAGGAAGAGTGACTCGGGATCTGTTCAGGGAGTGCGACTGGATTTATGTTCACGGAGAGCGACTCTGGGGCTGTATTCAGGGAGACTGTCTCTCGGGGTTGTGTTCAAGGAGAGTCACTCTCAGGGCTGTGTTCCGTAAGAGCGATTTTCGGGGCTTTGTTCAGGGAGAGTGGCCATGGGCTGTGAGCAGGTAAAGCGATTCTGGGGCTATGTTCAGGGAGAATGACTGTTGGGTTGCGTTCTGGAAGAGTGACTCTGCGGCTGTATACAAGGAGAGTGACTCTCGGGTTGTGTTCGGGGAGAGCCACTTTCGGGGCTGTATTCAGGAAGTGTGACTTTCGGGACTTTATTTAGGGAGAGCGACCATGGTCCTGTGAACAGGTACAGCGACTCTGGCCCCCCCCCCCCCAAAAAAAAAAATCACAATAATATCAATAACACACATAATTTTTTTGTTGGTCCAAATTTCATGTTCAATTATTATACAAACGTTCTCAATCATTTTCCCATCTACTTCGTTAGTAGCTGCATACACCACAGGGGCAGCTTATTTTCCTTCTGTTCAATCCACAACACACAAGCATTACATTTCTCGTTCTTCTCTTTTGTAAAAAAAGATTCCTCCAGCAGAAATCAAGTTTCCATGAGGCAGGTAGTACGATCCAATGGTTGGACGCTGAAGTTTTCCATGCGGAATCCATATTGAGACACACAGACTCCCTAGCAGACTTGTGTCTGCACTACAACATCGACCACTCTCTGGTCCTTCGGAAAACCACGTTTTCCTTTTGCAACCTCCAAGATTGAAAATGAACTACCAACTTGGCCCAAGCCAAGCACCCTATCCTCCTGTCTGGCACCTCCTGGTCTGCCATACAGATCGGGAACCCACCCGTCCTACAAACAGTGAGCTTCTCTCTAATCACGTCCCTGAGCGTCTAATCAACGACCAGAAATGGTTAGGGATTCAAATACTGTTCACATACGGTCTAACATTTTTATCAAAAGTTCGATTTGAAGATCCTGCCACAGAGTCTTTTAATACAGTGAAGTTTTGAAGCATTTGTCTCAGACGGTGGTTAAGATGAGACGCTGAGTCGTTCTGTTTGTCTCTTCTCTTCTG
>CM031610.1:50555533-50558033 GCA_018398815.1 Conus ventricosus | reverse complement strand
TCATTTTAGATCACAGACGATAGCCGATGTTTACCAGAATAGCCATTACTAACGGTTACACCAGCCCAAGACGGTTTTTCCTCTTTATGGAATATCTCACGCGTATTTAGGATAAACTGGGAGTACGTTTATATGCTTTGCATCTTGTTTTATACTACATCAAACTGGGTCCCATTTGGATTATGAAATTCGTGCACGTGAAAGAACCTGCGGCAGGGTAGACGTTGTCCCAAGCTAAATGCTAACGTGAACAAAATTGGCAGCTAAACTCATATGCAGAGAGAGAGAGAGAGAGAGAGAGAGAGAGAGAGAGAGAGAGAGAGAGAGAGAGAGAGAGAGAGAGAGAGAGAGAGAGAGAGAGAGAGAAGAAGAGAGAGAGAGAGAGAGAGAGAGAATGGATGTCGCTATTTTGTGTCGACGTACTCTCTCCGGGGAAAGCGTCGCGAATTTCATACTAAGAAATCTGTTGTGACGAAAAAGTGACATACTGTCATGCAGTGTATTATCTCACCGCACATCAACCACACAATGCACAGCGTTAACACAGCACACACAGGCTTCTACAGACCATACGTGTTGTGTCGTGCATCGCGTTGACTTCATGTATGTAGTTCTGTCATACGATCACGACCACCACATTTCAGTTGCCTTGTCGTGACCTTCGTCGTCAACCAGGCTTTGAACAGAATGACCTGACCCGAGAGGCAAATGAAGGGGGCGTATCACAAGGCAAACTCTCTGATGTATCCACAGGAGTAGCGACAACATTAGCATCAACATCAACCACACTTGACGGCAAATGAAGGGGGCATATCACAAGGGAAACTCTCTAATGTATCCACAGGAGTAGCGACACCATTAGCATCAACGACAAAACCTGACAAATAGAGGGGCTACACCACAAGACAAACTCTCTGATGTATCCACAGAAACAAATAGAGGGGCTACACCACAAGACAAACTCTCTGATGTATCCACAGAAGTAGCGACAACATTAGCATCAACGACAAAACCTGACAAATAGAGGGGATACGTCATAAAACAAATACGCTGATGTATCCACATAAGTAGCGACAACATGAGCATCAACGACAAACCTGACTTTTCCGAGAGGAACAGGGAGGAAGGGAGGGAGCAAGGAAGGGGAAGGATGCAGGAGGGGTTATGACGTAGGAAGGGGGTAGGGTGGGAGCGGAGAAAGGGGAGGGTGGGGGAGGGCTGAGGAGGGCCGGTGGGAATGAGGATCTGGGGGACAAGGGAAATGAGGATTGAGGTCTCCCACCGGAATGTAATCGGATTCGATGGCCACTTTGATCTGGCCCGGAGAGCAAGAGGCCAACCGTTAATGAATCCCCTGTCGATCTGATTCCGTTTAATCTAATGACTTGGGGGGCCACGGGGGAAAAGCACACACGCACGAAAGCATGCACGCGCGAGTGCACACGCAGCTACACGTGCGCTCGCCTGCACACACGCACACACATGCACAAACGCATCACACACACATGCACACACACATACGCGCGCGTGCACGCGTTCATGTGCGCGCGCACACACACACACGCACGCACACACACACACACATACACACACACACACACACACACACACACACACACACACACACGCACGCACGCACGCACGCACGCACGCACGCACGCACGCACGCACGCACAAACACACACACACACACACACACACACACACACACACACACACACACACACACACACACATGTGCATGCACGCATGAGCGCGTGTGTATGTGTATATGGTGCAGGGAGAAGATAGTTATCGTTCAATACTTAATTCAAAGCGATAGAATAAAAGTTAGATAACTAATCGGCCAAACAGACAGAAGAAACCAGTGACGATACTAACGCTACATGTTTCAACCAGTAGGCATTCTACATGCTGGATAAGCAAAAATATAGAGTACAAAACAAACCAAAAAACAAACAAACAAAACAAAAAAACCCAACTAAGCAAACAAACCAAAAGAGAAAGAGAAGAAAAAAAGAACAGAAAAGAAAAGGACACAAAACAAAAAGCATATGGCTTGACTGTGTTTGAACAGCCATCTAGTTTTTCAGGTGAGAGTAAGAAAGCCGAAGGCTCTTTCTACCAGTCAGAATCCGTTATTGTTTCTGGTGCACTGGGACAAAAATAATGGCTGAGTATCATTTAGAGAAGATGTCCTCTGTGACCACTAACCTCTTGAGGCAACGCTTCTCTTGTCCATGCCCAGAATGAAGGGGATTTTAGACCTAAAAAAGCTGAATTCGATTCCACATGACTGAAACTTCGTTTTTCGTTTCTGTCTCTTTTATTTAAAATATTATTGTACAACTCTGCGACACTTTGATTGGACCAGTCTTATTAACCTCATTCAAATTTCAGAACAAGAGAGATCAGTGATCATCATTTGGGTGAGTACAACGAGTGATGAGACCCAAGCGTTCAGAATGTGCTATATCAGACAAAAACGATATTTTGGGTT
>CM031610.1:50548033-50550533 GCA_018398815.1 Conus ventricosus | reverse complement strand
ATATCTCTTCCAATGTAATAGATTGAATCACATCCTGAAGAATTGCTGTTCTCTGGGGATTTTAGCTTTGAATATCTCTTCCAATGTAATAGATTGAATCACATCCTGAAGAATTGCTGTTCTCTGGGGATTTTAGCTTTGATATCTCTTCCAATGTAATAGATTGAATCACATCCTGAAGAATTGCTGTTCTCTGGGGATTTTAGCTTTGAATATCTCTTCCAATGTAATAGATTGAATCACATCCTGAAGAATTGCTGTTCTCTGGGGATTTTAGCTTTGAATATCTCTTCCAATGTAATAGATTGAATCACATCCTGAAGAATTGCTGTTCTCTGGGGATTTTAGCTTTGAATATCTCTTCCAATGTAATAGATTGAATCACATCCTGAAGAATTGCTGTTCTCTGGGGATTTTAGCTTTGATATCTCTTCCAATGTAATAGATTGAATCACATCCTGAAGAATTGCTGTTCTCTGGGGATTTTAGCTTTGAATATCTCTTCCAATGTAATAGATTGAATCACATCCTGAAGAATTGCTGTTCTCGGGGGATTTTAGCTTTGAATATCTCTTCCAATGTAATAGATTGAATCACATCCTGAAGAATTGCTGTTCTCTGGGGATTTTAGCTTTGAATATCTCTTCCAATGTAATAAGATTGAATCACATCCTGAAGAATTGCTTTTTCTCTGGGGATTTTAGCTTTGAATATCTCTTCCAATGTAATAGATTGAATCACATCCTGAAGAATTGCTGTTCTCTGGGGATTTTAGCTTTGAATATCTCTTCCAATGTAATAGATTGAATCACATCCTGAAGAATTGCTGTTCTCTGGGGATTTTAGCTTGAATATCTCTTCCAATGTAATAGATTGAATCACATCCTGAAGAATTGCTGTTCTCTGGGATTTTAGCTTTGAATATCTCTTCCAATGTAATAGATTGAATCACATCCTGAAGAATTGCTGTTCTCGGGGGATTTTAGCTTTGAATATCTCTTCCAATGTAATAGATTGGAATCACATCCTGAAGAATTGCTGTTCTCTGGGGATTTTAGCTTTGAATTTCTCTTCCAATGTAATAGATTGAATCACATCCTGAAGAATTGCTGTTCTCTGGGGATTTTAGCTTTGAATATCTCTTCCAATGTAATAGATTGAATCACATCCTGAGAATTGCTGTTCTCTGGGGATTTTAGCTTTGAATATCTCTTCCAATGTAATAGATTGAATCACATCCTGAAGAATTGCTGTTCTCTGGGGATTTTAGCTTTGAATATCTCTTCCAATGTAATAGATTGAATCACATCCTGAAGAATTGCTGTTCTCTGGGGATTTTAGCTTTGAATATCTCTTCCAATGTAATAGATTGAATCACATCCTGAAGAATTGCTGTTCTCTGGGATTTTAGCTTTGAATATCTCTTCCAATGTAATAGATTGAATCACATCCTGAAGAATTGCTGTTCTCTGTGGGATTTTAGCTTTGAATATCTCTTCCAATGTAATAGATTGAATCACATCCTGAAGAATTGCTGTTCTCTGGGATTTTAGCTTTGAATATCTCTTCCAATGTAATAGATTGAATCACATCCTGAAGAATTGCTGTTCTCTGGGGATTTTAGCTTTGAATATCTCTTCCAATGTAATGATTGAATCACATCCTGAAGAATTGCTGTTCTCTGGGGATTTAGCTTTGAATATCTCTTCCAATGTAATAGATTGAATCACATCCTGAAGAATTGCTTTTCCCTCTGGGGATTTTAGCTTTGAATATCTCTTCCAATGTAATAGATTGAATCACATCCTGAAGAATTGCTGTTCTCTGGGATTTTAGCTTTGAATATCTCTTCCAATGTAATAGATTGAATCACATCCTGAAGAATTGCTGTTCTCTGGGGATTTTAGCTTTGAATATCTCTTCCAAATGTAATAGATTGAATCACATCCTGAAGAATTGCTGTTCTCTGGGGATTTTAGCTTTGAATATCTCTTCCAATGTAATAGATTGAATCACATCCTGAAGAATTGCTGTTCTCTGGGGATTTTAGCTTTGAATATCTCTTCCAATGTAATAGATTGAATCACATCCTGAAGAATTGCTGTTCTCTGGGGATTTAGCTTTGAATATCTCTTCCAATGTAATAGATTGAATCACATCCTGAAGAATTGCTGTTCTCTGGGGATTTTAGCTTTGAATATCTCTTCCAATGTAATAGATTGAATCACATCCTGAAGAATTGCTGTTCTCTGGGGATTTTAGCTTTGAATATCTCTTCCAATGTAATAGATTGAATCACATCCTGAAGAATTGCTGTTCTCTGGGGATTTTAGCTTTGAATATCTCTTCCAATGTAATAGATTGAATCACATCCAGAAGAATTGCTGTTCTCTGGGGATTTTAGCTTTGAATATCTCTTCCAATGTAATAGATTGAATCACATCCTGAAGAATTGCTGTTCTCTGGGGATTTTAGCTTTGAATATCTCTCCAATGTAATA
>CM031610.1:50540533-50543033 GCA_018398815.1 Conus ventricosus | reverse complement strand
TTTCCTCGTATCCCATTCTTGAGTAAAATTGGCCAAAGTAAGTTACGATTTACTGAATCAAAGGCTTTTTGAAAATCAATTAAAGCAACGTACAGTTTTTTATTAGTAGCAAATTGCTTCTGTATTAAAGCCATGAGCGTGAACATGTGGTCAGTTGTGGAGTAACCCTTTTTAAATCCCGCTTGTATATCTCCGGTAATGTCGTTTTCTGTTACCCACGCTTGAATTCTACTATTGATGACAGTACCATAAAGTTTGCTGCTGATGTCACTTAAAGCAATGCCTCTATAATTACTAGGGTCATTTGCGTCTCCTTTTTTGTACAGTGGTAGGATAAGAGACTCGCACCAGTTATACGGAAAAACACCTTTGTCAAACAAAACATTGAAATATTTAACAAAAAAATCAATAATGTCATCGCATGCATATTTAAGGAGCTCGCCAATTATTTCATCTGGTCCAGCAGATTTACCCAAATTTCAATTTCTTAAATGCTAGAAGGATTTCCTCTTTAGAGATGGGACGATTGAAAACATAGTTATCCTCATTATCATCTACCTCTACGGTATCACTTAAGGCATCAATTGAATCAAAGCTTTCGACTTCCTTTTCAAGTAATGTTTTAAAATGTTGAAACCAGTCATCGATTGTAACATCATTCCTTGTGTACGTACGTTTAGGAGAAATTCTGTTGACATATTACTCCAAAATTCCTGCTGATTTTGTACAGAATCGATTAAAGATTTAACGACAGTATTATTAAAAATCTTTTCCTTCATTTTCAGTAGGTTTTTGTACTCTCGTCTACTTACACAATATTCAGCACGATCACTTGCATCCAGTGTGCACCTCCATTTTTATGTAACATCAGCACTGTTCTTTTCTTTACACAACATTCCTTATCATACCAATCTTGTGATTTAAAACCTGCCGTTTACCACAATACGTTTTCTCATACACGTTGCTGCATTTTTAATGCATTCATTAAACATGGAAAGCGCTTCGTTAACATCGACATCAACTAAATCAATGGCGGCATTCAGACGTAAATTTGTATACTCAGATTTGATAGAATTCAAGTATAACCCTGCATTTTCTGCATTCCAGATAAACTTGTCAAAAGCATATCTTTCTACTTCTTTTTTCGGAACAGGAGTGTTTTCGGTTGGTAAACGCAAGGACATCCTTACAGGCATATGATTCGGAGTCAATTCTTTCCAAAACAGACATACGACAAAAATCACAAAGAATTGAAAACAAATCGTATGACATCACGAAATAATCAACAACACTACTGCCAACGTCGGAAATGTACGTGCAGCAACCCTGGAGGTCACCATCACACATATCGTTCAATATGCATAAATTTAAAGCAGTACATAAATCTAGTAAACATTTACCGTAAGGGTTTAAAACCCTGTCTTGTGATTGTCTTCCAACATTTACGGAAGCGCTTTGTAAAGTGACGTAGTCTCACTGGAAATGAAGTTCGGCGAAATATTCGACGTTCTGCTGTTAAGACCCCTGACAGCACAATATACACATCCTCTAATGTCACAATGCAGTCAATGAGACAATCTTCCAAATTAACAATACCGTTATCAACATCAAAAAACGTATAAAATGGTGAACCTTCTGGTTGCACACAAGCACAAACATATAGCATGTCTTTAGGTAGGTCAAACAATGATTATTTATCTACTCTAAGTAAAAGAATGTTTGAATGATTTGAATCTATCTTTGTCACATATTGTTTTAACTCTTTCCTTATTAAACACAGAACACCACCAGAACGTCTTCCTTGTCTTGATAACTTAACGGCAGGTTCACTGAATAACGTGTAACCTGGAAACTTGTCAGGTGTAACATACTCATGGAATGTTTCCACAAGACAAACAAAATCGTAAGCACACACGAAAGAAAGAAAATCTACGTCATACAGTTTTGACATTAATCCCTGAATATTCCAGTGTAAGAATGAAAATGTTTTAAATGTAACACCTGTATTAGCATCATCAATAGCATTCGCATCATCAAAACTGTATTTGCAATGTTAACAGTGACGGCATCATCAACATTGTCATTTACATTTTTATTGACTGAAAAATCGGAACCGGAGGTACAGTTAGCGTCAACGTCGACACTGTCACTGTCACTGCGACGACCCGAGCACATCCTGTCATGCACGGTGCCCTCACCTCTGTCACTGCACGTGGAACTTGAGTCGCCACTGACACTGACGCCAACACAGCGATACGGTCACCGACGCCACAACGGCCTGGTTGAACGCTGTCAACATGTTCAGAAACCCCCATCCCCATCACAGCACGTGCAACATGGGCCCCTGTTGACGGTGATGTACGCTCGCTTGTTTGCACTCGCAGAACAGAAGACAGGCTAGAAAACGGTGTAATGTTAATTTGAGCCTCCGAGCTTGACAGATGCACAGGGTTAATTTCGTGAACAATTGGACTGATATGATATGTACATTTTCCAGAAG
>CM031610.1:50508033-50535533 GCA_018398815.1 Conus ventricosus | reverse complement strand
AGCACACGTTCCGTGAGCGGCATGACTTAGGTCGCTTCCTGAGCATCGTGGAGCACGACATCGTCCTCACTTGGTCCAGAGACCGTGATGATTCCCAAGCTGGCCACACCGAGGTTGCATCCCAGCCAATGAGGACCTTGGCATGCTGGACGTCTGCTTACCAATGGGCAGGTTCAGAGGCAGAGTCACTGAAAAGTGGTCAAAACGTGTACGTCTCATCACATTCCCTGACAAACACAGATCTGAAAACGTCTGTCATTCTGCAGAAGGAATGTTTTCAGAGAGCATCATGGGAATCTTTCGACGAATACAAGGAGAGCAGAAATTCAATCTGGCATCTTGTGCAACAAGAAGACAACAGCTTCTCGTGCAATTGTCCGGCCAATATGAAAGCCAACATCTGCAAGCACTCTCTGGGCATAGAGATTCGTTTGGGAATCTCTGAGCCTCCATCCGAGGCCAAAACTGTGCCACTCGGTATGAAGAGGAAGAGGGGAGGCCAAAATTGAGCAAACCGGCATTGTTGCGCCAATGAATTCATCTCCGAGCCTCCATCCGAGGCCAAAACTGTGCTACTCGGTATGAAGAGGAAGAGGAAGAGGGGGAGGCATTGTTGCGCCAATGAATTCATTTCTTGATTTGTTCTTTTATACTTTTTTGGTTATTCAATTAGTTGCTTTTTCCATTAATTTTGCATATTTTGCCTGATTTTTGCTGGATATTTTTTTGCTGATATTACTACCTTTTTTGCTGTTTCATTATATTTTTTGCAAGTTGAAACAAAGTAAATTGCTGATAAATCATTAATTTTGCTGCAATTTTGCATTTATTTTGCGGGAGAAATTTTGCGATTTGATTTATCTTTTTTGCTGCAATTAAATTTCTTTTGCTGGCCAAAAAATTATAAACCATCTAGTAATAGCTGTATCATTTGTCCACCTAGCTGAAGCTAACAAACTGAAACAGATCCAAACACACACACACACACACACACACACACACACACACACACACACACACACACACACACACACGCACACACGCACGCACGCACGCACGTACGCACGCACGCATGCACGCACGCACGCACGCATGCACGCACGCACGCACGCAGACACACACACACACACACACACACACACACATACACACACTCGCGCGCATGCACGCACCACAACCCAGACACTGCATGCATTTTTCATATTTGAAATTGATTTCTTTTCCCATCCATAATGCACACTTTTTTGTAATTCCGTAGGCCTGCCCTTAATACCCACATTTTATATGGCTAATATAATCAGTTATTTCTTCTATGAACACTCATTTTTTTCGCTTTGTGTGTACATGTCCATGCACGTATGTGTGTGTGTGTGTGTGTGTGTGTGTGTGTGTGTGTGTGTGTGTGTGTGTGTGTGTGTGTGTGTGTGTGTGCGTGCGTGTGCGCCCGCATGTGTGTGTGTGTGTGTGAGTGTGTGTGTGTGTGTGTGTGTGTGTGTGTGTGTGTGTGTGTGTGTGTGTGTGTGTGTGTGCGCGCGCACAGGAGAGAGAGAGAGAGAGAGAGAGAGAGAAGAGAGAGAGAGAGAGAGAAGAGAGAGAGAGAAAGAGAGAGAGAGAGAGAGGTTCTTTCCAGTCATTGAGATCACAAGGCATTCAGACAGCTGGAGGTACGTCAATATCAAGTTAACAGTTGCACAAAACACAGGAAGGACGAGGGCGAAAATAACGATGTCAGTCATCGTTATCAGCGTTATTATCATTGCCAACAGAATAGACAGAGCAGCGCAGACAGTACGCACGTGTACGCACGCACGTACGTACACACACACACACACACACACACACACACACACACACACACACACGCACACACGCACGCACGCACGCACGCACGCACGCACGCACGCGCGCACACACACACACACACGCGCGCGCACGCACGCACGCGCACACACACACACACACACACGCACACACGCACACACGCACACACGCAGTGAGCATCATATTTGGCAAAAAAAAACGTTAAATGTGCATTGCGTACCACAGCTAGATTCTGTAAGTTTGTTGATCTTGAAAGTAGAACATTTACATAATTATGTCAAAACGCGCAGCTATAATGCATGGCTTTGCATCACGTATTTGGCAGTCTAGTCACTGTATTTCTTTTCCTCCAATTTCTGTCTGTGTTCGCCTCACTTTCACACCGACTTTTTTTTTCCAGGTCAGTGTCATGAGTCTGGTGGACCCAGGGGTGCTTTCAGATGCACATCTTGGAAGAAATACTGGACCTCCTTTTGTTTGAACTTCCTTAAAAGAAGTTATGCTTTCAGATGCATCCATTCATTAATTTGTAAGTATGTCTGTCAGGAAGATGACGACAAACAAACAAACAAACAACACAACTACTTTACCAAATTTGACGAAACTCTAGTCAAGATGTAGTGTAGCTCAAAGGCAAATCCATTCTGTCTTCCCCTCCGTTCCCCTCCTTCAACAGTTTCCTGGAGGATTTGCTTAGCAAGGCCACTGGATGCTGTGACATGATTGTACCAGCATCGTTTCCTGTTATTGGCTGATGTCTGTCGATCTTCATTTGGTTATAATTATGTACTGCTTGATAGATTCATGCGCCTGTTGATTGGTGATATAATCATTATAATGATGTTTAGTATCTTGTGGTGACATACCATTTCTATGGCTTGGATTCGTCTGTCCAGATCTGCTGTGAAAGTCCATGTCTCACATGTGTACAAAATCATGGAAAATGCCACTGCTCGCAGGAGCCTGATCTTGCGTTCTATGGAGATGTTCTTGTCGTTCAATTCAAGTTTCTTTTTTTCTTTTTTTTTTCCCCCCGCGTACGCAGGCTGATACTCTTGAGGACACTCCCTGTATAGACAGGCAAGGACTGATCCTATCTACCCAACAAAAGGAGTTGAGTTTTGTGTGTGTGACCATTTTTTTTAATCCTGCCATGAAGGCAGCCATACTCCAATTTCGGGGAAAATTTAAGTTTCAATTTGGACCATATTGTGGTTGTCTTGTGGGTGGGTGTCAATATGCATTCTTGTTTGTAGGTACATGATACTTATTGCAATATTTATCTTCTTATTGGCTTCATTTATGTTTTCTTCAATCTTTTCTGTATTTGAGAACGCCCAGGGCTTATGTAAAATTAAGTGCCATATACAATCATTATCAATATTTTTATTATTATCATTATTATTACATTATTATTATTATTATTATTATTATTATTATTATTATTATTATTATTAACATATTTATTTTTATCATTATCATATATATTGTCTTAATAAAAAGAACAAAATGTCTTCTTTTTTTTTATTCAGCAATAGAAATCAGGTCTTCGGTGGTGGTCCTTGATCAGTTTATTCCCTATCAAAGTAGAGAAGACAGAAATGCACAAACCCGTCAACCAACCTTGATCAGGCCATTCCCTATCAAAGTAGAGAAGATGAAAATGCACAAACCCATCAACCAAGAGACCCACTCACCTTAACAACTGAATATCAAAGCTCGTGTATTTGGGGAAATGCCTGATTTTGTGATTTTATAAACATTCCTTCATATGGAAAAAAAAAGAAAGTTAAAAAGAAAGTTCCCTTCCCGCTTTAAAAAAACACACTCATACTTTATAGTTCTCTTTCTTTTCACCTTTTCATCTGACTTTTTATTCTGTTTTTTCCCCTCTTTTTCTTGCTCCTCTTTTTCAAAATTCAACTGTACAACCACGTCAATGTCAGTTTTGGCCAAGCACGTTCAGCATGGCTTTCAATCTGTCCGTCCCCTCCAACACGCAACAGCAAACATGGTCATTTGCACACAGAGGATTCGGCATGTTTGGACAGGGAGGACGGGGAGAAGTCAGTGAAAGGTGTTAATGCCTAGCGTGGCCAGGGAAGCCGGTGAAATAAAAAAAAAAAAAAACCAAAACAAACAACAACAACAAAAACCCCGAAAGGATTGTGCTTTCCCTTGTCCCTGGATGTCACTGGGATTTGTTCACGCCATATTGCCGTAAATGACGCCCATGTGTGTGTGTGTGTGTGTGTGTGTGTGTGTGTGTGTGTGTGTGTGTGTGTGTGTGTGTGTGTGTGTGTGTGTGTGTGTGTGTGTGCGCGTGCGTGCGCATGCGTGCGTGCGTGCGTGCGTGTGTTAATAGTGCCCTTAGTTTATTCGAGATAAAAGCATTCGTTATCCTTTTTATTTTAACACACACACACACACACACACACACACACACACACACACACACACACACACACACACACACACACACACTCCTCTCTCTCTCTCTCTCTCTCTCTCTTACACATAAACACACACACAGACACAGACAGACAGACAGACAGACAGACAGACACTAACACACACACACACACACACACACACACACACACACATACACACACACACACACACACACACACACACACACACGCGCGCGCGCACATGCACACACACACACATAAATGAGAGAGAGAGAGAGGGGGGGGAGAGAAAAAGAGAGAGAGAGAGACAGAGACAGAGACAGAGAGACAGACAAACACACAGACAGACGGATAGACAGACGGACAGAGTCTTTCAAATTACAAGGCATTCAGATAGCAGGACCTATGTCAATATCAAATTGACAGCTGCACAAAGCACAAACAAGACGAAGTGAAAAGAACGATGTCAATCATCGTTGTCAAGGTCGTTATTATCACCCGCAGAATAGGCAGTGCAGACCAGACCGTAGGAGCAAACACACACACACACACACACACACACACACACACACACACACACACAACACACACAACCACATACATACACACATACACACACATGCATGCCCGCTTGCTTGCAGGCGCACACACAGAGATAGAGAAAGAGAGCTCGGTCGGTCTGTCTGTTTGTCTGTCTGTATGTCTCTCTTGGCCGTACAGTGCTTTGTCTTATTTGAGAGAGAGACAGACAGAGAGAGAGGAGAGAGAGAGAGAGAGAGAGAGAGAGAGAGAGAGAGAGAGAGAGAGAGAGAGAGAGAGAGAGAGAAAGAGATAGAGAACTCTGTCTGTCTGTCTGTCTGTCTGTCTCTCTCTCTCTCTCTCTCTCTCTCTCTCTCTCTCTTTCAAATAAGACAAAACACCGTATGGCCAAGAGGGGAATACAATGTAGGAGTAGTGAGTCATCTCCCAACTGTCTTCCTTCTAACAGGTTGTCGAACAAACTGTCATGCGTCAGTGGCGTCATCATTACTACAAGTCATGACATTGCAAGCATCAAATCCACACGCCCGAATGCCTCTCTCTCCACCCATCGTTTCAACTGCCAACCCCTTCAGGGCTTGACACGCTCTGCGCCGCCTACCCTCCCCCCTCCACCCCATCCTACCATTCACCTATACATCCAAAAAGCATTTTGTTTTCACGCATGTGTGGACTTGAGAGAGAAAATGCGATGTCCCTTCCACTTCCCTGAGTAGATGTTATCAGCATGTGCAGGCCTCTTGGGTCTGGGATTGGCCTGGTATGAATAAATCCATACCGGTATTTCTTTATATAAAAAGTGACAAAAACCAGAATAGCATTATAGCTTTTGAAAAGGAGGGAAAGAAACCGAGGGTTGGATGAGAGGAACATGACTTCAAGTCAGACTGCACGGATTGTGACTGCTTTTCTCTGTGCTTGTCTGTCACTGCTGTCTGTCTATGTACACATTGAGCATCATACTGAGGAAAAGTTAGAGTCATATAGATCGGAGCCACGAGCTGCATATGCTCTGCTTCCTACAGATGATTTCTTTAGGTTCTTTTTGTCCTACAGTAAGACACTTTCGAGGTCGAAACGCGCCGCTACTGTGTACTGCTTTGCTCCCATTCATTTGACAGTCTAGTACCTCACTTTAATTCTCTTAGTGCCTAACTTTAATTCTCTTAGTGCCTAACTTTAATTCTCTTTCTTCCGTTCCCACCTGTGTTCACTTTCAAACTGACTTTTCCCCTAGAAAACAACCTAGATGATGAGTCTCATTAACCAAGGGGAGCTTACAGATGTACATGTTGGGATACATTTTAGGATCACTTTTGCTCTTACATAGAGCAGGTTATGTTTTCACCTATGTCTGTTTGTTTGTTTGTGTGTCTGACAGGAAGTGAACGGAAAAACCACAGAACCAATTCTTATTAAACGTTGGGGGGAAAGATTGAGTGTACCTCAAGGACGAACTCATTGAAGTTTAACGTGGATCTGCACCAAAGGAGAGACCCAGACGTGTTTGTGTGTGTTTGTTTTTCTTTTTTTTTTCTTCTGTACTGCAGCACAGAGCTTCTGTTCGTTTTTGGCATCTTTTTAAGAAACAATGGGCGTTAGGAGATCTTCATTTGGTCCTGTGTGCTGTCTAATGATCTGACCCACCTGTTGACTGATGATAATGATCATTGTATCTGATGGTTTGTATCTTGCGGTAGCATATCATTACTATGGCTCAAGTTCTTCATTCCAGATCCACTGTGAAGGTTCATGTCTCACATGTGTACAGGAAGATGAAATCCACACATGACCCGGATCCTAGGTTTTATGGAACGTTCTTTTCCTTTTACACAGGTTTAAAGGTAGAGAGAACTGTGGATGTCATGATAAAAGGAAGCAAAAGACTTTTTTTTTCATCTGTATGAATTGTGTCTTCAGTGATAGTTCTTGATCACTGTATTCCACATCAAAATATAGAAGACAGAAACGCACAAACCCAGCAAACAACACAACCATTGACCCCAAACAAGCAACTGAATATCAAAGATCATCCTGTACTTGAGAAATGCTTGACTTTGCCATTTCATAAATAAACATTCCAGAAACTTTATATGCAGAAAATGGAAACTTCACAAAATAATGCTCATCACCCTCCGTCCCTCTTCGAAAAACGCCACTGCTATTTCATGGTTCTGTCACTACTATTTCATGGTTCTGTCACTGCTATTTCACATGGTTTTGTCACTACTATTTCATGGTTCTGTCACTGCTATTTCATGGTTCTGTCACTGCTATTTCATGGTTCTGTCACTGCTATTTCATGGTTCTGTCACTGCTATTTCATGGTTCTATTTCTTTCTTTCCGCTCCTTCTTCCTACTTTTGATTCTTTGTTTTCTTATTCTCACTTTCCCATCTTTCTATATCTTAATTTGACTATACAACCACATGCATGTCACATCTGACCACACACGGTCAGCATGGCTTTCAATCTGTTTGTCCCGTCCAATACGCAACAGCAAACAGCAAACAGGGTCCTTTGCACACAGAGGATTCGGCGTGTTAGGGAAGGGAGGAGTGGGAGAAGTCAGTGAAAGGTGTTAATGTCTAGCGTGCCTGAGGAGCCGGTGAAATAAGGCTTGTGCTTTCCCTTGTCCCTGGATGTCACTGGGTGTTGTTTGATCCATGTTGCCTAGAATTATGTGTGTGTGTGTGTGTGTGTGTGTGTGTGTGTGTGTGTGTGTGTGTGTGTGTGTGTGTGTGTGCGTGCGTCCGTGCGTGCGTGCGTGCGTGCGTGCGTGCGTGCGTGCGTGCGTGCGTGCGTGCGTGGTGTGTGTGTGTGTGTGTGTGTGTGTGTGTGTGTGTGTGTGTGAGATAGAGAAGAAAGAGAGAGAGAGAGAGAGAGAGAGAGAGAGAGAGAGAGAGAGAGAGAGAGAGAGAGAGAGAGAGACATACAGACAGAGAGAGAAAGAAAGAAAGAGAGAGAGAAAGACAGGGAGTAAGAGAGAATGTGTGTGTGTGTGTGTGTGTGTGTGTGTGTGTGTGTGTGTGTGTGTGTGTGTGTGTGTGTGTGTGTGTGTGTGTGTGTGTGTGTGTGTGTCTGTGTGTGTGTGTGTGCGTGCGTGTGTACGTGCGTGCGAGCGTGCGTGCGTGCGTGCGTACGTGTGTGTGTGTGTGTGTGTGTATGTGTGTGTGTGTGTGTGTGTGTGTGTGTGTGTGTGTGTGTGTGTGTGTGTGTGTGTGTGTGTGTGTGTGTTTCAGGCTGTTTCCCTTTGCACCTAATCCCCTCGATTGTTCACTTACATCCTAAGTGCCTATATCTTTCTGAAATGTTAAACATTTATGCTCTGTCAAGATCTCTCCATTCTTCGGCTGATGTTACGAAACACCCTGTCATAAAGCAAAGTTCAGTGGTGACAGGCATGGAGAAAGCCCTTTAAAGTAGTTCTGCTGTGCAAACCTGGATCTTATTGGCTCTCTGCATCCACCACAGTCTGTCATTCTCAACTTTCAAAACTAATTCAAAAACTTTTTTCTTCAAGCAGTTTGTTTTCTTTTCCCCGATGCTTCCTTATTAACGTGCCTGTTTGTGGTAGCGGTGTGTATGTGTGTGTGTGTGTGTGTGTGTGTGTGTGTGTGTGTGTGTGTGTGTGTGCGTGTGTGTGTGTGTGTGTGTGTGTGTGTGTGTGTGTGTGTGTGTGTGTGTGTGTGTGTGTGTGTGTGTGTGTGTGTGTGTGTGTGTGTGTGCGTGCGGTCGTGCATGCGTGCGTGCGGTCGTGCTTGCGTGCGTGCGTGCGTGCGTGCCTGTGTGTGTGTGTGTGTGTGTGTGTGTGTGTGTGTGTGTGTGTGTGTGTGTGTGTGTGTGTGCGCGCGCTTGTACGCTTGTGTGTGCGCGCGCGCTTGTACGCTTGTGTGTGCTTGACAAAGGATGGGAGTGTCTTCGGAGAGAGAGAGAGAGAGAGAGAGAGAGAGAGAGAGAGAGAGAGAGAGAGAGACAGAGACAGAGAGAGAGAGACAGAGAGAGAGACAGAGACAGAGAGAGACAGAGAGTAACAACAGGAACCTGTACACCTTTATGCTTCATGTTATTTTATCAATGCGCTTTGAGATTTTGCCAAGCGCTATGAATATGTTCTGTTATTCTTGCTATAGCTGCTTTTGTCGTTGTTGCTATTACTATTCTTATCAAAATTTATTATTATCACTGTTATTTTTTTTTAATGATAATGATGATGATGATGATGATGATGATGATGATGATGATGATGATGATGCTTCTGCTGCTGCTGCTGCTGCTGATGATGATGATGATGATTTCTATAAGATTGAAAATTCTTTATCGCCTGAAGAAAGCCAAACACAGCACTGGTTTAAAACTACAATTATTTTGCTTTATGCCACACAAAGTAGCGAGAGACTTCTTTCAGAGATGATGTGGTGACAAGCAGTTAAGAGAATGGCTGTCACATCAACTGGCGCTAAGACACGCGAGATTCCACAACTGGCGCCAAGACACGCGAGATTCACAACTGGCGCCAAGACACGCGGAGATTCACAACTGGCGCTAAGACACGCGGAGATTCCACAACAGGCGCCAAGACACGCGGAGATTCCACAACAGGCGCAAGACACGCGGAGATTCCACAACAGGCGCCAAGACACGCGGAGATTCCACAACAGGCGCCAAGACACGCGGAGATTCCACAACAGGCGCTAAGACACGCGGAGATTCCACAACAGGCCAAGACACCGGAGATTCCACAACAGGCGCTAAGACACGCGGAGATTCCACAACAGGCGCTAAGACACGCGGAGATTCCACAACAGGCGCTAAGACACGCGGAGATTCCACAACAGGCGCTAAGACACGCGGAGATTCCACAACAGGCGCTAAGACACGCGGAGATTCCACAACAGGCGCTAAGACACGCGGAGATTCCACAACAGGCGCTAAGACACGCGGAGATTCCACAACAGGCGCTAAGACACGCGGAGATTCCACAACAGGCGCTAAGACACGCGGAGATTCCACAACAGGCGCTAAGACACGCGGAGATTCCACAACAGGCGCTAAGACACGCGGAGATTCCACAACAGGCGCTAAGACACGCGGAGATTCCACAACAGGCGCTAAGACACGCGGAGATTCCACAACAGGCGCTAAGACACGCGGAGATTCCACAACAGGCGCTAAGACAGCGGAGATTCCACAACAGGCGCTAAGACACGCGGAGATTCCACAACAGGCGCTAAGACACGCGGAGATTCCACAACAGGCGCTAAGACACGCGGAGATTCCACAACAGGCGCTAAGACACGCGGAGATTCCACAACAGGCGCAAGACACGCGGAGATTCCACAACAGGCGCTAAGACACGCGGAGATTCCACAACAGGCGCTAAGACACGCGGAGATTCCACAACAGGCGCTAAGACACGCGGAGATTCCACAACAGGCGCTAAGACACGCGGAGATTCCACAACAGGCGCTAAGACACGCGGAGATTCCACAACAGGCGCCAAGACACGCGGAGATTCCACAACAGGCGCCAAGACACGCGGAGATTCCACAACAGGCGCCAAGACACGCGGAGATTCCACAACAGGCGCTAAGACACGCGGAGATTCCACAACTGGCGCCAAGACACGCGGAGATTCCACAACAGGCGCCAAGACACGCGGAGATTCCACAACAGGCGCCAAGACACGCGGAGATTCCACAACAGGCGCCAAGACACGCGGAGATTCCACAACAGGCGCCAAGACACGCGGAGATTCCACAACAGGCGCCAAGACACGCGGAGATTCCACAACAGGCGCCAAGACACGCGGAGATTCCACAACAGGCGCTAAGAACGCGGAGATTCCACAACAGGCGCTAAGACACGCGGAGATTCCACAACAGGCGCTAAGACACGCGGAGATTCCACAACAGGCGCTAAGACACGCGGAGATTCCACAACAGGCGCTAAGACACGCGGAGATTCCACAACAGGCGCTAAGACACGCGGAGATTCCACAACAGGCGCTAAGACACGCGGAGATTCCACAACAGGCGCTAAGACACGCGAGATTCCACAACAGGCGCTAAGACACGCGGAGATTCCACAACAGGCGCTAAGACACGCGGAGATTCCACAACAGGCGCAAGACACGCGGAGATTCCACAACAGGCGCCAAGACACGCGGAGATTCCACAACAGGCGCCAAGACACGCGGAGATTCCACAACAGGCGCTAAGACACGCGGAGATTCACAACTGGCGCCAAACACGCGAGATCCAGCTAAGACGAATTCACAACAGGCGCCAAGACACGCGGAGATTCCACAACAGGCGCAAGGCACGCGGAGATTCCACAACAGGCGCCAAGACACGCGGAGATTCCACAACAGGCGCCAAGACACGCGGAGATTCCACAACAGGCGCCAAGACACGCGGAGATTCCACAACAGGCGCCAAGACACGCGGAGATTCCACAACAGGCGCCAAGACACGCGGAGATTCCACAACAGGCGCTAAGACACGCGGAGATTCCACAACAGGCGCTAAGACACGCGGAGATTCCACAACAGGCGCTAAGACACGCGGAGATTCCACAACAGGCGCTAAGACACGCGGAGATTCCACAACAGGCCAAGACACGGGGAGATTCCACAACAGGCGCCAAGACACGCGGAGATTCCACAACAGGCGCTAAGACACGCGGAGATTCCACAACAGGCGCCAAGACACGCGGAGATTCCACAACAGGCGCTAAGACATGCGGAGATTCCACAACTGGCGCCAAGACACGCGGAGATTCCACAACAGGCGCCAAGGCACGCGGAGATTCCACAACAGGCGCTAAGACACGCGGAGATTCCACAACAGGCGCCAAGACACGCGGAGATTCCACAACAGGCGCCAAGACACGCGGAGATTCCACAACAGGCGCCAAGACACGCGGAGATTCCACAACAGGCGCCAAGACACGCGGAGATTCCACAACAGGCGCTAAGACACGCGGAGATTCCACAACAGGCGCTAAGACACGCGGAGATTCCACAACAGGCGCTAAGACACGCGGAGATTCCACAACAGGCGCTAAGACACGCGGAGATTCCACAACAGGCGCCAAGACACGCGGAGATTCCACAACAGGCGCCAAGACACGCGGAGATTCCACAACAGGCGCTAAGACACGCGGAGATTCCACAACAGGCGCTAAGACACGCGGAGATTCCACAACAGGCGCCAAGACACGCGGAGATTCCACAACAGGCGCTAAGACACGCGGAGATTCCACAACAGGCGCTAAGACACGCGGAGATTCCACAACAGGCGCTAAGACACGCGGAGATTCCACAACAGGCGCTAAGACACGCGGAGATTCCACAACAGGCGCTAAGACACGCGGAGATTCCACAACAGGCGCTAAGACACGCGGAGATTCCACAACAGGCGCCAAGACACGCGGAGATTCCACAACAGGCGCTAAGACACGCGGAGATTCCACAACAGGCGCTAAGACACGCGGAGATTCCACAACAGGCGCTAAGACACGCGGAGATTCCACAACAGGCGCTAAGACACGCGGAGATTCCACAACAGGCGCTAAGAGACGCGGAGATTCCACAACAGCGCCAAGACACGCGGAGATTCCACAACAGGCGCTAAGACACGCGGAGATTCCACAACAGGCGCTAAGACACGCGGAGATTCCACAACAGGCGCTAAGACACGCAGAGATTCCACAACAGGCGCCAAGACACGCGGAGATTCCATAACAGGCGCCAAGACACGCGGAGATTCCACAACAGGCGCCAAGACACGCGGAGATTCCACAACAGGCGCTAAGACACGCGGAGATTCCACAACTGGCGCCAAGACACGCGGAGATTCCACAACAGGCGCCAAGACACGCACAGATTCCACAACAGGCGCTAAGACACGCGGAGATTCCACAACAGGCGCCAAGACACGCGGAGATTCCATAACGGGCGCCAAGACACGCGGAGATTCCACAACAGGCGCCAAGACACGCGGAGATTCCACAACAGGCGCTAAGACACGCGGAGATTCCACAACTGGCGCCAAGACACGCGGAGATTCCACAACAGGCGCCAAGACACGCACAGATTCCACAACAGGCGCTAAGACACGCGGAGATTCCACAACAGGCGCCAAGACACGCGGAGATTCCACAACAGGCGCTAAGACACGCGGAGATTCCACAACAGGCCTTAAGACACGCGGAGATTCCACAACAGGCGCTAAGACACGCGGAGATTCCACAACAGGCGCTAAGACACGCGGAGATTCCACAACAGGCTGACTTCCAAAGAGTTGAAACAAATAAACAAACCAACAGAACGCAACACTCAGTCTCTCCAACATGATTAAGAAACAAATGAACAGAACGCAACACTCCATCTCTCCAACATGATTAAAAAACAAATGAACAGAACGCAACACTCCATCTCTCCAACATGATTAAAAAAACAAACGAACAGAACGCAACACTCAATCTCTCCAACATGATTTAAAAAAACCCAAACAAACAGAACGCAACACTCAATCTCTCCAACATGATTTAAAAAAACCCAAACAAACAGAACGCACCACTCAATCTCTCCAACATGATTTAAAAAATCCCAAACAAACAGAACGCAACACTCAATCTCTCCAACATGATTAAGAAACAATTTTCTTTTGAGGACAGATCCGCCAAGTACTCGTAACCATTAGGTAGAAATGAAGAAAAAAGGAAGACAAAAAAAAAGAAGAAAAGTGGTGGAGATGGAGCAAGGCAGACTTACCTGCCTCCCTTCTTTTCCACGTTCCTCATCCTCCACCCTCTCCAATGCTTCTTCATCCGCTTCTCCCCTCTGAGCATCGCTTCAGCATATATTTCAGTGCCAGTATTGATTATCATCAGATATAGAGATTAGTGAAATTTTGCTTCTTGTATGATATTGATAGCCAGAATCTTCCCAGTAATAACAATGTTTCTAGAAACATTCATTCCAACTGTGGGCCTCCATTGTGTCCCTCGGATGGGTATGAAGGCAGAAAAAATAACATTCTTTAAAACTGGCTGCATTGGTCTGGGTCTCTTTTTTTTGTATTTTGAGGGCGTGTGTTCTTTAGGGGTGAAAAAAAAAGCGTGAAAATGCCAAGGTCTTTTTCTACCAATCAGACGAGTTATCATTTTTGGTGCATGGGGACAAAAATAATGCTGAACATAATTTGGACAGATTGCAGGTGAAATAGACCATATATGATTTGTCATATTTGTTTTTATAATTCTCTCTCTCTCTCTCTCTCTCTCTCTCTCTCTCTCTCTCTCTCTCTCTCTGTGTGCGTGCGCGCGCGTGTGTGTGTATTTGTGTGTGTGTGTGTGTGTGTGTATGTGTGTGTGTGTGTGTGTGTGTGTGTGTGTGTGTGTATGTGCGTGTGCGCGCGCGTGTGTGCGTGCATGTGTGTGTACGTGTGTGCGTGCGCGCGTGCATGTGTGTGTGTGTGTATGTGTGTGTGTGCGCGCGTGTGTGCGTGCATGTGTGTGTGTACGTGTGTGTGGTGTGTGTGTGTGTGTGTGTAATCCCATTCTTGGTGCAATATCATACTGAGTTCATTCGAGACAAAGGGCTCTGAAAAGCCCAGAGTAGCAGCTCTTGGGTGTCATAACACAAATGAGCACGAGCAACCGTGTCTTCTCTCTCTCTCTCTCTCCTCTCTCTCTCTCTCTCCTCTCACAACACACACACAACCCAAAACTAAATTAGAACCGTCCAGTGGCATCACCCGCTCCGTGTTCTTATCTTTTTGTTTCATACATGTTTGGAACAAACTTCCTTTTGATGTCAGCCATGCGCCGTCCACATTGTTATTCAAGTCTGCACTTAACAATGTATTTCTGTAGCAACTACAATTAGTTATGTTTACTGTAAACATTCGTTCTCTCTCTGTGTGATATCCGTGCACTGTATTTTAGTACTTTGAGCTCATTTGAGACAAAGAGCTCTGAAACCCCAATTAGTTCAATCATTAATTCACATACGTGCGCTCGCTTTCAAACATATATATATATACATGCATATACACACAAGAATGAGAAGGGGGGGGCGGTCTGCCAGTCCTGCACATGACAAGATATTCCAGCGGTTGGAATCCCGTCAAATTTTAGTTTGACAGTTGCACAAAGCAACGCACACGAGGTGAAAAACAAACAATGACAGCCATCGCTGTCAACATTAATATCACCCACCGAGTAGACAACACTCGCACATACAGAAACAATCAAATGCCCCTCTCCGCACACACAGAAACACGTAGCCAATATCAACGCTGTCAACAAATACAGTACGTGTGTGGGTCTGTCTACTTGTTGAGGCGTGTGCGTGCAAAAATGACTTTGCGCGTGCGTGTACGTACCAGTGGTGATCAGGTGTAGACTAACTTTTTGTCTATCACAGGCATCAATTAGAGATATACCACAGTCTACAATTCCATGGTAATCTCACCACCAAGGGTTCAAAAACGGAATCCGACAGCACCCGAATGCAACCAGTGAAGCTAGAAAAGTAAAATGAAATGAAAGTACGGTAAGGAAATAAGTTGCTGAAAAACTGACAAAATCCTGTATGAAATGTAAGCGTAAATTTTTGAGCCTATGCTTGAGAATCCATTAAGGATCCAAGGGAGATAAAAAAAAAATTGTCAACAGTCAGAGTGGTCAGCTCAACTGTAAAATAACCCAAGCATTTCAACTGCTAATTATAAAGGACAGCCTTTACTTGGATCTCGTAAGAGATGCTTTCTCCCTTGATTGATGAAGCAATAATGTATTGAAGAATTCGGTAGTGGGAGAAAACAAGAGCAGACTAACAATTCTTCCATCATTATATTAAGGACTTGGCAGAGACTCGAAGGAAAAACAAATTAAAAAAGGGCGGAAGGTGGGGGGTGGGGAGGGGGGAGGTGTGTGTGTGTGTGTGTGTGTGTGTGGGGTGTGTGTGTGTGTGTGTGTGTGTGTGTGTGTGCTTGTCCCTTATTTTGTCTGCGTTTTCTTCATTTCATTTGTTTTCTGACTATATCTTGTTTGCGGAAGACTTCAGGGTCAAAACGCTTTGCATTTGTCCTGTCATTTGTTCTTTGCATTCTTCTGGATAGTGACCTTTTTTCCTTTTTCTCTTGTCACTGCAAAACTCTGGAAATGTCAGGCTAATTGGCTTATAACTTTATCTTAAAGCCTGCACAAACGTATGAGAAAATAGCCTTATAATGATGCTCTTCAGCTTGTTTTTGGCGCTTTCCTCGCAGTTCAACTCGGGTATGGGACTGGCTATTACCAACATATCGATTTACAGATCTCTGTTCCGAGGCATCAATTTCAGTAATTGGTGATTCTGACCACTCTCACCAACCTCTCCCCTCCCTCTTTTTCCATGAGTTTAGAAAAAGTTTAATAAGGTCTTTCAATATGTTTGGCGTCTTCCTGTGTCAAACTGTCAGAAAACAAGACAAGTTTTATTTAGACATTAGTGAGATCCCAGAGGCTTTATGTATTGTATGAGACCAGCTGGAAGCCATTTAATGAGCTGCGTATGAGAATGAAATGAGTCGATGTTATCACCTCTGCTTATGTTTCAAGTTAAAAGAGTAGAATAGAAGAAATCGACAGGAAAATGAATGTGAAGCTGTAAAAAGTGGCGGAAACGTGCCTCTTACATTTTGTTCTCCATACTTTTTTTGTCTGCACAACTGGGGTCCGTTTCAATATCAGAACGTTCTTAGCAGCTGCGAATGGCTGTTGAAAGAAAACAACAAATGGCAGGAAGGGGAGAAGGAGGAAGAGGTGGGTGATGGAGGCGGGTCATGATGGTGATCCCAGCCCGTCGTTTTCTTCTGAGAGTGGTACCGTTTTCTTCTGAGAGTGGTACCGTTTTCTTCTGAGAGTGGTACCGTTTTCTTGTGAGAGTGTTGCCGTTTTCTTCCGAGAGTGTTACCGTTTTCTTCTGAGAGTGTTACCGTTTTCTTCCGAGAGTGTTACCGTTTTCTTCTGTTACCGTTTTCTTCTGAGAGTGTTACCGTACCGTTTTCTTCTGAGAGTGTTTCCGTTTTCTTCTGAGAGTGGTACCGTTTTCTTCTGAGAGTGTTACCGTTTTCTTCTGTTACCGTTTTTTCTGAGAGTGGTACCGTTTTCTTCTGAGAGTGTTACCGTCTTCTTCTGTCACCGTTTTCTTCTGAGAGTGGTACCGTTTTCTTCTGAGAGTTACCGTTTTCTTCTGAGAGTGTTACCGTTTTCTTCTGAGAGTGTTACCTTTTTCTTCTGAGAGTGTTACCTTTTTTTCTGATGGTGTCCCTATTCAACATGTAGCCAGGATGCCACGCAGTTAAGTGTCCATTGTTGATGATTTCTTAGACACACACACACAGACAGAAACAATATCCTTTGTGAAACAGTGAGTGAGTGAGTTCTTCAATTTAGAGTCTCTTCACACTTGGTGATATTAGATTGTTAAAAAAAGGAGCGGGGAGAAGGACAGTGTTAAGTTGATGCATGGAAAACACTTTTGCTATTTGCACAATTCTGGTTTGTGTGTTATTCTTTTGATAGAATCATATACAGTCACATCCACGTTCGATTCTTTATATAATGAAGTTAATATTAAACAATGAAAAAGAAGATGGTCCAGTGATAGAAGGCTTGAACAATCACATGCTACATTTACGGATAATTTGATTTTCCCACGAATTCAGTCGAAGCTTGCATATCAAAGATGACAAATATCGTGGACATGATAAGATTTCATACTTCTCTGGAAGGTGTTCACTGTTCACGCATTTTTCCAATAACGAATTAATTTCTTGAACACCAAGTTTTAAATTACGCTCAGGTGTCATTCTTAACGCACCATCTCTGGCTAATTTATCTGATTTTTCATAACCAGAAATGCCACAGTGTGATGGAATCCAGCAAAAAAAGTTATCCTATTCCCCTTCAACATAATAACATGTATATAATATCTTATTTCAAAAAGTAAATCTTTTCTTATTTTTGATTCCCAATTTTGCGAGCGAAACAGTACCGTCATCAAATTTCCCGCACCTTCACGACTGCTCCTGTGTCTGCTGATTCTGAGGACATTCACACGAGGTCTACTCAGACATGGAAGTGGAAGGGAAATGGAAACTGAGGTGCCCATGAGAGCGAATCAGGAAGTCACCACACCTATAACAGAATGACCATGTCACAGAGGAGGGAGACGATTTACAGATTTTAAGTTTGGAGAAATGGTGCTTTTGTCGTGCTGTACTGCATAGGAAGAGCCCTATTCATGGGGATCCGTACTCATCTGATAGGTCTGAAACATAGACACGCCAACGGAATGAAACTGATGTCAGTTCATGTTGCTTACAGTCCAGCAGATCACATTTGTCATCTCGAGGCTGAACTTGTATCAAACCCGACCATTCAGAAATAAAATATCAAGTTTAGACACAAATTGAGTTTTCACACACACGCACGCACACACACACACACACACACACACACACACACACACACACACACACACACACACACACACACACACACACACACACTTACACACTCGCACACACACACACACACACACACACACACACACACACACACACACACACACACACACACACACACACACACACACACACTTACAGTACACACGCACACGTAAGAACTGAACCATCGCCTTTGATGAAATATGCCAAGGAAAAATTCACACGGAATCTTTCAAAACACAACGCAGACGATGGGGACAGATCGAACAAAACGAGTGATGCCAACCTTGGTCGTCGGTGGATGACAGGCGTGCATGGATGTGTTATTTTTTTCTAATGTGTGTCCTTCGAAAAACTCGCTGGATTTTTTTTCTCTATCTGTATGAATATACACAAGCATGAAATGATTCTTTTCCTTTCTTTGCTGAGAATTGACGTCTTGGCAGTGTCATCCTTAATTCAAATAGCAATTCGTTTCCTCTTGAGGGATAGTTTTTTTTCTTCATTGTTATTATCCTTTTTCTTCTCCTTATCATTGTTGCTTGGAGGACCTGATAAAACGTTTCCTTTTTTCAGTAGGAGGAACAAGGTCATAAGTGGATCAAAAGAATGAAGATAGTAGTCCACCAACTATCAGACCGCCTCATGCTAACAAACGAAGTCTGTCTTTATTTTACTTTCATTCATCGACCTCCATCTACCTTCAAGAGATTCGTGGGCAGAAAGAGCCCTCGACCTGCAGCCAGTTTGAAAGCTCGTGTGAATGTAATACCATGAGTCATCATGTTTCCCTTGGTGGCCCTGTTCCAGATCTTCCTGGGTCTTCCTCTGGCCTTGTAACCAGAGAATCACGTGTTGTATGTACGCTAGGCTGACTAGGAGGGTGGCATTCGTGAGAGGTGACCAAACCATTTTACCCTCTGCTGTTCTATGTATATCAGAGATTCAGTGTTGTCCCCACCATTTCTCTGATCTTTATGTTCCTGATATTGTCATGCCTGATCTTGTTCATGGCTCCTTGTAAGCAACGCAGTTCACAGGCGGTGATCTTTCTTCCGAGGGATTTGTTCAGGGTCCCGCTTTGACGTTGCTTAGTAAGACGGGGCGCGAAGATGGAACTGATCAGATAATCTTTGGTTTCCACAGGGATGTTTGGGTTCTTCAGGAGAGGAAAGAGCTGGTGACTTACATCATTGGCCTTCTGCACCCTCGTCAAATGTACCCGTTGAGCCTTCCACCTTCAGTGAAGTTACTTCTGAGATTCTTGAATTTGCTTTCTTGTTTCAGTTTTGCTTCTTCTACATGGATGGTGAGGTCGCTGGTTCTTTTACTGTTCACATACGGTATTAACGTAAGTGGTGTGTTCCTTAAATTGTTCTTCTTTGTCGTGTATCATGGACTGGTCATCAGCAAAAACACATCTGTGACTCACTCAGGAATGGCAAAGCCTTGTATCGCGTTCACTACACTAGTATTTTGGCATAAATCGTGTCTACTTGGCTTATAATAGAAATTATCGGTACATCCCACAATCTGTCTTGCTTCTTTTTTTTTGTTCCAGATGGGTATCACTACTGCACGTTGCCAGTCCTCTGGGACTTTTCTCTCACTCCATGCTTTTTGGAAGATTATTGTCAGCCACGTGATTCCAGCTTCTCCACACGCTAGGGCGCCTTCTATTGTTCTCCCATCAATTCTGGCTGCTTTGTTCCTGGGACTGGTCTTTACTGCCCTCTCTACCTCTCATCGAAAGATGGCTGGTTCTTTTTCATGTGGTTTCTGTGGTTTGCTGATGAATGTTGCGTGGTTCGTGGTAATAGTCATTCCATCTGGCTTTCGTCACCATCATTCAAACGTTCCACGTTTTTGTCGTTAATTTCAATGACGAACTTCTTGTACTTGAAAAACAGCTGATTGTTTGATTTTATGAACAATCATTCCATGTTATTTTTTGACAAAATTAGAAAGGTTCCTAAAAATGCTCCCACCACCACCATCTCTATTCAAGTCCTCAACATTCTATGGTTCCAGCTGTTCTCTTTTAGCTTTTTACGTTTAATTCTCTGTTCATTTCCTTTTTTTAATGCAACTAAATTATTATGTACAGGTCAGTTCTGATCGTTCTGTTTTGTGGAACACGCAACGGTGAAGAAGGTGATTTGCACTTAGAGGATTTGACATGTTTGAAATGAGAGGAGCGTGAAAGGTCACTGAAAGGTGTTGATACTTTGCGTGCCTGTGGAGCTGGATAACAAATTACTGTGCTTTCTCTTGTCTCTGGGTGTCGCTGGGAAATGTTCACGCTGTGTTACCTTCATTTACGTGCGCGCGCACGCCCACGTGTGTGTGTGTGTGTGTGTGTGTGTGTGTGTGTGTGTGTGTGTGTGTGTGTGTGTGTGTGTGTGTGTGTGCTTGTCAGTACAACCATGAGTTAATCTGACAATAAATTGGTTTCAGTCAGTGAGTCTCTCTCTCTCTCTCTCTCTCTCTCTCTCTCTCTCTCTCTCTCTCTCCTGTGTATGTGTGTATGTGTGTGTGTGTGTGTGTGTGTGTGCGTGCGTGCGTGCGTGCGTGCGTGCGTGCGTGCGTGCGTGTGTGCGTGCGTGCGTGTGAATGGTGTGTGTGTGTGTGTGTGTGTGTGTGTGTGTGTGTGTGTGTGTGTGTGTGTGGTGAGAGAGAGAGAGAGAGAGAGAGAGAGAGAGAGAGAGAGAGACAGACAGACAGACAGACAGACAGACAGACAGACAGGCGGACAGAAAGACGCCATTAGGGTAAAGAGCAGAACACAAAAAGCGAGTCGTTAATGGCATGACGACTGTCTCCCACACATAATACCGAACAAACCTGTTGTGGGTCCATTGCATCATTACCACAACTCACGGTGTCATTACCACAACTCACCGTGTCATCACCACAACTCACGGTGTCATCACCACAACTCACGGTGTCATTACCACAACTCACGGTGTCATTACCACAACTCACGGTGTCATCACCACAACTCACGGTGTCATTACCACAACTCACGGTGTCATCACCACAACTCACGGTGTCATCACCACAACTCACGGTGTCATCACCACAACTCACGGTGTCATCACCACAACTCACGGTGTCATTACCACAACTCACGGTGTCATTACCACAACTCACGGTGTCATCACCACAACTCACGGTGTCATCACCACAACTCACGGTGTCATCACCACAACTCACGGTGTCATTACCACAACTCATGGTGTCATCACCACAACTCACGGTGTCATTACCACAACTCACGGTGTCATTACCACAACTCACGGTGTCATTACCACAACTCACGGTGTCATCACCACAACTCACGGTGTCATCACCACAACTCACGGTGTCATCACCACAACTCACGGTGTCATTACCACAACTCACGGTGTCATCACCACAACTCACGGTGTCATTACCACAACTCACGGTGTCATCACCACAACTCACGGTGTCATTACCACAACTCACGGTGTCATTACCACAACTCACGGTGTCATCACCACAACTCACGGTGTCATCACCACAACTCACGGTGTCATCACCACAACATGAGCACACCGGAATGTCACATCTACGTCATTCTACCCCCACAGCCTTCAAGGAGTCATGCCCACGCAGCCACCCCCTACCCATCTCCGCCCACTCCACTATCCCACCATTCCCCCATATGCCAAACGCATCTGGTGTTCACTCACGTATGGACCTGAGAGAGAGAGAGAGAGAGAGAGAGAGAGAGAGAGAGAGAGAGAGAGAGAGAGAGAGAGAGAGAGAGAGAGAGAGAACGAACGAACGAACGAATTTTATTTTAAGAGGGTAGTGGACTAAGCATGAATGCTTTTTTACATCCAGCCCTCTGGGCCAAAACAAATCGATATATAGTAAAAAGCAAATCAAACAAACACACATGAAAAAATGCAACAATTGCTTGCATGAGAACTTTTGACAAACAGAAGAAAGAAGAAAAAGAAACCAATAAACACCACCACCACCACCACCACCACCACCAACAACAACAACAACGCGCTGCTTTCGTGTACTGATTCGCTCCATTCGTTTTGACAGTCCAGTCATCTAACTTTAATTCATTTTCTTCAATTTTCTTCCGTGGTCATCTCACTTTCAAACATAGTTCTTTTCCTTGTCATTGTTGAAAACAATCAAGATGACGAGACCATTCCTTTGTCAGTCTAGTCACCTCATTGTGATTCCTTCTCTTCAGTTTTCGTCCATGGTCATCTCACTTTCGAACATATTTCTTTTCCTGGTCATTATTCGAAACAATATAGATGATGAGTCAAGCTGATTAGTAAACACACACGCACGCACGCACGCACGCACGCGAGCGCGCGCGCGCATGCACACACACACACACACACACACACACACACACACACACACACCACACACACACACACACACACCATTACAAATTCAACATTTACCTTAGGTGAATTACGTTGACGAAAAACTAAAAGGCTCTCCCCACGGAGTTTTTTTTTTCAAACAGAACCCAGACGAAGGAGAAATCTCGAAAAAAAAAAAATCCCAAACCGGGTGCTAACTGTCAGCATTTGATCCTGTGTGGATGACAGGCTTGCATGGATGTGTTCGGGTTTTTTTTCTAATTCTTTATTTCATTTTTGTGACTTTTACCAAAACCCCCTTTTTTTCTTTTACGGCTCTAAACTTAAACAGGATGACATGATTCTTTTCTTACTGTGCTGAAAATTGAAGTCTTTGTGATGCTATTTTCAACCAGGGAAGCAATTCAGATCTCCTTCAGGGCTACATTTATGGGATCATCGTCATCATTTTTTTTTCTTCTTTTCCTAACAATGTTTGTTGTTGATGTTTCTGCGGTTGACTGTCTCCATAAAAGAAGATACCATAATTATACTTCTTCAGCAGGGCTAATCAAGTCTTCAGTGGTCGTCCTTGATGAGTTATTCCTCACAAAATTACGGAAGACAGAAATGCCGTAACCCACCAACAAAACAACCCCCTTAGATGCCGTAACCTACCACAAAAACAACCCCCTTAGATGCTGTAACCCACCAACAAAACAACCCCCTTAAATGCCGTAACCCACCAACAAAACAACCCCTTAGATGCTGTAACCCACCAACAAAACAACCCCCTTAGATGCTGTAACCCACCAACAAAACAACCCCCTTAGATGCTGTAACCCACCAACAAAACAACCCCCTTAGATGCTGTAACCCACCAACAAAACAACCCCCTTAAATGCTGTAACCCACCAACAAAACAACCCCCTTAGATGCTGTAACCCACCAACAAAACAACCCCCTTAAATGCCGTAACCCACCAACAAAACAACCCCCTTAAATGCTGTAACCCACCAACAAACCAACCCCCTAGATGCTGTAACCCACCAACAAACAACCCCCTTAAATGCTGTAACCCATCAACAAAACAACCCCCTTAATGCTGCAACCCACCAACAAAACAACCCCCTTAAATGCTGTAACCCACCAACAAACAACCCCTTAAATGCTGTAACCCATCAACAAAACAACCCCTTAAATGCTGCAACCCACCAACAAAACAACCCCTGAGATGCTGTAACCCACCAACAAAACAACCCCCTTAAATGCGTAACCCACCAACAAACGATCCACATACCCAAATAACCACCCAGCTAACATCTTGAACATGGAAAAGCTTGACTTTATGATGTTATAACAATCACCCTGAGTCTATTATAATGCTTAAATGGAAAGTTTTATAAAACATACCCCCCACCTTCGCCACACCTTCCCCACCTTCGCCACACCTTCCCCACCCTTCTTCCCTACTCCCTCCCCCCATCCCCTTAAAAGAAGTCACTAATATTCTATTGTTCCGTTTCCTTCTGTTCTTCTCCCATACTTAATTTGTAGTCTTCAGTGGTCGTCCTTGATCAGTTTGTAACCACACTAACAACACGGCAGACAGAAATGCTGTAACCCACCAACAAACGACCCACTAACCTACACAGCAACTACCTCGCGAAGATGTTGGTGCATTGAAAATAGTTTCAAAGTGAGGTGAGTACACGCGGAAATTGAAGGAAACTTATAAGGAACACGAGATACCGCCACATGAAAGAAACGAACTTGTAGTCTTGTCATTCGTTTATTTCTTTCATTCAGCAGCATGGTGGTTTTCTTTCAACTTTTGTTTCGTTCTTCATACTTCTATGTTTCTGTTTTCTCTCCTTTTTCTCTAAACTTCAACTATGCGATCACGTGCCACTGAAGTCTTGACCATGCATGTGCAAAGCTGCTTTCAGTTCGTCCTGTCTGGTTGAACATGCCAGCAGCAATCATGGCAATTTGCACACAGAAGATGTGGCATGTTTGAACAGGAGGAGAGCATGAAGTCAGCGAGAGGTGTTCATGCATATGATGCCGGAGGTGATAGTGAAAGAAGGACTGTTCTTTCCCTTGTCCGTGTGTGTCAGTGAGAATTATTCACGCCATGCTGATGATGGGATTGTGTGTGTGTGTGTTTGCGTGCGCGCGCGCGCGCGCGTGTGTGCGTGTGTGGTGTGCGTGTGTGTGTGTGTGTGTTTCAGTCTCTACTCCCCTTCTACCCAACACTATCTCTTTCGCTCTGTTACTAACCCAGTCCCGTGACAAAACATCATAAGGCAAAGAGTCGCAGAACATACTCAGCGATTAGTGTGAGATATGATGACATGCGTTATCGCCACCAATTCAGCATGCCCGATGCTTCCCCACACCAACCATATCACCCCCCCCCCCCCCCCCCCCCCGTCCCCGCCCCCCACTGCCCTTTGGGCCTCAAGGCGTTAAGCCTACCCACTCCTACGCATCCCCTTAACTTACTAATCCCCAACATCCAACAACATTTCGTGTTCACGCAGCTGAGAGAGAGAGAGAGAGAGACAGAGAGAGAGAGAGAGAGAGAGAGAGAGGGGGGGATGTCACTCCCCCCTCCACTCCTCTGGCTGGGTGTTACCAGCGTAATATCTCTTGTTCGGGATCCGTGTCGTATGAATAGATTCACTGCAAAAGCAGCAAAGACCAGCATACAAAAATAAGTATTGAAAACATGAGAGAAAGTGGTCGGTGGTTTGATGAGAGACGTGACTTCAATCAAATAGAGCAGACCACAACTGCTATCAGTTTATTCCACATTAAAGAAAAAAGCAAAAAAAAAAAAAGCACACAAAGCCATCCAAAAGCAGATTAATTATATTCAAAGAAATATGTACTGTTAGATATCTATACTTGGAAAATACCTCATTTTGTGATTTTTAAAATACACAATCTAAGAGGGGTTTTTTTTTTAGCACAAAAATGGAAAGGTTTATAGAACACCCCCACACACACCCGTCCTCTATATTGCAAAAAAAAGCCCATAACATTCTGTGGTTCTAATTTTTCCAGTTTCTGTTTCTTCTTCTTACTTCTCATTCTCAGTTACTTGCAAGGTGAGTGCAGGCGAAAATGGAAACACTTTGACTAGGTATTGACATAACCCGCCAATTCACATGAACAAAAACGACGCGTTTCGACCTCTTAGGTCTTCTTCAGGCAAGACAAACAACACTCAGACAACGAAAATGAAAAAACGAGCAATCACTAGCTTCTCATCTTTGAAGATCTATCTATCTATCCAATCAATCAATCAATCAATCAATCAATCAATCAATCTATCTATCTATCTATCTATCTATCTATCTATCTATCTATCTATCTGAGAAGATAAGCGATTACTCATTCTTCATATAAGATATGAGAAGATAAGTGATTGCTTGTCCTTCATTTTCGTTGTCCTGAGTGTTTCTTGCGTGAAGAAGACCTACGAGGTCGAAACGCGTTGTGTTTTGTCTTGTAATTCATTTTAATTCCCAGCTTTCTTCTTTGCATTTTTTTTTTCAATTTCAACTACACAACCACGTGCATGTCAGTTTTGACATGCGTGTGCAGGATGGCATTCAATCGGTCAGTCTTGTCAAACATGCAGCAGCAAACATGGACATTTGCACATTCAATCGGTCAGTCTTGTCAAACATGCAGCAGCAAACATGGACATTTGCACACAGAGGATTGGGCATGTTTGAAGGACGGGGAAGTCAGTGAAAGGTTTTAATGCCTAGCGTGCCTGAGGAGCCGGTGAAATAAGGCTTGTGCTTTCCCTTGTCCCTGGATGATTACCTTGAATTGTGTGCATGATACTGATATGTGTGTGTGTATGTGTGTGTGTGTGTGTGTGTGTGTGTGTGTGTGTGTGTGTGTGTGTGGTGTTGTCCACGTGCGTGTGTCTGTGTGTGCATGTGTGTGTGAGAGCGCACGCATGTGTGTGTGTGTGTGTGTGTGTGTGTGTGTGTGTGTGTGTGTGTGTGTGTGTGTGTGAAAGAGAGTGAGAGAGAGACGCTGTGGTGTGTGTGTGTGTGTGTGTGTGTGTGTGTGTGTGTGTGTGTGTGTGGTGTGTGTGTGAGTAGTATATTATGTTGAAAACGACCCTTATGGGGATGGGGATGGAATGTCTGGAATGTATGACGTCACAGGAAGTGACATCGGCGGAAGTTACGTCACCGGAAATGAGGTCACCCGGAAATGACGCGAGACGGGAAGTGACATCATCCCGGAAGTGTCACAGGAAGTGACATCACAGGAAATGACATCATGGGAAATGACCTCATGCCGGAAGATCACTTTCGTGTCGTGACCTTAAAGCGGAAACGAAACGGCCCTGACCTTGTTGACTACGCGGTTGTGTCGGAGCATGGTTCGGTAAGGGGCAGCTACTCCCCTGCGTCACCCAAATTAGTCGAGCGAGAGAAAAGAGGGCGGGTGACCAAAGAAAAGAGGGTTTGAAGCAACCGGAGCGTGGCTCGGACGGGGAGGGGGCGTGAAGGGTTACAGAGGACGTCACCCCGAGGACAGTTCATTCGGTGCTGAGGAATAGGTCCTGTTTGCGCGTTTGTTTTCTCCCCTCAAGATGGATGTTCGCTGGACACACCCTTTTACTTGCGTCATAGCGGGTCCTACTGGCTCAGAGAAAACTCATTTTGTAAAACGCTTTTTAAAAAAGTGTATCAGAAATGATGGTACCGATACCCGAAGAAATAATATGGTGTTTTGGAGAATGGCAAACTTCGTTATAACGAGTTGAGAGGGGTGACCTTTACGGAAGGGTTACCAGATATAGACGTTGTGGGGGGGGG
>CM031610.1:50494721-50499721 GCA_018398815.1 Conus ventricosus | reverse complement strand
GATGAAATTCTTTTTCCCCTTCATCTGACATAGCAAACAGTTCTTGAATTTCTACTGTCATATCTTTCACTGTTTCTGTCAAATGCCTGTAGTAGTCCTTTTCTAGTCTATCCACATCGTCGATTAATCTCTTCACGTTGATGTTTTACTTCGCTCAGGTCGTCTTTAATTTCTCCAAGATCGTTTCTCAGTAGCTGTGTTTGCTCTTGGAACTGTCGGTGCATGGCTTTCGCCAGTCTCTCTATCATGTCTTCTTTTCCTGTCTCTGACTTCGTCGTATTGTCAGTCTCCTCCATAGCGTGATCGTGTTGGTCAGGGTTGGGGCCAGGGTGTGACTCAATGTCACCACTGAGGAGCAGCCTACACAGCAAGAACACTGCCTGCACGGCACAGCAAGCCGAGAACAACGCCGGCAGCACGTGCGTGGCAAACTGACACGGACAGGCGTCGACACCCAATCCTTCCTCCTGCCACAACATAGTTCCTTGTTTGCTTACTTGCACTTTCACCCACGTATTATCAGGAGATGCCACACTGTGAATGTTCCAACAGAAACTGCCCATCAGGACCACGATACTGAGGCACACAACACAACCCACGACAACATCGGCTGACGACAGATGTGGTGCATTACCTGTGTCATCGCTCACCTGGGAACACATTCCAGTCAAACTTGACCCAGATTGAAATTTTGCACACAAAGTTCCAACAGCGGCCCTCCAGGTCACTTGGTCCACCATTTTTCACAGCCGTCACTTCCACTTCACTGTTTCTGACTTGTTCCAGATACCTAATTCGCACAGTCCTAAATAAGTCAATAGAAAGCAGAAATGTCCGCACCACTTCACATGAGTTGCTGTCCAGACGCCATTACCCGTCGTGCAACCCACCACCACCACCACCCCACCCCCCCCCCCCCCCCCGCGAGAGAGAGAGAGAGAGAGAGAGAGAGAGAGAGAGAGAGAGAGAGAGAGAGAGAGAGAGAGAAGAGAGGGGGTTATCTTGCACCTGAATCTGTTGGTTGGCTTGTTTTCACACAGGTGTCGAGTGAGAGAGAGAGAGAGAGAGAGAGAGAGAGAGAGAGAGAGAGAGAGAGAGAGAGAGAGAGAGAGAGAGAGAGAGAGGATATATTGCACCTGAATCGGTTGGTTTGTATGTCTGTCTGTCTGCAAGATAACGAAAACACACTACTCAAACAGTGTCAAGGAAAATAGATGGAGTGATAGAGTGTGGCTGAAAACGATGAATCTCTTCACTCTTGGTGCCAAAAGGTGAGGTCCAGATTTGTCTTTTAAACTTTTCTTTGTCTTCTTCTACATTGCAAGAGAGGGATTTTTGTGAACATTTCGTAAAGCTATCAAGAAACTATGCGTAGATTTCATAAAACAATCAGTCTGATTAGATATACTGTTATCTAGGAACTTGTAAAATTTTGGTGCAGACCAGAAAAAAGAACTCATATTTGGTAAACAAAGGACTTTTCAATGTTGAACGTGAGCCTGCACTCACCTAAGTGTCCTGAATGAACCTATACAAATTATGGATAAATATTTTTTAAATAGAAATTAATGCCACAAGAAATACGAAACAAGAGAAAAACATAGGAATGATGTATATGATTTTCCAATGTCCCTTTGTTTTGAAGCTTATCCACCTCGGAAGAAACTTTCCTTTTGTACTTGTCTTTCTTTGTCTTTTTTTCCCACTACTGTCAGGCTAATTTCCTTCATAATTGTACATCAAGGTTTGCACAAACGTACATAAGCCCAGGATGAATTTGTAACCTTTTACACCATGGGTTCCTAGGAGCACTAACCCACAGTTCAGCTCTTGTATCAGGGAATGGACATCAGTGACACAATCAATTCACCGATGATGTGGAGTAATGAGTGATAACAGCCTCAATGTAGGAGCTGCCTTACGCCTTTCGCTTCCTCCCTCCCCAATCTTTTCTCCCATCCTCTTTTAGTTCAGAATGACTTTAACGTCTCTCAATGTGTGTGGACTCTTTAAAGTGTCAAAGCGTCAGAAAACAGTATCCTTCTTGTTACCGAGATGTCAAGGGAGATCCCATAGCTTTAGGCATGGTACAAGATCAGCTACGAGCACTTTTCAAATTCACGTGTCAGAATGTAGTTGAGTCGATGTCATCATCCGTGTTCCACTGGCGCAGTACATTTTCAACACTTTACGATTCCACTTAGAAAACAATCGAAGACAAGAAATGGGCATACAATACAGTGTTAAGCCGCAAACAGTGGCGGAAACATGCTGCTTCCATTCCTATCTCTAAGTCTATCTTTGTCTTCAGGTCCATGGTCCTGAAGAATACTGACATGTTCCTTGTAGCTGCAAGCGGTTTTCAAAAGGAAACCACAAATGGTAGGAAGGGGAGAGAGAGGGAGGAGAAGGTGTGTGTGATGGAGGTAAGTCTTAATTGTGATCGAAGCTTATGTTTCTCTTTCGAGTGTGTTCTTATTTGACATGTATCCAGGACGCTACAAAATATGGTGTAGATTCGCAAGCAGAATTGCTTAGAAACTGAACAAGACATAACAATCATCTTTCTGATCATAGTTAAAAGTCATGACAGCTCCCAAATGACATCCTCCGTGGCTGATCTGGAGACCTTCACACAAGGTCCACATAACCATGGAAGTGGAAGGGAAATGGAAATTGAGGCGCCCGTGAGAACAAAGCAGAAAACACCACTCTTCTATCAGAACCACCATGTCTCATGGGAGAAAAACGAGGGGATAATACTGAAATATCAGTTATCAAATTCAACGGTTGGGGAAAAAGTAACTTTCGTCTTGTTGCACTGTATTCTCCGGATAAGCCAAAATAATGTGGCGTCATGCTCATCAAACTGGTATAAAATATAATCGATTCAACAGAATTAAACTGACGTCAGGTTATGTTGCTTAGTTTAAAGCCCAGCAGTTTATGTATGTCACCTCCTGGCTAACAGCTTATTAAAAGCGGATTGTTCACAAACTAGCAGAAAATATCACATTCAAAAAGAGACAAAAATTGAGCTAAAAGCTTATTACGAACGGACTGTTCAGAAATAAGAAGAAAATGTCAAATTGTAAAAACAGACGCAATTCACATCTGTACACACACACACACACAACACACACACACACACACACACACACACACACGCGCGCGCGCGCGCGCGCGCGCGCGCGCACGCATACACGCACGCACGCACAAACGCACAAACGCACACACACGCACAAACGCACACACACACACACACACACACGCACACACGCACAAACGCACACACACACACACACACACACACACACACACACACACACACACACGCACGCACGCAAGCACGCACGAGCGCACACGCACGCACGCACGCACGCACGCACACGCACACACACACACACACACACAACACACACACACAACACACACACACACAGACGCACACATCATTGAAAATCTAACATTTGCCTCAGGTGAAACATGTCAGGGAAAAACCAATCAGGCTCTCTCCATGAAGTGTCTTTCAAAACAGAACCCAGAGGAAGGAGAAGGTGTGAACAAAAGGAGGGCTGCCCAGCCGTTGAGAGCCTTTGTAGATGACAGGCCAGCGTTGAGGTGTTCGTTTTCTAACGAGTGTCCTTCAAACAAAAATCCAAAGAGGTTTGCTTTCTTGCTGTGTAAAGATAAACAGGGTGAAATGATTCTTTTTACTTGGCTGAAAACTGTAGTCTTTGTGATGTTGTCTTCAAATGCAGCAGAATTTCACCACCACCCCCACCCGCACCCCCACCCTCCAGATCCCTTCAGAGGTACATTCATGGGATCATCGTCATCATTTTTTTTTAACATTGCTGTCACTGTTGTTTTCTTTGCTATTGCAAATTTTCATAACAGAAACACATGGGTTTTTTTTTAACAAGATCAACCTGGTCTTCAGTGGTCCACCTTGATCAGTTTATTCTATACCAAACTGCAATAGACGGTAATACTGTGATGCACAAAGAAAACGACTCACTCACCCAAATAAATAACCAACTAATTAAGATCTTGCACCAAGAAAATATCTGACTTTTATCAACAAGCATCCCGAGGCCATTGTACACTGATATAAAAAGTTATAAAATACATGCCCCCAAGCAGCCCTCACTCCAATTCCCCACCATCCCTTATCCTGATCTCTCTCCTCCCCTCCCTCTCCCCTTTAAAAATTAAAGAATCTAATTCTCTACCCTTCCATGTTTTCTTTTCCTTGCATCATCTTCTCGATTTCAGTCATCTGCTTTCTTCTTCTACGGCTTTTTCTTCACATTTCAATTATCTTGCTTCTTCTACGGCTTTTTCTTCACATTTCAATCATCTGCTTTCTTCTTCTACGGCTTTTTCTTCACATTTCAATTATCTGCTTTCTTCTTCTACGGCTTTTTCTTCCCATTTCAGTTATCTGCTTTCTTCTTCTGCGGCTTTTTCTTCACATTTCAATTATCTGCTTTCTTCTTCTACGGCTTTTTCTTCACATTTCAATTATCTGCTTTCTTCTTCTACGGCTTTTTCTTCACATTTCAGTTATCTGCTTTCTTCTTCTACGGCTTTTTCTTCACATTTCAATCATCTGCTTTCTTCTTCTGCGGCCTTTTCTTCACATTTCAATCATCTGCTTTCTTCTTCTACGGTTTTTTTCTTCACATTCCAATTATCTGCTTTCTTCTTCTATGGCTTTTTCTTCACATTTCAATCATCTGCTTTCTTCTTCTACGCTTTTTCTTCACATTTCAGTCATCTGCTTTCTTCTTCTACGGCTTTTTCTTCACATTTCAATTATCTTGCTTCTTCTACGGCTTTTTCTTCACATTTCAATCATCTGCTTTCTTCTTCTACGGCTTTTTCTTCCCATTTCAGTTATCTGCTTTCTTCTTCTGCGGCTTTTTCTTCACATTTCAATTATCTGCTTTCTTCTTCTACGGCTTTTTCTTCACATTTCAATTATCTGCTTTCTT
>CM031610.1:50484129-50486629 GCA_018398815.1 Conus ventricosus | reverse complement strand
ACGCAAAAGCTTCAGACTTATTGCTGAAGAAAAATGGATAAGGACATTGGATACAAGGGTGCCAAATGGATGTAATGTTAAGACAAATTTGTAACAACCCTATCCAGATTTACCTGTAAACAACATTGATGAATTGCAGGAAATTTATATATATTTTTCAGGTGACAGTTCTTGTATGCCATGCACAGTCACAGACAGGACTATGGTCGCAGTTTCATTGTGATTTATGAAGCGTGTTGTTATGTTTTGGAGTACATTGGTTACTGTATAACTACACACAGACACACACACAACTTGCACCCCTTCCTCCCCCCCACCCCCTTTTTTTTTTGTTCCCTTGTTGATGACATCACACATTATGATGTCAGAAATTGCGTAAGATATTTATGACGTCAATTCTTTGCCCTGACCAGCCACCGAAGATGGACATTACATAGTTGCATTGTTTTTGTTTTTTTTCTCTTGAAAAAGGCCACGTGGCCGAAAATTAGATGAGTGGTATTGTGATTTTTCTATACTGTTTTCTTCCCTTTGGAGGACTATTGCTTTTGTTTCTTTTTTGTTCAACGCATCATACTGTGAACATTCCATGCTAAAATGAAACTCTTTTTTTCCTATAATCCTACCACAATCTATAAGCACCGTCTCTTTCTAGTGATCTAATTTGATAGGCAGTCTGCAGCTGCTGAACTGATCTCTAATAATGGAATAAACATACGTTATTATTATGTACTTTCCAAGTCAAATTCAGGTTTTACTCTGTGGTAAAAGTAACATTTTGATACCACGCTCTTCTTAAGAGCTTAATCAAGAAGCCTGTGTGTGTATGTGTGTGTGTGTGTATGTGTGTGTATGTGTGTGTGTGGGTGGGTGGGTGGGTGCGTACGTGCGTGCGTGCGTGCGTGTTTGCGTGCGTGCGTGCGTGCGTGCGTACGTGCGTGTGTGTGTGTGTGTGTGTGTGTGTGTGTGTGTGTGTGTGTGTGTGTGTGTGTGTGTGTGTGTGTGTGTGTGTGTGTTTGAGTGTGTGTGTGTGTGTGGTTTTGTTTTCGTTTCTTTTTTTGATAGCCTGTATAAGAAGGACAAAAGATACAAGTATTATTACACACTATCTGTGTATGCGTATGCTCTCTCTTTCTCTCTCTCTCTCTCTCTCTCTCTCTCTCTCTCTCTCACACACACACAACACACACACACACACACACACACACACACACACACACACACACACACACACACACACACACACACACACATAATGCACACATGTGCGTGCATGCTTACACTCTTAGTTAGAACACGCTGAGAAACTGAATTGAACTGGAGTCACTACAAGCTCTCTCTCTCTCTCTCTCTCTCTCTCTCTCTCTCTCTCTCTCTCTCTCTCTCTCTCTCTCTCTCTCTCTCACACACACACACACACACACACACACACACACACACACACACACACACACACACACACATAATGCACACATGTGCGTGCATGCTTACACTCTTAGTTAGAACACGCTGAGAAACTGAATTGAACTGGAATCACTAAAAGCTACAATTAAATACAATTGAATTATGGACAGAAAAATGGTCCTCGTTCTCCTTCCACCTGATCCCCCTCCCCCCCCCCCCCCCCCCCCCCCCATCTCTCCCCTCGCCCGAAAAAAGTCTCCATACTCTCATCTCCCTATGTATGGTGAGGAAGAGAGAGAGTGAAGGGGAGAGGGCAGACATGGGGAGAGAGGGGGGGGGGGGGGCGAGATGGAGGGTAAGAGGTTAGCCAACATCCCACCAGGTGTAAAGAATAACATCATTTCCGCATCCACGCCACTATGATGTTTTTGTCTCTGTCGTTGCCCGACTTCAGCGTTTCCTTCTGTAAGTGAAAGCAGGACCCTGGAATTGTGTGAAATAAAGAACATCTGCTTCTTCATTATTCCTCGCTGAGTCTGCTCAGACGCCAGCCTGGGCTCTGACACATTAGCTGATTCCTGTTCTGCGCGAGGGCGCTTGGTAAATAGCTCTGTCCATAGCGTTCGCTTAGTTTTTGTTGTCGTGGTGAAATTCCGTTGGTTGCGTTTTTGTCTCCGCTTGTTTGTTCTGCAGTCTGTTTCGTTTGTTTATTTGTTTGTTGTTTATTGCGTCCCTCTTTGAGTTAGTGGGTGATCATGTGAGAGTGTGTGCGCGTGCGTGAGTGTGCGTGCGTTGCATGCGTGCGTGCGTGCCGTGCGCGCGCGCGTATGTGTGGATATCGTGTGTGTGTGTGTGTGTGTGTGTGTGTGTGTGTGTGTGTGTGTGTGTGTGTGTGTGTGTGTGTGTGTTGTGTTGTGTGTGTGTGTGTGTGTGGTGTGTGTGTGTGTGTGTGTGTGTGTGTGTGTGTGTTGTGTGTGTGTGTGTTGTGTGTGCGTGGTGTGTGTTGTGTGTGCGTGCATGCGTGTGTGTGTGTGTGTGTGTGTGCGTGTGTGTGTGTGTGTGTGTGTGTGTGTGTGTGCGTGCGTGCGTGCGTGCG
>CM031610.1:50476629-50479129 GCA_018398815.1 Conus ventricosus | reverse complement strand
CATTCAAGGAAGCAGAAGATGACATTCTGTTGATGTAAATGATGAACTGATGGGGAAAAAGGAAAGTGGGGCCAGAGTGGGAAGGTGTAGGGGCAGTTAAAGCAGAACAGATGAATAGCCTCCACTTCATCCTCCCTCCCCATCTCCTCCTCTCCCAGTCGTTCCCTCCTGCCTACCCTCCCCCCTCCCCCCCCCCCCCCCCCCCACTCTTTCCCACTCTACATCCTCAAGGCAAAAGATTATTCAGTTTGACTCGTAATCTTGATGATCCTGGGGTCGCGGGTTCGAATCTCCTCCGGGCCGTTTCGGTACAGGTGGATTTTTCCCTCGGAGTTAACATTGGTTCTGACTCCATTTCCCAAATAGTCCTCCGAAAGAGACTATAAACCGAGGTTCTGTGTATGAACGCACGCATAACATCTTGCACACCCGTAAAATCCCATCACCAACTTTCGGAAGAAAAGGTCAGTTTGGCCGTTCGTATAGATGACACGTTACCTATAGCATGCACTCTGCGTGAGAAATGCGCATCTTCAAAATCTGATGGCCAGAAAAAAATCAACAATGAAGATCTATGGAAGCAAGCAGGAAAGGAACCAGTGGCCAAGCGGATTCTGCGGAGGAAGTGGGGCTGGATTGGACACACTCTCAGGAAGCCAGCATCCAGCAACACACCCCAAGCCCTGACAAGGAACCTGCGGCGGAAAAGGAAGAGAGGCCGACCTCGCCGCAGCTGGAGGCGAGACACTGAGGCAGAGATAAAGAGGCAGGGGAATGACTGGACAGGCATTCAGCGAGCAGCCCAGAACCGAGTGCGATGGCGGAGTGTTGTCGATGGCCTGTGCTCACCCTTGAGCTATGGGCCTAAGTAAGTAAGTCTGCGTGAGCAATGGAAAGAATGAAAGAACTGTTACGTTGAATGAACGATATTGACTGAATGACACTGGAAACGACTGAATGAAGTGCCAGCATGCAGCTCTTCAGTCGGCTCTACCCAGGTAGGCAGCCCGCTGTGCGAACGAGAATGCGGATTGTAAAGCGCTCAGAGCTTGGTCTCTGGCCGGGGACAGGCGCTGTATAAGTACTCTTAATATAATTATCTACAAACAGGATCCGTAATATTACACCGTAGCTGCGTCACGAAAGTAACGACAGGAAGAGCAACACATTAACAGCAACAATAAAACACCCCCGACACCTCAACGGGGAACCGGAGCACTATGAACACAACTGAACATTAATCACCTTCATTTAAAAGGATTGTAAAGGATATATGAGCTGTTATAAAGCACATGAGAGGTTGTTGTCGACACAATGGAACCAGCACATCCACCGGTTGTCAAAGGCCTGTGAAACCATCGGCCCTCGTGCACGCCGGAGGTATCGCTCTGATCATCGCCAGACTGAGAGGGGGGAGGGAGTTAAACCCAAACTATGCATTGAAAATGTCTGTAAGACTCTGGTGTTATTTATGCATGTGTTTGTTCTTTTGTTATGAGACATTTTGCACGGAGTATACGGCGAAAACAGAAAATAAAGGATGTGAGAGAGAGATGAGGGACAGGGGAGGGAGAGGGAAATGAAGGGTAGGATGTTAGGATGTGAGAAAGAGATAAAGATAGGAATCAGCAATAACTCAAGAGATTAGACTGTGTAGCACATATACAGCATCTCTCCCCCCCCTCCCTCCCTCTCTCTCTCTCTCTCTTTCTCTGTGTGTGTGTGTGTGTGTGTGTGTGTGTGTGTGTGTGTGTGTGTGGTGTGTGTGTGGATAAATCAATACAAATCCAGGCCCCTATGTCTTCAATTTGCAGAAAGAAACGTAAAAATTTTTTTTTTTAATCTGTCCTGGCAAGTAAATACCACCTTAAATGACAGACTGCATTTTAGAGGAAGCATATCCATATAGAAGATTCCATCGGATATACATGGACAACATCACGTCCTATGGAAGAGGAGTGCTTACTCCCCAGAAAGCTTTGCATATAGTTTACTAGTATGAAATATAGATTTTGACAAATTCTGTTTATTGTTATCCAAATTTATACCCTGACTCGATTTGTCATATGCTGAAGATACTTTTCTCCCAAAGTAGATGTGTTTACTTTTCATTAACATGTGAGATTCCTATCAGTGTACTGGCATGACAGAGTTGAGAGGTGAGAGGGGGAGTGAAATACCCATTCTTGGAGAGAGGATATCATTATGTCACAATACAGACACCTTCAGAACGGTGGCCTACTTTTCATGCTGTCTCCAGAGGTCTGCATCAGGATCTTTCATCAATCCAGTCAGTTCAGCCGAGTGTCCGGGCACCTAGCTTGGGAAAGGAGAAAGGAGAAGGGGAAGTGGTTGGACGGGGACAGGCAGCAGACAAAGGGTGTGTGAAGGGGAGAGGACGGATCTCATCTAAATTCCTGTCATATCGTTTTTCCGGTTAGCGTTTTCTATGTGCATGAGCACCGTATCATGATTGACTGCTTCTGGCTTGGATGTGTCA
>CM031610.1:50465888-50470888 GCA_018398815.1 Conus ventricosus | reverse complement strand
AATGGGTCACGAGTCATGTTGTTTATGGCCCTACCGTCCATGAAGGTTGTGTTAGAGATAAAGGCGTTCTGAAACAAGCAGTACGTGCAGCGTGAAAATCCAAGGTTAAAATAACAACCTGTGGTCAATCCCTGTAACTAGAGTGTGCAGAAACAGTCTGTCACGGAGCCCGCTGAATTCGCCAACTCCACCACTACCACACACACACACACACACACACACACACACACACACACACACACACACACACACACATACACACACACACACACACACACACACACAACACACACACACACACACACACACACACACACACACACACACGCACGCACACACACACACACATACACACATGCATACACACTCATTCTCTCTCACACACACACATGCATACACACTCACTCATTCTCTCTCGATCTCTCTCTCTCTCTCTCTCTCTCTTTCTCTCTATCACACACACACACACACACACACACACACACACACACACACACACACACACACACACACACACACACACACATAGACAGACGTACAAACATACACACCCCAAACAGCTCATCTCCAAATAAAAAAAAGGCTTTATGTGGCAGCCGGCCAGGTTTGCCCTTTACCATTGCACAAACCCCCAAAGCATTGGAGACATGTAGCATGATCTAGACTACAACAGCACCACAAGACCTTACATCACACCCTGCTCTATAAGACCAATACCAGGCTACCATGTGCGCAGTGCCCAATCGTGAGACCTTAGCCTCACAGAGCAGTCATCGCTACCAGAACCGGCGCATCACCAGCCAAATTGACAGCAGAGGGAAAACCTGTTTCCTCCACACAGAGACTGGAGCCAGATGTCCACAGACTCTGTCCTTTCATACACTGCTGTCATAGAGAGATCACGAGTCCTAGACGATTGAAACACAGTGTTAGTAAAACCTTCCCTGCCCCACACCTTTATATCTAAACAATCCTTCTTCACCGCCTCAGTCCTGATTTGGCAACTAGTGGTCAGCTGGGGTGTAAACACTGGGAACTAATTGAATTAACCAGTGATGATTGCTGTGGTTACCAGCCAGCTGAGAGTCTGGCACTGGCCCAGGCTGTTGCTGGGGTTAGTGAGCCCTACATGGGATAAAAGAGCACCTGCAGGATGCTGACAGCTCTTCTAACAGCTAGTTTAACTAGGACTTAAAAGTGCTTCCCCCCCCCCCCCCCCCCAGCTCCACTCCATTTCGTACACTTCTGAAAATATATGTCAAGAATGCTCAGGTATGTGAATGATGGATATCAATGGAACAATAAGTAAACGGCAGTCATGATAGCCAGCATTTTAGCCCTCTGGCGTTTGCCTGCTGATGCTGAAAGTTTACCAAACTATCGAATCAGCCATTTAAAACAATAAGAACAATGGCAGCTAAAAAGAACACTTTGTGATGAATAACTGTTTTTAAGCAGCAAAGTAGGATTGCCATCAAACTTCCAAATTATCCAAATTTACCCCGAGAAAACCAAAGAAACTGCTGTATAATCTGAGGAAGAAAACAAAATGCTGTACAACGAAAGCCTAAAACGTTTAGCGTTCTTGATGTGTGTATAATCTTTGAAATAAAGTGCGTGTGTTCCCAAAATACAGAAAGTAACACTACACTATAAAATCAATACATTTCACTCGCCAAATTTTGTTACCAGTCACCATAGCGAGTAAAATATTCACAATTTTGAGGCTGAAAGACTTTTCCAGAACACTTTATTTGCAGCTTGCATGTCAGTAAAATATTCACAATTTTGAGGCTGAAAGACTTTTCCAGAACACTTTATTTGCAGCTTGCATGTCAGACCAAAAACAAGAGAAAATGCCTAGGTATTGATAGAAACTAAAGACGATGCAGATGCAATGCAATACAGTTGATCTAGAGAACTAATTTAATAAATAATAATAATAATGAATACTTATATAGCGCCTGTTCTCGGCTAGAGACCAAGCTCTAAGCGCTTTACAATCCACACTCGTTTACACAACGGGCTGCCTACCTGGGTAGTGCCGACTGAAGAGCTGCCAGCTGGCGTTTCATTCAGTCGTTTCCCGTGTCATCCAGTCAGTATCGTTCAATATCGTTCACTCAATTTCCTTACTTCATTCATTCATTCCATTTCTCACGCAGGTTGCATGCTATGTGTAACGTGTCATCCATACCAACTGCCAAACTGGCCTACTCTTCCGAAAGTTGGTAACGGGATTGTACGTGTGTGCAAGATGTTATGCGTGCGTTCACACACGGAACCTCGGTTTATAGTCTCATTCGAAGGACTGCATGGGAAATGGAGTCTAGTGGACATAACATGAATGTGGTTGACACTTATTTCAAGTGTTTGTACTATCGGTAATTCACTACATTAAAAAAAAAGTACTATAAAATGTGCTCAACCTGTGCAACTACTTCGTTGCTTCTTCGCAAGTTCAGTAACAACCCCCTTGTTTTGATGTTTTCTTTTTATGTGTGTTTCCACGCGCCTTATGGATTGGACTGAAGAATTCTCATGTATATTTTGTCTTCAGTTTGTAGGTACTGCAAGACAGAAAGAAAACATGAAGTAGATACATAATTGTTTTAAAATGACAGCAGATATGCGTTCAGTTCACACACACACACACACACACACCACACACACACACACACACACACACACACACACACACACACACACACACACACAGAGAGAGAGAGAGAGAGAGAGAGAGAGAGAGAGAGAGAGAGAGAGAGAGACAGACAGACAGACAGACAGACAGACAGACAGAGAGAGCCAGGGCGACAGAGAGAAAAGAGAGAGAGAGAGAGAGAGAGAGAGAGAGAGAGAGAGAGAGAGAGACATAGAGAAAAACAGACAGACAGAGACAGAGTAATGGTAGTAAGTGCAGACACTGTTGCACAGCCAGTTACAGCAGTTGTTGGAATTACGTTTAAAACGAGCGCTGCTTGAGGTTGGAATTTGTCGCCCATGTACCCTCAGTTTGGTAGAGTCCTAACAGAGAACGGAGTACGGGTTGACGTGAAACACATCAAGAAATCGGACGCCTTACATTCTACGAGGTGCATGGAGATGAACTTGTTAGGGGGTCCTTTCCCCCTTTTTTTGTATCCAAACTCTCTCTCTCTCTCATATCTGTATTTCCGTTTTTTGCCCCACTTATCCCCTCTCCCCTGCTCTCACTACCACTCCCCCCCCCCCCCCCCCTCCCACGGTATCTGTCCCTTTACTACATGCTCTCCTATCAGATGGTGATAAATCAAGATGGAATATATTCGCCCAACAACCAGTCGATCCACTCAACCAACTCAGTATTTGACAAAGCAACTACATTCAAACTAACGAACTAACTAACCGACTGACTGATCAAGTAAGTAATTAATGAACTAACGGACTGTCTACCTAACTAACCAGCCAGCCAGCAACCAACCAACCAACTAACCAACCAACAACCAACAGGCAAACTAACAAACTAACCAAGACTTCACCCAGGCATCACTATTTATCATACAGTAATGAGGGGTGGGGGTGGGGGGTGGATTAATGACGTAAAAACACACATTACGTCAACTAGTTTTGACGCCGACTTCCATGGTCAGCTGAGGAAGGTTTGCAAAAACCGAAAGCGCTTCTGTAAAATGCTTTGGGTGTTTTTTTAATTTTTTAAAAATTTTTTTATTTGAATTAACTAACTAACTAACTAACTGGTTGACTAACTTACTAAGTAACCAAGTTACCACTTAACGAACTGAGAATTCGTTTTAGAAAAAAAAAACTGTACCAAATAATTTACACACAAAATTTATTCAACGATGTTCTTTGCTGGAAAATAAAAACAGACAAATGCCACCCCCCCCCCCCCCCCCCCCAAAAAAAAACAACAACAAAAAAACAAAAAAAAACACACACACACAAAACAACAACAAAAAAAACAAACAAAAAAAAAACAACAACAACAAAAAACAAAACAAAACAAACAACAACAAACAAACAAACAAACAACAACAAACAACACAAAAAATCTCATTTTCTTTCTTCATCTCTTCCATGTGAATTCTCATTTATTTCAACTGCTTCTCTTTATTTCCTTTTTCTTTTTAAATCTTGATAGTACATGCGCATCCATGTCAGTTCTGGCCACGCACGTGTCAAATGGCTTTCAATCTGTCTGTCTCGTCGAACACGCAACAGCAAACTTGGTCCTTTGCACACAGAGGATTCGGCGTGTTAGGGAAGGGAGGAGTGGGAGAAGTCAGTGAAAGGTGTTAATGCCTAGCGTGCCTGAGGAGCCGGTGAAATAAGGCTTGTGCTTTCCCTTGTCCCTGGATGTCACTGGGAGTTATTCACGCTGCATTTCCTTGATGATGGTTGTTTACCAGTGCACGTGCGCATTCGTGCACGCGTGCTGTGTGTGTGTGTGTGTGTGTGTGTGTGTGTGTGTGTGTGTGTGTGTGTGTGTGTGTGTGTGCGTGCGTGCGTGTGTGTGTGTGTGTGTGTGTGTGTGTGTGTGTGTGTGTGTGTGTGTGTGTGTGTGTGTGTGTGTGTGTGCATGTGTGTGTGCATGTGTGCGTGCGCGCGCGTGCGCGCGCACGCGCGCGCGCGCGCGTGTGTGTGTGTGTGTGTGTGTGTGTGTGTGCGTGTAGAGGTCGGGGTGGGTGGTGGGGCTTGCACATGACAGATTTTTTTCCCCTTTTTAACAAGCATTCTTTTCCCCTCCTTCCCAATTTCCTCCTCCCTCCCTCCCCCTCCCTTCCCCCACCCCTCTCTCTCTCTCCATTGCATGTCAGAGGCATACAGACAGGCAGACAGACTGACTGACAGACAAACGAAGGGACGGACAAAAAGATACAGAGACAGTTTAGACAAACAAACAGAAAAAGACAGACAGATAGAGGGACATACGGATTCACTGGCTTTACTTACACAAACCAAAGACCATACACTTAGAGCAACACCTCGACAGTGAACCA
>CM031610.1:50449080-50459080 GCA_018398815.1 Conus ventricosus | reverse complement strand
TAAATAATACATTGTTGAGTGAAAAGGAAGTAGGGTGGAATTGGGAGCAGGTAGAAGAGGGGTAGTGTAAGCAGTTCAAGAAGAACAGATGAATAACCATTCTTCCACCTTCCCTCCCCATCTCTTCTCCTCCAAGACCTTCCGTGCTGCCTGTCCTGCTACAGAACCCCTAAGCAAAAGATTATTCAATCGGACTTAACACTGGACACAACACGCGGCTATCTGCAAACAGGATCTGTAATGTTATATCGTGACTGCGCCACATAAAGTAACGACAAAAACAGCAACACGTGAACAACAACAAAACACCCCCGACACCTCAACGGGGAACCACAGCATTATGAACGATCGCTGAATATTTATCACCGATCCTTGCAAGGATTTAAAGGATATATGAGCTGTTATAAAGCGCATGAGAGGTTGTTGTCGACACAATGGAACCAGCACATCTACCGGTTGTCAAAGGCCTGTGAAACCATCGGCCCTCGTGCACGCCGGAGGTATCGCTCTGATCAAAGATGGGAAAGTAACTTAAACCGAAACTATGCATGGGGAAAATTTCACTGAGACTCCGGTGTTTTTTGTTTATTTATTTATTCTTTTGTCATGGGAAACATCGCATGGAGGTATACGGTGAAAACAAAATAAAGGGAGAGAGAGGAGGGACAGAGGAGGGAAGAGATGGAGGATAGGAAGTGAGAAATGGATGAAAGGTGGGAAGTGGCGACAACACGAGACTGGACTCTCTCTCTCTCTCTCTCTCTCTCTCTCCTCTCTCTCTCTCTCTCTCTCTCTCTCTCTCTCTCTCAATAAATAAATAAATAAATAAATAAATAAATATATAAATAACCCCAAACCCAAGTCCTTATGCCCTCAATTTCCAGAAAGAAATGTGAAAAACTGTCTTGGCACAGAAATATTTCCTTAAGTGACAGACTTTGCACTATAGGGTAAGCACGGCTATAAATCAGTCTAACCGTCTATCTTCAGATATAATAATTATATATAGAAAACATGGCGTTCTTCAGGAAAGGAGTGTCTAATCTCCATCTGTGTCTGCATTTAATTCGCTGTTACAAAGACAGTTTCTGAGAAATTCTCTTGATTTTGATCCAAACACATGCCATGACGTTTGTCAAATGCTAAATACGCCATGACGTTGTCAATGAAGATACGCCATGACCGTTTGTCAAATGCTAAGATACGCCATGACCGTTTGTCAAATGCTAAGATACGCCATGACCGTTTGTCAAATGCTAAGATACGCCATGACCGTTTGTCAAATGCTAAGATACGCCATGACCGTTTGTCAAATGCTAAGATACGCCATGACCGTTTGTCAAATGCTAAGATACGCCATGACCGTTTGTCAAATGCTAAGATACGCCATGACCGTTTGTCAAATGCTAAGATACGCCATGACCGTTTGTCAAATGCTAAGATACGCCATGACCGTTTGTCAAATGCTAAGATACGCCATGGCCGTTTGTCAAATGCTAAGATACGCCATGACCGTTTGTCAAATGCTAAGATACGCCATGACCGTTTGTCAAATGCTAAGATACGCCATGGCCGTTTGTCAAATGCTAAGATACGCCATGACCGTTTGTCAAATGCTAAGATACGCCATGACCGTTTGTCAAATGCTAAGATACGCCATGACCGTTTGTCAAATGCTAAGATACGCCATGACCGTTTGTCAAATGCTAAGATACGCCATGACCGTTTGTCAAATGCTAAGATACGCCATGACCGTTTGTCAAATGCTAAGATACGCCATGACCGTTTGTCAAATGCTAAGATACGCCATGACCGTTTGTCAAATGCTAAGATACGCCATGACCGTTTGTCAAATGCTAAGATACGCCATGACCGTTTGTCAAATGCTAAGATACGCCATGACCGTTTGTCAAATGCTAAGATACGCCATGACCGTTTGTCAAATGCTAAGATACGCCATGACCGTTTGTCAAATGCTAAGATACGCCATGACCGTTTGTCAAATGCTAAGATACGCCATGACCGTTTGTCAAATGCTAAGATACGCCATGACCGTTTGTCAAATGCTAAGATACGCCATGACCGTTTGTCAATGCTAAGATACGCCATGACCGTTTGTCAAATGCTAAGATACGCCATGACCGTTTGTCAAATGCTAAGATACGCCATGACCGTTTGTCAAATGCTAAGATACGCCATGACCGTTTGTCAAATGCTAAGATACGCCATGACCGTTTGTCAAATGCTAAGATACGCCATGACCGTTTGTCAAATGCTAAGATACGCCATGACCGTTTGTCAAATGCTAAGATACGCCATGACCGTTTGTCAAATGCTAAGATACGCCATGACCGTTTGTCAAATGCTAAGATACGCCATGACCGTTTGTCAAATGCTAAGATACGCCATGACCGTTTGTCAAATGCTAAGATACGCCATGACCGTTTGTCAAATGCTAAGATACGCCATGACCGTTTGTCAAATGCTAAGATACGCCATGACCGTTTGTCAAATGCTAAGATACGCCATGACCGTTTGTCAAATGCTAAGATACGCCATGACCGTTTGTCAAATGCTAAGATACGCCATGACCGTTTGTCAATGCTAAGATACGCCATGACCGTTTGTCAAATGCTAAGATACGCCATGACCGTTTGTCAAATGCTAAGATACGCCATGACCGTTTGTCAAATGCTAAGATACGCCATGACCGTTTGTCAAATGCTAAGATACGCCATGACCGTTTGTCAAATGCTAAGATACGCCATGACCGTTTGTCAAATGCTAAGATACGCCATGACCGTTTGTCAAATGCTAAGATACGCCATGACCGTTTGTCAAATGCTAAGATACGCCATGACCGTTTGTCAAATGCTAAGATACGCCATGACCGTTTGTCAAATGCTAAGATACGCCATGACCGTTTGTCAAATGCTAAGATACGCCATGACCGTTTGTCAAATGCTAAGATACGCCATAACCGTTTGTCAAATGCTAAGATACGCCATGACCGTTTGTCAAATGCTAAGATACGCCATGACCGTTTGTCAAATGCTAAGATACGCCATGACCGTTTGTCAAATGCTAAGATACGCCATGACCGTTTGTCAAATGCTAAGATACGCCATGACCGTTTGTCAAATGCTAAGATACGCCATGACCGTTTGTCAAATGCTAAGATACGCCATGACCGTTTGTCAAATGCTAAGATACGCCATGACCGTTTGTCAAATGCTAAGATACGCCATGACCGTTTGTCAAATGCTAAGATACGCCATGACCGTTTGTCAAATGCTAAGATACGCCATGACCGTTTGTCAAATGCTAAGATACGCCATGACCGTTTGTCAAATGCTAAGATACGCCATGACCGTTTGTCAAATGCTAAGATACGCCATGACCGTTTGTCAAATGCTAAGATACGCCATGACCGTTTGTCAAATGCTAAGATACGCCATGACCGTTTGTCAAATGCTAAGATACGCCATGACCGTTTGTCAAATGCTAAGATACGCCATGACCGTTTGTCAATGCTAAGATACGCCATGACCGTTTGTCAAATGCTAAGATACGCCATGACCGTTTGTCAAATGCTAAGATACGCCATGACCGTTTGTCAAATGCTAAGATACGCCATGACCGTTTGTCAAATGCTAAGATACTTATTTCCCAAAACAATTGTATTTACTTTTTGTGAACTTTTTAAATCCATAACAGTGTTTACAATTTATTTGTGAGCAAAATGATTAAACATGTTTCCTTTTTGAAGTGTCTCTACAGTGTTTTTATCTATGATAATTTCAACGTATCTACAAAGGCTTGGAGATAGGGCGTTCCTATTATTCATTGTACAACACGTTACATCTAACACTGTCAAATTATTGTTTTGTTGTCCCACACGAATTCAAAGAATATTTTTCAGGAAAAGGTTTTATCAATTTGGTGCTAGATTAGGAAGCCGAATTCAACACTAATTTAGTTTTCAAAAAATGAGACTTTAGTGCTGCCACCTTATCCCAAAATGTATATATTCTTTTAGCCTAAATTTCAGTGTCTTAACTTCTGATATTGACACGTTCACCTCCACTAGTCTGTTTTTTTTTATTTGTTGTTTTGTTTTAAACCAGAGTCCTAGACTGTTAATTTTTAGGACTTCTATTGCATATATTGTTATGTACATGTTTTCCTGCTGAATGTTTTCTTCCTGTGAACCAGGCACTCAAGCTCTTGGGAAAGGTGGGTGGGCTGGGATAAGTGGGACCGGGGAGGTGGGGGTGGGTGGGAGGGGGGGGGGGGGGTTGAGGAAGAGCCAGGAGTCCAGACTGACATTTGGGCTGGATGTATTTTCAATACCAAGCGAGGATTTTGGCGTATGACACGTTTAGGTTGGAAATCATAGGATCATATTCGCAACATCCGTGTATCTAAAAAATTATTGACATTTTCTCCTTTACACATTTTCCATTATTTTCTCAATCAGTGATCCACATATTTCTTCATGTTTCAGAAATAGATGTAATTTTTTGCTATGCCTTTTCATTTTTTTTAGTTGTTTACCCATGACAACGTGCGTACATGCATGCATTTCCATATATTTGGTATATATCAGCCATCATGTTTCACAGATTTAATTGAAAAAGCTTGTATTATATTCCCCTGTGGTTGTGAGTACCTATGCAGCAGACAATTGTTCCAGATATTGCTTTATACAAATGGCCCTTTATCATTATTGTTATCATTATTATCATGAAAAGAGGCAATTGCTCCATCAGGCGGTGGGAAGAGAATGGTCAGGGCAGGAGCTTTATGGTACATTCATGTTTACTGTTGACGTCCACCTCGGGTGATAGCTGGTTTACAACACTGAATGATACGGGCAGGAGTGGGAGGTGGAGTGAGGTATGGCGAGGTGGAAGGGTAAAATGGGAGGGATATGACCACCCCTGGAGAGTGGAGACAGGTGACCTACCTCTCACCAAGCAAACCACCAGAACAACATCACATTTACCAATTTTCATGTTGTCTTCAGAGGTCTAGCTCAAAACATTTCATCAGCTCAATCTTGCACCAGTTGAGCTGTTAGGGCACCCAGTTTGGGAGCACAGCAAGAAGAAGGGGAGGGGAAGCGGGTGAATGGGAGAAGGGCAGCAGAGGTAGGAAAGTGGGAAGAGGGGCAGGAAGTATACCATTGAAATTCTAGGTGTTTTCCATGCGCACGAGCATTGTATTATGACTGACTGCCTCTACCGTGGATGTGTCACTGACAAACGCTCGTATAATCACAGCCTACTTCCCGTGCAGGGCTTTTCTCTGCCTTTCGGTTTCCAGTCATCTAGAAAATGACATCAGCGAGCAGAACAATGAATGTTTTGTTTGGTTTGAAGCCACCCTGAGGCGTAATATGTGTGCAGAAAGGGACGGCTGCCTCTTTCATTTCTTCATCGGCGGCGCTCTCACTCAGGAAACATCAGCACGGGGTCCATTACGTCTTCTGCCAATATTCACCCACTGCCCCTCCGGAAGAATTAATTATTTGACGTTCTTTTAACCTTCAAGTAGGACAAGGGAGCTGTCAAAAGAGATTACATGTAGTTTTTGATCAGGTGAACAATCATAGCAAGACTTTTAAGAAGCGTTTTGGGGTTCCAAGGAAACAGAGTATCGTCTGTGATATGGAGTGCCAGCCCAAATGAAGGGCAGTTTGCCCGGATGACTTTTGTTGTTGTTGAATTTTAAACCCATGGCTTTCATGACCCTGACTGTATGCACTTTATGAATAGGAAAAAAAAAGGGAAATCTGGTAAAACTTTGAGACTATTAATTATATTTCAGTCTCTAGTTTTCATGCTCAGTCTCGCACAAATCACAAAGGAAAAAAAAACTACTCCTACCTCATAACGGTTTTGTTCTCTAGTCATTAGTTCTCTTATGAAATGAAATTCAATCATGAGTGTTCATAACAAATAAAAAGGTATAGCCTGATTCTTTTCAATCATCAGTGTCCATAGCACAAACCACTAAGAACATTTGGTAACACATCATGACCGTTTTATTTCCTGATCAACAGTGTCCATGTTAATTGCAGCAAAAATATCCAGAAGAAAGTTGGTAAAACCAACATAAAGCTTTTCTTTCCTGCGTCCATGTTCGCTTATACAAACAAGGGAGAAAAACTGGATGAGACCTCATAAATATTGATTTTATTTTTCAATCACTGGCAGAGTTTGAACCGTGAGCCTGTGCGCATGTTTTGCAAGTAACATGCAAATCTTTATCTAAGGGTTAACCACCATCTCTCTCCCCTCGTTCATTCAGTAGCGTGCTTAGAAACCGGTGCCAACACTGAGTCAGAGCTGGCAATGCCGAAAACCACCGACATGCCTGAGTAGTAGGGCAGTGTCTTCTCGAATGGGCTGCTTCCTAACGGCCTGATATTGATTGCTCCCTGTGGACTGCCAGTATGGAGACTGAGAAAGGACGGCATGGGTGTGGCTGTGCATGGAAAGGCTGGAACGGGCAGCGTTGGTGCAACGCCAGTAAGAGTGCAAAGAATATCACACGCGTGGGCACACACACACACACACATACACATACACATACACACACGCACGCACGCACATGCACACACACACACACACACACACACACACACACACACACCACACACACACACACACACACACACACACACACACACACATGCACACACGCAATCTTTTTCATTGTCGCAACAAAGTTCAAGCATCACTTCATTGCACTAAAGTTGAAGAAAGCATGTGCTGTGTTTTGTGGTGCACCTGCCTTCTGATCTGATGGAGCAACCATTAAACTCAGCTTTGCTGCACATGTCATTACTGCACCGACATCCATTACGTGTGTGCATTAGTGTGGGCAGGTGCGCGCGCGCGCTGTGTGTGTGTGTGTGTGTATGTATGTGTGTGACGGATCGAATTATTATGATGAATCCTCTAGTTTTGCGCTTGCAGCATGCACCACTTCACTTGGGGGAATATGGCCACGTTACATCTCGTTGTAGAAAAGTTTCAAACGTTTTGAAAGTCTCTGCTTAACCTGATTAGGATTAGATGGCTCACATATTCACACACACACACACACGCACGCACGCACGCTCGCACGCACGCACGCACGCACGCTCGCACGCACGCACGCACGCACACACGCACACACACACACACACACACACACACACACACACACACACACACACACACACACACACACACACACAGTGCCAGCAAACAAGGACTCTGGAACTAACATCAGGGCAAACAGGTTAAAACGAAGAAATAACAGAGGAAGGGGAGAAATCACCGTGATAATTATTGTTTAAACAGTTGCGCCCTCAGGCAAAGCTAAACATCTTCAGGAAGTTCATTAGATGGCACAGTATCGCATGCTAACAATGCCCCTCTTCCTCCGTCTGTGTTCTCCCTTCCTCCCTCCGTCCCTCCGTCTGTCTGTCTGTCTGTCTGTCTGTCTCTCTCTCTCTCTCTCTCTCTCTCTCTCTCTCTCTCTCTTCCACCTCTTTCTCTCTTCTTGAGAGCCCTAGGATCCCCAACATCGATAGTTAAGGGTGTTATCTTTGTACACACAGGAAGTGTGGAAATGGATGGCAATAACAGCTTCTGTCCAATCTTCTTTTTTTTCAAACATGTTTTGTGGTTTATAGAAATAACAAAGAAGCCTAAAGGCTTTATTTAGCAGCATAACACATGGATGGATGTACATGGCGACATGTGTGGAGTGATGGGGATGGGGAGTGGGGAGGGAGGGGGGGGGGGGGAAGGGGGAGGCTAGGCAGATGGTACAGGAGGAAGTTTTGATTTTCCAGACAGAGGCTGCATCCTCTCTCTCTCTCTCTCTCTCTCTCTCTCTCTCTCTCTCTCTCTCTCTCTCTCTCTCTCTCTCTCTCTCTCTCTCCCCCCCGCGACTCCCTAGCCCCAATCTCACTCTTTCTCTGTGTTTCTGTGTCTGTTTATCTCTGTCTCTCTCTCTGTGTTAGTTTCAAATTTAACGTCTATCCACTCTAGGTGATATTAGGGAGAAAAAAAAATTCCCCATCAACCCCAAAACAAACAAAGCAAACCCTAATGATAAAGCTAGAAAACTACAAATAATTTTGATCTGGGAAACAACAAAGCAGCCGGTCCAGACGGGTTTTCGGGAGAATTTTATAAATATGCAGACCCAGAGGTTGGATATTTTTAAAGAAGTACTTCAATACATTATTTGATTCAGGTACTTTTCCACTTGGGTGGTCAGAAGCCATCATACAGCCAGTATTTAAGAAAGGTGACATGAATTCACCGGATAATTACAGAGGTATTTCCTTATTGAACGTTTGTGGAAAGCTTTACAGTTATATTTTAAATAAGCGTTTAATTTCTTGGATAGAGGACAACAAATTGTTAAACGAGGCCCAAGCTGGATTTAGACACAAATATAGCACAATTGATCACATATTTACACTCTTATCATTAATTCAGAAACAGTTTGGCAGTCATGGAAAGTTATATTGTGCATTTATTGATTTCAAAAAAGCATTTGATTTTGTTGATAGATGCTGTTTATGGTCCATTCTAAGAAAAAACGGCATCGGAGGTAAAATGTATAAAGCTATTCAAAGTATGTATAACATTGTCAAAGCAAAAGTTCGTGCTGGTAGTGAACTTACAGATGTTTTCATGTGCCCCAAGGGATTAAAACAAGGAGATAATTGTAGTCCTGTTTTATTTTCCCTGTTTATCAATGAGTTGGCTAATGACAATAATCAAAAAGGAAAACATGGCATAACACTTACACCTGAACAAATACAAATACTGATTCTGCTTTTTGCTGACGATGTGATTTTGTTGTCGTATACTGTAATTGGTTTGCTGCAGCAACTAAATATTTTATGTAACACTGCGAAAAGACTTGGACTGATAGTAAAAATGGATAAATCTAAAGTGGTTGTCTTTAGAAAAGGTGGCCATCTTGCCGCTCGTGAAAAATGGCTTTACGATGGACAGTATTTAGATATTGTTAACCAGTACAAGTATTTGGGTGTAATTTTTTCAACAGGTGTGTCCTTTTCGTATGCGTTAAGGGACATGGCTGACAGAGCAAAGAAAGGTGTAATTGGTATACTACGACTACTTTGGTCCCTCGGTAATCAATCTCCTCAACTGTTTTTCAAGCTTTTTGACTGCCAGATACAACACATACTTACATACGGTTCTGAAGTATGGGGCCTTAGCGCTGATTATTCAATCATTGAACAGGTGCATTTATTTGCGATTAAGAGATTGTTAAACGTCAGTGTGAAGACACCAAATGTGCTTGTGTATGGTGAAACGGGAAGGTTTCCATTGTGTATAAACATATATGTTCGAAATATAAATATTGGTTATCCCTAACAAAAATGTGTGAGGATCGCCTTCCTCGAAAATGTTATAATATGCTCTGTAATCTTCATTACAATAATAAGAACAACTGGGTAACTACTATTTGTTTCACTCTGTATCGTCATGGTTTCGGATTTGCGTGTGAACACCAAGGAGTTGGAAATGAGAAAATATTTCTGGCTGAATTTAGACAACGTTTGATCGACTGTTATGTCCAAGGCTGGAATAGCAAGATTAATACGAAAGAGCGCTATTCGTTTTATTCTTTATTGAAACAAAACCATTGCCTCAGTAATTATTTACTTGTTGTAAAAAGTAGTACCTTAAGAAAATATTTAACGCGAATGAGACTTGGTGTTTCACCGTTAAAGTGCCACGCAAACCGTTTTTGTGAAGCAACGCGTGACTGCTTTGACTGCCCGAACTGTCAAAATACATATGAATCTGAAATACATTTCATGTTCATTTGCCCCGTATATCAAACACTCAGAGAGCAATATGTACCGCGAAAATTCTACAATCAACCCTCTATGTTCAGACTAGCGCTGCTGCTATCCAGTCCTAGTCACTTATTCGCAGTCGTTTCTTACATA
>CM031610.1:50441580-50446580 GCA_018398815.1 Conus ventricosus | reverse complement strand
CACACACACACACACACACACACACACACACACACGCACGCACGCACGCACGCACGCACGCACCCCCCCCCCCCCACCACACACACACACACAGAGTGCCAGCAAACAAGGACTCTGGAACTCACATCAGGGGCAAAAACAAAGAATTAAGAAAACAAGAGAGGAAGGGAAGAAATCACCGAGAGAACGGGGAAAAGCTCATTCTACCCCACTTGCTCCTCCACCAAGTTTTTGGCGAAAGATGGCCTAAAAGCCGCCTTTCCCTGTTCTCTGACAAGTAAGACTTCAATAACCAAAAAATAACGATTATCTACAAACAGACATACTGTGTAGGGTTATCCGTTTTTAATACTAATTTACAAAACTTACTTGTCTTTTAAAACTAAGTTATATTTTTGACATAAAATCCGCACACTTATTCTGACTAATTTCTACCTACAAAACTATTTGTAACAGACAGGCTGACGCGAGGCTGAAACCTGATCGCTTAATTTACGGCTGGCGCAGACGAGCGACCTTCGTTCACACAGCGCACGGCCCGCTTACAAACTGCGACCAAAAAATCAATAAAGCGGGAGACTGGGCTTGCCAGGTGAGGGGTGGGGGTGGGGGGGTGTATTCATTTCAGGTTGACAGCGACACCTGGCGGCGCGTTAGCGAATGTTCTAGACTGTCACGTGTCACTCCCCCTTTGTGGCCGCCATTGTTTACCAGACTACTTCACAAGAAGGTTGTGTTTTGACTGTGCTTCGGGGTGACAACTGTGTTTTAGTTGTGTTTTATTTTAAAATGGCTAACATGTTTACTAAAGAACAAACTCTTGCTATTCGAGGCCATAAGTTTACTTTAACTGCATGTTAGAGTATTTGTTGAAAAGAATTAGGTGAAGCATAACTTTGGAAATGAACGACTATCTTAAAGGTTTGTTGGTTTAAGGAAATGAAAACGTCGAAGGCAATATTGTTGGCCAAGATATAGACAATTTCGATACGTTTTTGACTATCGATGAGATGGCTCCTTATCTAAGAAATGGCGCTGCATTGTTGAAAGTTGGCCGAGCCTTTAATTGCTAGTTGACGGCCTACCTAAGGACTTTGCACTATCCGATTACTTACTACGTGGCCGGACATGACGATTTTCGGATCACGCCATGGGCTGATGTCACGGCCGGCCAATCACAAGACTAGATAGAATCAGCTGATTAGTAGTGACGACATTTCCGCCCAGCACTTGTTGTTTATTTTTCCCAGTGCTGTGGTGGTGTGAAGACGGTGCTTTTCTGCGAGAGAAGTGTTTGCATATGGCACAAAATATAGCTGCAGTTTCATAAGACAGTGTGGATTCTGTGTTAGAAAAAGTTCTTGAATCACAAATACCTTTTAACAACTTTATAGATTAAATTATTTGGGTGTGGAAGACATGGAATCAGCTACAACTTTTCAACAAGCTCAAAATCTCCCATTACCGCTGCCAACACCAACGGAATTGTGGACAGAGGAAGAAAAGAATGCTTTACATGAAAATATAAGATACTTTGAAAAATGATTGAAGCAGCTCGTAAAGCAACGGTTAATGCTGGCAAGTTTTGTGAACTACTGACGATTGGAATGACGCGGTTTTAAAACAGAAACAGCTATATATAACCACCTGTCTGTCAAGTTTTCTAGACTACTGTGACGGGCTTCTAAAAATAGTAACGGTTACGCTGTAACCGCCTGGCTAGCAGCGAAGGCTAGGCTGTTGAGGCCACAGGGACGACCTAACAGCGTGCAGGCCTGCGTGGGGGGTTTGGACTACTGACGATAGTATGACGGGCTTCTAAAAATAGTAACGGTTACGCTGTAACCGCCCGGCAAACTTGCTTCAACGTCCTGCACACCTCCTTTTCAGGCTGCCTTCGGGTGGCCGCCGATAGAACTGAAACAGATCCTGTGATTATTGATTTAGGACTCTGATAGGTGCTTTCGGTGGCTGTCTTGAATTTACGACGTTCAAGTGTGAACAAAGAACAAAAAGCCCCCTTCACTTTTCCCACAACACTGTCCTGTCTATTGTGTGTTCGTTTGTTGTTTGTTTGTTTGTTGTTTGTTTGTGTGTGTGTGTTTTGTCCTACCCTACGCACGCACATCCCCCCACCCCCCACCCCCACCCCACGCACGCACGTCCCCCCACCCCCACCCCACGCACGCACGTTCCCTGTGTACACCACACACTCCTACCCCCAAGTCGCCCCAAGTTCTTAATTAAGTTTTTAATTAAGTCACCCCAAGTTCTTACTTAAGTTTTTAATTAAGTTACTTCAAGTTCTTAATAAGTTCTTGATTAAGTAACTTCTAAGTTCTTGATTAAGTCACCTCAAGATCATAACTAAGTCATCCTCTAAGTACAACCAAGTTCTTATTCAAGTTATCTTGTCAAAAAAACAATACATTCTATGTTTTTGTCTTAAATAGTAGATGTCTAATATAGTACACACACGCCTCAAAAAACGCGTCATCACTGAGAATATCTTGCTCGGCGTTCTCTGCGCGAGATCGGTCAGCATAGATCTTAATGAAGTTCTTACATCCTAAGCAACCGCATTGATTACAATTCTGGTCTATGGAAATGTCTTTTATAGACTCCATGTCTTTATTTATTGACTTCATCATTTTATAATACGCCATGATCTATTTTTATTAAAAAAATTTAAAATTAAGTTCTTAAAATATTATTCCATCTGAAATGGATCAAAATGATCTTTTGTTGTTGATGGTTCTGGCGTGCTGTTGCCTTCTGTATTTAGCGTTCAGATTTTTTTGATTGCGTTTGTTTGGCTGCCATTGTTTATATATTTTATAACAGTAATAACCGCCCCCAGCAGCAGCAAGGACGCCAAAAAATGGCAACAGTTTTAAGTTCAATATTCCATGAAGACTTTGGTGCTGTAGGCCTTGAATCACATGGAGTTTTTATAGCTGGCATTGAATCAACTTGTTCTGGCGTTGGCGGTGTTATGTTTTCATTATGAGTTATATTCTGTAACATTAATTTTTTTTGTCTGTTCCACTCTGCTAATTTTCTTCCTGCTTTAAACACGCCCAGGATGAGGATGCTGTTTCCTGGTCTCCACCAGATTCAGTGTTTTCTGCTGATTTTCTGGCTTGGTTACTGTGACGGGTCTCCGACGCCCCCCCCCCCCCCCCCCCCCCCCTCGTTATTAAAATATGATTTTCATATTCAGGGATGCAGGGGTTATAGACAGAAGTATTTACGCTTTCACAACCAAAATGCGCTCTCGCATAGGCACACGCACTCTGTCACTCACATCGGGCCCGCACAAAGGTGACGGGAAACCAATAACATTCATAGAAAATAATCAACTTTTATTCAACTTGACTCCGAGCCCCCACCCGTCACTACACAACACAACTATCTGTATCATACAACATGTAAACAGCATACAGACAATTTCATAAATCGCATCCCCTGTTCTTCAGTTATTCTTACTTAGCCAGGAAAGACAATATTCCACTATTCTGTTTGCACACTTATAACCTTAAGGGCAAATAAAATGTCTATAACTTGCCAGCATTTCCTTGGTTGACCGTCAGTTTCTCTCATCCACTGTACGACTACGAGCTGAAGCTGCCCACAACTGTTGTGTCCTCCCGATTGCCAAATCCCAGTTGGGGGACACTGGCAACGTAGTTTGAGTCGCACCCTCACGCCGAGTCTCCCGGACTCCACCGTACTTCGCCCTCTCCACGGAAAGGGCTCCTGTCGGCCTCTCCCACAGGTCTCCTCTGGCTGCAAACACCCCACCGTTGTCTGGCAGCTCCCTGTCTAGGCCCAACAGGCTGACACGTCTTGCTGTCGACCGTCCCCACACGGGAGACAATTCTTCTCGTCGTCGGCCCGAGGCTACAGCACCTCCACTGTCTTACGTCCCAACCCAGGAGACAACGAGGCGACAGCTAACCTCTGCTTCACGCTGTATTTTATCGAGCCCTCAGCAAGACGGGCGAGAGTTCACTTTCCCTTAAGTGAGTCACACACTTCCTGGTTTTCCAAGCACCTTATATTCGTTCTCAAAGAAAAGAGAGAACCCGAGTTTAACTGGCTCAACCAATGGAATCACTGGCACACACACATCACACGATTTGTACCAATAAATCCCCAAGTTATTTTTATTCCACCAATGGAATCACAAGTCACCTACACATACACACACACCACAGCTGCTAGCGCCAACAAAGACTTGGGCACCCAGTGGTTAATGCATAACCTCCTATTCAAACTCATGTTCGATTCCCCGAAGCTACCCATTGAACTAACAGCCTGGACCTCTCTTCCAGCCATGACTGATGCTTCAAGTATTTACTACCTCTATAGACAACAAGGCGCAAACCACTCGATAGGCCGCAGCCTTCCATCATTCCTCAGAACAGGGACGACTGAATGGTCGCTGTACTCTGCCGGCAGGCTGACGGTCACCTACCCGTGACGGTCACCTGACACGATCGCCTTCCTTTCAGGCCCACGGGAGGCCCAGTGAATAGCCAGTGCTCAAAGTGAACACTCTTCTCTACCCAGGACTGGCAGGTCGCCAACTCCTTGTCACTATCCCTACGGACATGCGAAACACTTCCCAGCACTCTCCCTCCTTCAGTATACGACTCGGGTATCCCCCCCTGGTGATGCCTGAATTCGCACCCTTGAAGACCCAAGGAACGTGCTCTCAACAACAGCAACTACCCTTAATTTGCCTAATGCTCGAGAACATTCGGCCGACTCATTACACCCCCGTACCTAAGAATGTTGTTCCAATCAACATTTCCTCCAGGACGAATGTTCTCAGATTGGATAAAACAACTCAACTGCATGGGTCAATATACAGTGCTACCCCTATGCTTCAAGACATCACTTCCATCAACATCTCTAACAGGATAATGTACCCAATTAAAAACACTAAATCAGTCAGATAGTCCATTGAATCACTCAGTCGTAAACTGCTTCAA
>CM031610.1:50432777-50441480 GCA_018398815.1 Conus ventricosus | reverse complement strand
TTTACTGGCCCCCGGGGGAATTTTATTCTTTTGGGGTCCTTTTTTCCTTTCTGTGCCCATTTTACTCAACAAGAATTTCTTTGGGTGTAGTTCATTATTGTTCCTACCTGGAGTCTGAGGTCAGAAGGTACATGTATAAACCAGTGCCAACACAAAGTCTACTTTTGATCTTGCTATTGTAAAAAAATCTTGGTACCTTTTTTTTACTTGAAGGTAAATCAACTGTAGAATTAATACATCCTCTAAATTGCTAAGTATTGTTTTGGGTGCATCAAAACCAGTAAAGGATCATTATGCTCGATCTCGTTTGTGCTTGCGAGCCTAGCAAACACCAAACTAAGTACGAACAGAGTCGTTTATTCGTTCTTTTCCTGCTTTAGTTAGGCCCTTAGAAGTGTCTAAGATAAATGTTGTCCATGCTGTTATGCTCTTGCTCTAGGGACCCGAGGTGAACAGCTGTGCCTGAAGAGAAAGATGTGTAAGGAGGATTCCAATCATACTTATACTTTCTGTGCACGCCCCAATAATAAGGGGTGCCTAAGCCATGATTAAGATCAGACTTTTTGTCTAAAGTTCTGTCTTGATGTTAATATTGAATTCGTTACAGATTCTTTTCAAAGCCTTCATGTCTAATTCTGTTGCTGAATGGATTAAACGGTTTGTCATTTGGTAAGGGCGCTGCAGTTCATCAAAATACGTCTAAAGGGTGAAAATAGAAATGAAATTTTATACCTGACCTCACCAAAGGATTGGGATGATTTAAATGATCAGCATACGATACTCCACACCCAGTTGATGCACAAACACAGCAAAGTTTAATTGTTCTGATAAAACTGCATCGGATGACTGAACCACACTTTTGCGATGTATCTTTTTTAACAGGGGGTTAAATATCTGCTTAAGGGGAGTACTTCCCTTTTTTATGAAAGGTGCAGTCTGGGTCACAGAAAAGTCGAGGGTGTCAGTTGTTATATTTTTAAGATTGTAGTGCGGCCCAACAGAATATTTTGCATCAGTATTTTTTGAATGCACTCATTTTTAATTTGTTTTAAAAAATGTTTGTAACAATAACAACTCAAGACCGCCCTTCGTTTTTAGAACATGCTATTAATAACGATGGGGAACCAGAAGGGTCCGCTCCATGAAATATTCTACAAAGTCGTATGGTTTAATAAAGCAAAGCCAAGGAGAATAATAAGATTAAAAAGTTAATAATAGAGGCCAATTAGTTAGCCAGTTAACCATACCTGATGGTTATTACGGGTTTTGCTCACTAAAAGAAGCAATGAGTAACTTTGACATTACTCTCAAAACTTAACAATGCAAATCTAAAAACAATGTTGACCTTCAAACCCGAAGAAGAAGAAGTAGGGTACTATTTTGATAAAGAGCTAGCTAAAATGTTAGGCTTACAACTGCCAAATCGGCCTGTTCATAGTTTTAGAGTTGCAGCAAAAAAAAACTACTATGAGGGAGAAAATCCGCTCGATCTTGCATTACATTCATTACTCTATATTTATTAGATGAGCTAAGCCGATGAAAACTTTTATGATGGAAGACCCTCAACTGTTTTAAGAGCTCTTCCGCAGGAAAGCTGCATATTCGATTTTTGAAAATTTTACAATTCCCTAATTTACAGTTTAAAAGATTAGTTTGGGGAGGGGCGGATCATTTAATATAAAAATCAAAGACAAAGCGGGGAAAGTTGTGAAATGTGATAACCTGCACATTGTTTTGGAAATAAAATAATACGTTACAAAAAATAATGTCGCGGGGCCAGAAGAAATCAGGAGTTACATTAGCGCCTGTAAGGTGTATACCTTAGAATTAAAAGACCTTGCAGATGTTGCGGACTTTGAACAAAATGGTGAGATAGGCGCTTTGTATGGTTTTGAGTACACTAAAGATGGTGATTATAAACGTAAAGAGGTTGGCGACAGCAAAAAGTTTCCTAAACAAAAACAACTGCGCAATCTAGAGGCAAATAATGTTGGCCAGTATGAATATAAAATAGTTCGAAAACCTGACCTCAAATGGCACTTAGAGCCATATTTAGAATGGGACATAAAATTTGAATTCATAAGCCCATTTACATATTTTAGCCGTCAAAAAAGTTTCAGAAAAGCATTCAACTCTGGCCCTTTACATGTAAGTCTTATGCCGGACGACAATAGTCGGAAAGAAATTGAAATAACGCCGTATGGGAAAAAACAGTACATCCTCCACAGAAAAGAAACAGTTGTAAAAAAAGCTTCTACAAAATTACAGTTCTTTCCAAGCAGAAAATTAGGAGACACGTTCACAATGATATTTGAAATTTCTGTCTTTAAAGATGTGGAGAGGGATGGGGTTGTGGGCGTTAGTGACGTCCTTATAAAAGGAATTAATATTAGCTGGCAAAACTTAGACGTTAAACGCCTTAACGTTACCATCGTCGTTCTTCACAATGGCGAGGATATTAAGATCATAACAACAAGCAACAAAATCAATGTTGACTTAAATAGAAACAATCTTACAGAACTGAATTGGATTAATCTTACACATTTAGGCCTCATAGGGTTTTATTATACTGAACAAGTTTTGACGGAGAGTATGATAAAAATAATAACTGGATTAGATTAAATTCTGTTATAAAACTATGGAGCAGTTAAACTTTATGACAAAAACCCCTCATTGTTCATTGATTTGTGGACAGACTGGTTGTGGGAAAACAATATTTATCCTCAACCTGTTACAAACAGTTTATCGTTATAATTTTAATCATATTGTGATTTTCTGTCCAACACTTAAATGGAACAAAGCATATCATGATAGAAGGTTTATATGGGCAGATGATAACATATTTTTAGTTAATCCCAGCAATAAACTGAGTGAATGTCTAGAAGCCTTTTTTAGATTGTTTGAGGAACGCAGACACTATTTATTATAGATGACTGCTCGGCAGAAAAAGACATAGTTAAAAAAAGAAACGCTTTGTCAAAACTAGCTTTCAGTGGAAGACATGCTGGGATAAGTGTGTGGATTTTATGTCAAAAATATAACTCGGTTTTAAAAGACTTTAGAGAACAGTTAAAGACTGTAGTTCTATTTCATATGAAAGACAGAGACTCATTTGATGAATGTTTGCGCGAAAATGATATTATTGAAAATGATCAGGAAAAACATAGGATTAAACAAAAACTAAAATCTGAAAAGTTTTGTAAATTAGTATTAAAAACGGATAACCCTACACAGTATGTCTGTTTGTAGATAATCGTTATTTTTTGGTTATTGAAGTCTTACTTGACAGAGAACAGGAAAGGCGGCTTTTAGGCCACTTTCGTCCAAAAACTTGGTGGAGGAGCAAGTGGGGTAGAATGAGCTTTTCCCCGTTCTCTCACCGTGATAATTATTGTTTAAACAGTTGCGCCCTCAGGCAAAGCTAAACATCTTTAGGAAGTTCATTAGATGGCACGGTATTGCATGCCACCAATACCCCTCTTTCTCCGTCTGTGTTCTCCCTCCCTCCATACAAATCTCTCTCTTCTCTCTCTCTCTCTCTCTCTCTCTCTCTCGGGGGGGGGGGGGGGGGTTCCTGTGGTACACGAAGTTGAGAGGACGCGTTTCGTTGCGCTCTTAATTTTTCTTCGTTTTCGCCTGCTTATTCTTTGTGTTCCACATTGACAGTCAGCAGGGAGTGTTGTGAGGTACCATGCCTTCACACCACTGACATTTAAGACCCTGTGTGTGGAGCGTTTGCTCAGGTATTGTTGTTTTCATGGCGAAACGGGCGAACTTTTTATCCGCCATGAGGATTTCAGTGTTGAAGATGAGGTTCACGCATGGACGGTGTTACCCTAGGTCTGCTACTATCCTTATTTGCTACGGACATTTGCTTCAACGGTGCGGCGATGTTGAGATGAACCCAGGACCTGTACATGCTAGGACAGACAGCAGGCGGCAAAACCCGTCTGGAGAGTGCTGGGAATACACGCAGAGACAGTGGACAAGGACTGGGTTCTGCTCCTGCTGCCTCTGCCTCCCGCCGGAACCTACTCTGAGGGATGTTGTGGCTATGTTGTCTGACTTGAACTGTAAGTCTGATCATGTGAGTGAAGACGTGAAGGACGTGAAGCAGTTGTGTGTGGAATTTGCAGAATGAACTGATTGATTTGAAACAGGAAATGTCCAGTTTAAAACATGAAAATGACCGGCTAAGAGATGAAAATACTAAACTTACTGGCAGGGTGGAAGCCTTGGACAGAAAGGTGGATGATTTGGAAGGTCGGTCAAAAAGAAACAATATTATAATACATGGCATTCCTCGTAGAGATAATGAGACTTGCAGAACTGTGAGGAATTGGTGACAGATATGCTTACTGACAAAATGGATATTACAGATGATGTTCTTTTTGACCGGTGCACCGTGTAAACGCGAAAGCCAAACTCACAAATAGTTGCACGTTGCACGTTTTTCAAAGAATAAAGAAAAAATTATGAAAGCAAAACAGAAACTGAAGGGCACTGAAATTTTTGTGGCTGAAGACTTTTCTTTCCGAGTCAGGGAGACGAGAAAGAAGCTCACCGCACATTTAAAGTCCGCTCGGTCACAGGGCAAAAAAGTCACTCATGGTATATGACCACATTGTAATTGACAGTAGAAGTTCGGTTTAGATGTCAGTGACAACCTGGTAGAGTTAGGATAGGATTCCGGCCGGCCCAGTCAGAGGAAAATGCCCCTTTGGCAAAGTCAAAGGGAGGCGAAATTCAAGTTGCCACCGCACGAGATGCATATTCCGACTTTACGTGCTGGCACTTTAACTGGGTCAGTGAACGATTCCGCCTTCATGGAGATAGGCTTAAGCGACGAAATCCCGTGCAGTTTGTCACTGACATCGGTGTTGACGGCAATGTGTTGAATTTAGATGACACACGATCGGATGATGTGTTAACTGTGAAAAGGATGGATTTAAGTTTTGATCACCATGTTTCGTGCGATTTGTATTCTGTTGTACATAATGATGCCATGTTACCTACAGCAAACAGTGGTGTACATCAGGATCATTTGAGTGTTTTAGAGAGAACGTGTGTGGAAGGGCAGGGAGACTGCAGTGGTGAATGTATTCAAACTGATGAAATAAATGAAAGTGTTGTATGTGGAAGTACGGGTGAAAGAAAGAAGGGTGATGGTTTGCACTTTTGCATGGGACTGGTTGTGTCGATGACTCTGTGAATATTGATAGTAATTGTATTACAGAAAATGAAACTTGTGGACATGGTGGTGACTGTGTGACTAGTCATGGATATGTCACTCAGAATGTGTTGGCTGCATGGATTACACGTCCACACCTGTGGCCTCCTCTGTAAATAAATACAATAAAACGGAAAATATTTGTCGTCTTCATAAGGATGCTCGCACATATAGTGATAAAAGTATGAAAAGTCATACAGGTCAAAATGTACATAAACTCGTAAACAATGTGTCACTTCTCCACTGGAATGTTTGTGGTTTAATTCGTAAATTACGTGACAGAGATTTTATTAAGTTTATTTCTTCTTTTGATTTTGTCTGTTTGGTTGAAACCTTTGCTGAATCGTTCGAGTTGAACATTTTTCCGGAACATGAACTGTTTGTAAAACCGGCAGTAAGACTACGAAACAGGGTCGGTGTTCAGAGGATTGGTCTGTATGGTACGGAAAAGTCTTCTGCCATATATTAAACAAGTGGATTGTGACTTTCAGTATGCAATGCTATTTATGTTTTGATAAAGATTTTTTTGGTTTTAGTAAGAATGTTTTGCTCGTATGTGCGTATGTCCCTCCGGAAAATGCACCTTTTACACCATGTGTGGTTTCGATAATGGTATTGAATTGTTGGAAAATTGTGTTGTCAATAATTTAATGTCTTTTGTTGATGTAGAATTACTATTTTGTGGAACATGAACGCAAGAACTTCTAATGTTTCTCCAGAATTTGTATGCGAAAGTGATTTATACGTAAACTATGTCAAGGAGGTTTAACAGTAAACATGAAAGATGTCTCAAGATAAAGTATTAAATTTGTATAGGAAGAAATTACTTAGCATGTGCACTGTTTGGGACTGACAATTCTAAATGGAGTATGTAATGGCGACCTTGAAGGCCGTTTCACGTACATATCTGATGTAGGGAGCAGTGTAAAATGACTACTTTTTAGCATCGTTCAACTTTTCGAATTATTGTATGAAAGGATTACGCTTAATGTAATGAAAGATATGATTCTGATCACTTACCACTAGTGCTGATGTATTGGAATGCAGACTGATCAAATACATAACAATTTTGCTCCTAGTTTGCAGAATAGTGAGTTCATTGTTCAGTATTGTTGGAATTCAGAATATGGTCAACAGTTTTACGTATCTCATGAATTCACCAGGGTTTTAGAAACATTGAAAGCAGCTGAAAACCTTATTTGTGAAGACGTTAACCAAGCGTTGTCTATATTAATACAACTGTCAAAGAACAAGCTGAAGTATGAGGAAAACTAAACAAGTAAACAAGAATTTCGAACAGGGTTGGTTTGATCATGAATGCAGGGTAGCCCAAAAGTAAACTACGTAATTATTCAGAGTTTTTTTTTTTAAAACATTGGATAAAGATGATAGAACAGAGTTCTGTATTAGCAAGAAGGGAGTACAAAAATATAAATAAAAGAAAAGAGAAAGAATACAATGATTCTTTTCTGAGTGATCTTATGTCTTCAGTTATAAAAATCAGCAATTATTCTGAATACTATACACAAGATATCAAGAAAGAAAACACAACCTGTAAATAGCATTTCAGTACAAGACTGGTTCTTATATTTTAAAAAATGTGTTAGAAAAGGTGAGCAAGAGTCCACAGTGATCAATGAGGCAATACATTGTGAAGACAATACATATGATAGACCAATTTCCAGAGAAGAAATATTACTAGCGATTAGAAAATTGAAAAAATGGTAAAAAGTGCTGGACCTGATGGTATTATTGGAGAGTTTTTCAAGAATTCTGGTGAGTTTGTCGTAAACTTTTATGTAAATGTTTAACTTTCTGTTTGACACCAGCATTTATCCCGAGGATTGGAAAGAATCCATAATATTGCCCTTGTTTAAAAAGGGTGATGCAAATGATGTAGACAATTATAGAGGCATTTCTTTATGCAATATATGCAGTAAACTTTATAGTTCCGTTGTAATAAGCGATATACATGAATGGATGTCTCAGAATAATTAACAGGAGAACACCAAGCAGGATTCAAGAAAGATTATTCCACAGTTGATCATATGTTTACCCTGTTAGCCGCAGTTCAAAAACAATTTGTAATAATCAAAAGTTATATGTTGCTTTTGTGGATTTTGAAAAAGCTTTCGATTCAGTTTCACGGAAACTACTATGGCCTGTTCTATTAAAAATTGGAATTAAGGGTAAAACTGTATCGTTGTGTAAAGAGTATGTACTGTGAGGTGAAGGCTAAGATTAGATCCGGAGCAAATTTATCAGATTTGTCAAGTGTACCAGAGAGTTAAGCAAGGGGACGTCTGTAGTCCAATTTTGTTTTCTTTGTTCATAAATGAATTAACGTTGGAAATTATTCAAAATGGAAAACATGGTGTAACCTTTGACTTCTTGGAGTTATTTGTTTTGCTTTTTGCCGACGATATAGTCTTATTGTCTACAACGGTCGTTGGACTTCAAAAGGCAGCTGAAAAGCTTGTATTCTGCTGCAACCAGATTAGAATTAAAAGTAAATATGAATAAGACCAATATTATTGTCTTTCGTAAAGGTGGTTATTTGGCACGAAATGAGAGGTGGATTTATGACGGTCAGTATATTGCTGTAGTCAATGCATATAAGTATTTAGGATTCTATTTCACAACCAGATTAAGTTTCACTTTTGGATGCCAAGATATTGCAAACAGAGCAAAGAAAGCAGTTACAGTTATACTTCACATTTTATAATAAACTGAATTGTAGCGCTTTTACAGTTTTCTCAAAGCTGTTTGACTCTCAGGTGCAGCCAATCCTACAATATGGAGCAGAAATGTGGGCACTGAGAAAAGCGTCGTAATTGAAAATGTGCATTTGTATGCCATGAAAAAAATTTTGAATGTAGATAATCGAACACCGAATGATTTAGTATATGGTGATCTGGGAAGATATCCGATTTATGTTAATTCGTTTCTGAAATGCATTAAATACTGGTTGAAAATAACAAGAATGGACGAAATTAAAATACCTTTTAAAGCATTATAAGATATTGAGAAATTTGGATTCAATGGCAAGAAGACATGGGCTACCAATGTTCGTCACTGTTTAAATTCATATGGCTTTGCTTATGTTTGGGATAACCAGGGTGTTGAAAATATCGTAGGGTTCTTGAAATGTTTTAAACAAGAATTATTGACTGCAGATGGCAGGACTGGCATGATCATATTTATAGCAGTGACAGATTTGCGCAGTACAGACTCTTTAAAACAACTAATGTGATAGAGCCATACATTAAAATGGATATGAACAGATATATTAAGAGTGCGCTAAGTAAGTTTAGATTTGGTGTTTTGAATAGCTTGTCACCGTTTCAGATACAGTGCTGTGAGTGATAATGAACTGACATGTCGTTTATGTAACCTGGCCAAGGAAGATGAAATCCATTTCCTTTTTGCTGTCCTGTTTCATGACCTCAGGATAAAATTCATAAAGCCAAAGT
>CM031610.1:50422777-50425277 GCA_018398815.1 Conus ventricosus | reverse complement strand
ACGGCCTGAAAAACAACAACAACCACCTGACAAACGTAAAAAGAATTACTTGAGCAACGATAACAGAGTACAAAACCACTTTTCTCTTTGCCCAATCATTCCGCACCGTCAATTCCATTTGTATCCCCATTCCCTCACTCTGAAGTTCCACCCTTATAAGTGTCTTTTCGTCCACACACGCCTTTCCATTCTAACACTTTAAACGTCAACTCCCCCTCCCATACTTCTCTCCCTCAAACCTGGCTGTTAAAGCAGTATTCATTTCTGAATTATATCAAGTCTTTTATCCTGTTAACGGTGCGTGCTTGGCCGACTGGCAAAGGCATAATCTCTTGATACGAGGACCCAGGGGTTATCATGTCCTGGCTTAAGTCAGTCAGGCTAAATGAGATACATTCCCTGGAGACAACACCTGTACAGACAGACTCAAGCCCTGTCTGATGTCCTTCCCATGAGACTCTACAATGAGGACGTATGTGTGAATGCGCGCGCGCGCGCGCCGCGCACGCACGCACACACACACACACACACACACACACACACACACACACACACACACACACACACACATACGCACGCACGCACGCACGCACGCACCCACTCACACACAACACACACACACACACACACACACACACAACACCACCGCACTCGTAAATGCATGTATAGACAGTACATGTGCGAGCTAATACACAAATGCACATGTAAAACAAAGTTGTTCCGAAAAAAAAAAAAAAATTCGGGAGACGAGAATGCCTGCCTTTCAATGCGGACAGAGTTACCTTTTCTTTACCTGTCAGTGGAAAAGCGAGGAATGATGGGGTGGGAGGCATACCAAGTTGCTTGCCTGTGGCGTCTTTGGCCAGTGAGCTCTGCCTGCAGTCATGAGATAATTATGGGCTGTTACACCCATGGGGACGCTCCCGTGGAGGTTCTGTCGCGTCACGTCCGATGGCCATTACACAATGGCATCTGCCAGGGAGCGAGTATATCCCTTGACATCTTTATGGAATGCCCTGTGCGTGCCTGCACCCTATGCAACACACGGCGCAGGCTTCGGTGGAGGCTGCAGGATCACCTCCGGCTGGTTGGTTGGGCAGAGGAGGATAGTGCTTCTCTGGGTCCCGCTCGCATGTTTGATTTTAACTTTTTTTTTTCATTTCGCCTCTTCTTAGTCTGTGCGTCAACCAATCAGATCTGTGGTCAAAGATTTTGTTCGAATCACACGCCAGAATAACGAACCGAACCTCCATTGTCTGCATTACAGATGGTTCGGACGCGCCGTGTCACATCCATGGATTGATATTTTCTCTCTCTGGTTTTAAACTGTGAGGCTGACAGACGGGGCAAAACTGCTGTAGACGTACATTCCAGCGACATGTGTCCTTTGAACAGGGCGAGGTCATTCTCGCTGAACACCAGCTTTAACTCAGATTAGCTCCCTTGCAGATTCATTGCCTTGCTGGATAAATGTATCGAAACTGAGCAATATTTTCAGTGGTAAAATATTACCTAATTTGTGACACAAGTCTTTGTCATTGACTATAGGCAAAGGGTTTTGGTTTAGTGCGTGTTTTTTTGTGATCATTCTATGTTAAAATAAAATTCATGTCTTTTTTATGGCCCAAATGTAACGGTGATCTATGATTACTAAACCAAAATTTAAGAAGGGAACACACGTAAATATCGCACAAGATATTCTAGGAACCTTTCCTGTTCAAAATCATGTTTGACTTTTAGATAAGAATAATATTTTTAAGCTCTTCTTTAAATAACAACAACAAAAAATAAAAAAATAAAAAAAACAAAACAAAAAACGAACAGCAACAGCACATTTCAGTTTAGCAAAAGATTTCTTCTTGCTGTTCATCAGCTCATCTTTTCCAGCGCTCAAAAAAAAGAAGAAAAAAAAAGACAATTTAATTCGGCCTGTTTATTCCAGCCTCTCTCTCTCTCTCTCTCTCTCTCTCTCTCTCTCTCTCTCTCTCTCTCTCTCTCTCTCTCTCAGATGGATGCAACGCACACAGACACACACATACTCACACCCTTACCAACACCTATACGCGCGCGCGCGTTCGTGTGTACGTTCACCTGCATGCATATAAGTACCTGTGTGTATGTTTGTGTGAAGGACATAAATACCAAACAAAACATATCGTTGGCTTACCCATCATTGATTGTGGTCTACGAAAATACGCCATGTACAATGCAAGAAACAATGCTATCTCGTCGAAACGCCCGCATTGCATCGAGTGCGTATGGGTGTCAGTTTGAATTCAAACCTTTCCCGCTCAGTTCAATGCAAAGAACAGTGCCAGCATTGTTTCTGCCTTTGCCCACCGTCAAGGGAGAGTATAAACCCAAGACGTGAAGAGAGTTGTCCCTCGTCGTCTTCCCCCCTCACGTGCTGTAGTCGGCGCAGGCACTGTTAGACTCCAGTTATTTGCTCAACACTGACCAGCCAGGCGTCGTGGAGAGGGTCTGAAGGACTGCTTCAATT
>CM031610.1:50387777-50395277 GCA_018398815.1 Conus ventricosus | reverse complement strand
TAAAACATATTCTGCATCACAGCAATCTTGGATTCTGGAGGACTGGTTTGGGTAATCCGTAAATAGACTAAATTTGAACACCGACGTTAATGATACAAGCACAACAATTCTATCTCATGGCATTATTCTCCTTGACCACAATTCGAATAAAACTATTCATACTCATTGACGCCATGCACATTCACTCATTGATATGAATTCAAGAGAGACCGTGATCCACGGGGGAAAAGACCGCAGACTCCATTCATCAATACATTGTATCTAAGCAAAGAACCTGATCACATCTGAATATATTAGTCTCATGTGGCTGTTTTGCGAGCCTTGTGGGCATTTTCACACGCGCGCGATCCGAGCGTATCTGCAGGCCAGTTTGTGGACTGATGTCGCAAAATCCAGTTGACTGACGTGCACGTGATTAGGATGGGGATGTTACTTGTCTCGTGATGGTTGATGGCCTCTCTGCCTTGGTAGTAAGAATCCGGAAAGTTTTGATATTTTTGGCTTGGATCACATATTAAAAAAAAAAAAAGATGTTTTCAACGTACAGAAATGAGATAAAAGAAAGAATTTCTACCCGAAAAAAAAAAAGGATTTACTGCTAGCGTAGAATAATATCAGTCGGCTCTTGCGATTTCATTTGATTAAAGAAATGTCAACTATATAGTTTAATTGTAGTTTGTGCTGATTTTTCTTGTTATATTTGGATGTGTTTTTTTACCCGTAAAAATCCACCATTGATCCCTCCCCCCTTCCCTCCCCTGCCCTCTTTCTTCAACTGTCTTAAAATAGTAGCCTTAATCCGTCTCCACTTGAGATGTTGCTTTCTTTCCAGTGATCCAGGCGTTTGTGGCATTTATTTTCAAGGCTAAGTGAGGTTTGACTCTTAGTCTATGGGTCCGGACCATGGTATTCTCATTATCTGTGTTGGTCATCAGGCCATGACAGCCTGTGTGATCTAGTTCAGAGCAGACGATAATAATGAGGCCGGTTCAATCACGTGAAAAGGGGTAGGCCTAGGGGAGGTAACTTCAACCAATGTTTGTAATGGTACAGAATAAGAATATCAGCTGTGTAGCAAAACAAAAAAAATGTTCTTCTTTGCAGATTTTCGGAACTTATTTTACTGACGACGTTCATTATTTTGTTCATACGGTCTTTTCAGATGCAACGTATCTTGTCAACAGAAACCCTTGCTGATAATTTTGATCCGATTTGAGACTGTTCAGTTTGAGGAAATATGGAAGAAGGAGTGTACCAAGGCAAACGATCATTCTGCTATTTCTGCATTTGACCTCAGACTGATCACTTTAACGATCTGAGAAGCTGTTGCATATGTTTGACGTCTGTGCTTTTTCTCTGCCCCCTGATCGGGAGTTCTACAGGTTATTAGACTACGACATTTGTTCTAAAGGAGTGACTACATTAAGGAAGTTCTAACCTATATCATGTGTTGATCATCTCAAGCCATCTTTTGAGGAGCTTCATAACTATCAACAGGTTAGTTTTATTACTGTTGACTACTTACTATGAGAGCACAGTCCCTCCGTAGGAACGAATTGAGATATTGCATGGTTTTAACAAGAAAACGGTCTTCCCATTTAAGGATGTTTGCTTTTTGTGTGTTTTTATGCCATTCTCCGTTGGCGAAGTAGGGCCTAATTACTTTCAGTGGCTTCAATCATTACCAAAAGCTGCAAAGTGGTATGCCGGAAATCATTACCAAAAGCAACTAGGTGGTATGCTGGGAATCATCTCCAAAAGCTGCCATTGCTTTTAAATCGAGTGCGACCCCTTGTTGCCAAATTTGCTCCAGGGGCCAACAGTCAGAGTCGCACTGTTTTATGTTATTTTATTTTATTTTTTAATGTGCGCGCTGGTGACCTACTCGTTTTTGAGTGAACCAGTATTTTAGGAAGAAGAAGAAGAAGAAGTGGAATGCCAGATATCATTTTCAATGCCCAACCTAAAACATTTTGTGGATGGCTTTCCTTTTCTTTCCTTCACTCCTGTTTACCTCACCTGTATTTTTTTGTATTTTGTTGTTGTTGTTGCCAGTATTTGAACACTGGAGATTGAAGAAGTGGTCTCCAGATCTATTGGAAAAGTAAATTCTTGGATATGTTTTTGTCAGAAAAAAATGAACATAGGGCACAAGAGAAAAAAGACCTAAATCATAGTTTCTCTTTTTTTTTTCAATATTGTCTTAATAACAGTAAGGTAACGTTTTCCCAAATAACATTTGAGAGAGAGAGAGAGAGAGAGAGAGAGAGAGAGAGAGAGAGAGAGAGAGAGAGTGTGTGTGTGTGTGTGTGTGTGTTGTGTGTGTGTGTGTGTGTGTGTGAAATCTTTTCAGTCACCATGGGACATGTATCCCCAGGCAGCTTAGTAAGTTAACGTCAGGAGCCGAAAAAAAACCCACAACCAAGCATAACACAAAGTTGAAGCCAAACTTGAGCCGTCATGCAGTTTTAACCAGTAATTAGCAATAAGCACCATGATAATGCACCAGCTGATAATATTTTTCACTTTGGGGACACTGTGTTTGTTTAGACTATTTATCACAACGTGTGTGTGTGTGTGTGTGTGTGTGTGTGTGTGTGTGTGTGTGTGTGTGTGTGTTCATGACAGTGTGTACTGATCAGTGTGTGTGTGTGTGTTTGTATCATGTGTGTCATGTGTATGTGTGTGTGTGAGAGTGTGTGTGTATGTTTACATGGTGTATATGTGTTTGTGTGTGTGTGTGTGTGTGTGTGTGTGTGTGTGTGTGTGTGTGTGTGTGTGTGTGTTTACATGTACATATGTGTTTGTGTGTGTGTGTGTGTGTGTGTGTGTGTTGTGTGTGTGTGTGGAGGAGAGAGAGAGAGAGAGAGAGAGAGAGAGAGAGAGAGAGAGAGAGAGAGAGAGAGAGATGCTGCATTAGCTGTGTAATTTGTTAATTAATCAAGATATATTACTCCTTATGTGCACGTGTGTACGTGTGTGTATACATGTGTGTGTGTGTGTGGTTGTGCATGTGTGTGTGTGTGTGTGTGTGTGTGTGTGTGTATGTGTGTGTGTGTGTGTGTGTGTGTGTGTGTGTGTGTGAGGGGAAAGAGAGAGGGAGAGAGATTTTATGCATTAGCTGTGTGATTTGTTAAGTAATCAAAATATACTCCTTGCATGTGCATGTGTGCACATGTGTATGCGTGTGTGTATTTGTGTGTTTGTTTTAAAAAAAAATAATTTTATTTTTTGGTTTTTTATTTAAAAATGTGTGTGTGTGTGTGTGTGTGTGTGTGTGTGTGTGTGGTGTGTGTGTGAGCTCGAGAGAGAGAGAGAGAGAGAGAGAGAGAGAGAGAGAGAGAGAGAGAGAGAGAGGAGAGAAATGTGTCGGTGAATGAGTGTGTGTGTGTGTGTGTGTATGTGTGTGTGTGTGTGTGTGTGTGTGTGTGTGTGTGTGAGAGAGAGAGAGAGAGAGAGAGAGAGAGAGAGAGAGAGAGAAAGAGAGAGAGTTTCAGTTACAGTTTCATCAATGATACGTCACTGTGTGTAGATGAGTGTATGCTACAAGTACAATATGTACGACTGACAGAATGTGATGTGAAAGAATATTTTTGAGGGTTGACTGCCGAAACCTAGTATCTCGACATTTTGGTGATTTTGACATTTTGGTATCAAAAGAACCAGGAGATGATGCTCTTTCAAATCAATGCAATTCTTTTGAAATACGATCAATATTTATCTAGTTATTGATTAGAACCGTTAACAAGTTTAGATGAACAACAAGGAACAGTGACTGCCGAAACCAAGTATCTATTTATGCTATTATTCATTTTTCAAGAATCTGCCGTTCTCACTAAAATGCTGACAGCCGAAACCAAGTATCTCAAGAAGCGATGAAGCTGCGGTCAGTAAGCAAGTCAGGCACAGCAACTGTTAACATGACAGCAGAGGGCTTTCCAGTCAGAATACTTGGTTTCGGCTGCCCACTTCTTCTTTCTTCGCCTTGTCTTGCTACTAGCAAAATAAATTAACTTACGATTCCTTTTCTCTGCTGCCGACTCACAGGATACGTGTGGCTGTCAAAAATGTCGTTTCCGCATGTATGCTCATATTTTACAAAATAAATGAAGAAAACAATCTTTTTAGATATTAATACTGAGTACGCACACTTGAGATTACTATACTAAGTGTGGAGCAATTTTTTTTAAAGAAAACATCAATTCCAACGTTATGACAAGCCTTTAAAACTTTCAAAAGCGTTTTCTGTGAAAGAGTGAAAAAATGAGATACTAGGTTTCAGCAGTCAACCCTCGATTTATTGTCATTTACAATCAGTAATAAACTAATATTTGATTTCTAGAGAAAAAAAATCCATAAGCTTTATTGATGGATTGGACACAGCAAGTGTTTACTTTGTCTTTGGGGGCTTTTTTCTCATTGCTTATTATAACATGTATATAATGAATGTAACATGTATTTAATGTGTACAAAGATGTTATCATGATCCCTGAAGTAAGTGCTCGCTAGTGTAAGCAGTTGCTTTTATTTGTTCATCATCTGATATTATGTATGATGAAGAGAAGTTTAACAAAACCACTGAACTGAACTGAACTGTATCATGCCAATATTGGCAGTAATTGGATAAAGAGACGCTACTTCATGCTTCATTGCATCTTGGGGACCACTCTTTTTGTCATTTTTTTTAATATTCCACATCAATTGAAAGCTGTCTTTCATATATCAAATAGAACAATGGCTGATGGACAGGTATAATTTTCTTGTACTTCTGACTCTCAGCAAGATGAATTGAGAGAAAGGACAAATTCCCACCTCGGCACTGTTGGGACAGCTGTGCAATAGCCTGGCGCATGAGCTTGATATGTGACATACCATTCAAAAATTTCACATGAATATTTTGTGAGCATGCTGGCAATCAGAAGCTCTCATGTGTGTGTGTGTGTGTGTGTGTGTGTGTGTGTGTGTGTGTGTGTGTGTGTGTGTATGTGTGTGCGTGTGTGTGTGTGTGTGTGTGATTATGCTTTTATCTTTACATCAGCCTGATGTGGCCCTTTGCGGTCGGCTGGGCTATAATAAGCAACATTATCTCTCTCTTTATCTTTACATGATACATCATAATTATATGAGCAAAACTAAGGTGTGAGATATGTACTTAGCTGAGTTTCTTTCATAATTGTTGTGTTGCAGGCCAGAATGTTTGGGGAATATGCTCAGATTGCAAGTTATATACCATCTGTTCGGGATTCCACTCTTAGTGGAGACTTCCCAGCCAGTAACTTGCCACCTCACTTGCTGCCTGTACCCTCCATCCCACCACCTCTGTGGCCGGGGGAGGGTCAGTGGCAAAAAAGGGCGTGGCCATGAGGTGATTGATGACAGAGGCTATGTCGAAGACTTTGTGATGGTGGCAGAATTTTCTGAAATTGAAGGTCCCAAGCCTGTGGTAAGATATTCCAGTTTTCTTTGTCTTTTCACAGAGGTCTGTAAATTGATTTTGATGCATGTCGCAACCTGGAGAGAGAGAGAGAGAGAGAGAGAGAGAGAGAGAGAGAGAGAGAGAGAGAGAGAGAGAGAGAGAGAGACAGACAGACAGACAGACAGACAGACAGACAGAGGAGGGAAAGAAGGAAGGGGAGGAGGAAGCGGTGGGGGATGCAATACTTGTCGAATTTCTCAAACCTTTTATTTTTGGAGTGCTGTTTAAAAGTAGCCGTTCAAATTTCCTAGGTTCACTACTTTGAAGCTCAATTAAGTGCCTACATCCTGCTTTGTTCAATGTGTGGTCTGGTATCAACAGACATTGTTCTGAAGATTTTGTGGAAAAATATTTACGATTTTGTTATCGTGACAAGTTTTTTCAGTTAATATTTTGTGTATTGAGGTGCTACAGCACAGTATTAACTTGTTTATATAATGCATCCAGCCAAGTCTTTATTGTGTCCCTTGATTTTCAAGTCAGAGACACGTGTTGTCTGCAGTAACAGAAGCCCTGGATTATTCATTATAGCCAACATTCATTTTGAGAGCCTGGATATGATGTGTTAGCCATCCTTGTGTAGAAAGGCTGTGCTAACCTTTTTGCATTCATTGTGTAGAAAGGCTGTGCTAACCTTTTTGCATTCAAACTAGCAGAACTTTCACTTTTATCGTCCTTCCTGTTAAAACTTTTATGACATTTATCATTAACTGTGGGCCCGTTTTATGTAAAAAAAGTAAGTTGTTTATTTAGAAGAACAATAAACAAACAAACAAAATGAGGTATAAGCTATGTGGTTGATAATACACACCGTAGTTCAGTGGAAGGGGTTCCATAAAAGAAGTATGGGTGTGTGTATGTGTGTGTGTGTGTGTGTGTGTGTGTGTGTGTGTGTGTGTGTGTACCGTTTTTTTTTCTTTTGCCTTTAAAAAAAGCAAAGGATGTGAGAGGAGTACATCCACATGATTCAGAAGCGAATATATTACAATTCATGGGTAGTATGCTGGGATTCATTTTCGAAATGTAGATGCATGGGTCACTGACCCTTGCAGTCACACTCTTAAGGGTCATTGATGTGATGGGCTAAGCTTTTGGAAATAATTGTTTGTCGTGGATCACTTTAGTTTTGGGGGTCGGTTTTGAAATATTGTGACAGCAAGGAAAGGGGGAGGGGGTGGGTGAGTACCATAACATACTACCTAACGTTCCTAGCAAACTAGGCAGGCTACAAACTAAGTTCACAGTAGAGCACAGAAAAGAAAATAGGGTTTTAGCTCTTGGCTCGCACCTTGCTGCTTGCAAAAGGAGTGGGGCACTGGACCATCTGTCAAAATTTCATGGCCATATTTGATTTTTCAATGGTGCAGAGTGCAGTCATGAAATAAACCCTATCACACCCAGATGCTGCAGAACTCAGATTTTCTCACCTCATATAGAAAAGGTTAAAGCAAGTAAGAAAATTGACAAGCGCACTTTAGGACCATGGGACACTGTTGGGTTTCATGTCAAGGAAGTTGGGCTTGGTTGGCATAATGGATTATATTATAAATCATTCCATCCGCTATGGATCTGGAAGAGTAGACCATGTTTCACTGATGAGATGGACGACACTTGACACAAAACAAAACAACAAAATCTAAAACAATTCACACTGGTATCCCAAGTCATTCCCCCAGTTAATATTTCTGGGAGGTGGGGAATGGGGTTGGCTGTTGTAATTACAGTTTTTTTGTGGGTGTCATAATCAAAAGATTTATTTGATGAAAAAGTAGGTTTCCATACACAAGACATGTTGCATAGATTCCACTTTGCTTCCAGCAGCTTAGCCAGAAAGATGCGTACATGTGGATGAATGAATTCTCCCCCAAATTAAGGAACATACTTCACTCAGACTTCTTATGTGACGTCAGTCTTCCTGTCTTTTATTGAAACCAGTTTATAAGGAGATCCATAGCTGTGTTATATCTTGTAACACTATGATTTTTTTGTGGGGGGGATTGAATTTTCATACCCTTTTATACCTT